>CAXAJV010000837.1:0-600000 GCA_963969225.1 Xylocopa violacea | reverse complement strand
CTTCATATACATCAATAACGTAATATAACCTAACCTAAACCAACCTATCATCTCGGCGGTAATATTTGACAACATTCCAGGCGAGTTGGCCTCTACGTCTCCGTGGGAATTTTATATACATCAATAACGTAACATAACCTAACCTAACCCAACCTAACATCTCGGCACTAATATTTGACAACATTCCTGGCGAGTTGGCCTCTACCTCTCCGTGAGACCTTCATATACATCAATAACGTAATATAATCTAACCTAACCCAACCTATAATCTCGGCGGTAATATTTGACAACATTCCTGGTCAGTTGGCCTCTGCGTCTCCATGGAACCTTCATATACATCAATAACGTAATATAACCTAACCTAACCCAACCTATCACCTCGGCGGTAATATTTGACAACATTCCTGGCGAGTTGGCCTCTACGTCTCCGTGGGACTTTTATATACATCAATAACGTAATTTAACCTAATCTAAACATACGTAACATCACGGCGGTAATATTTGACAACATTCCTGGCTTGATGGCCTCTACGTTTCCGTGGGACCTTCATATACATCAATAACATAATATTACCTAACCTAACCCAACCTATCATCTCGGCGGTAATACTTGACAACATTCCTGGCGCGTTGGCCTCTACGTCTCCGTGGGACCTTCATATACATCAATAACATAATATTACCTAACCTAACCCAACCTATCATCTCGGCGGTAATACTTGACAACATTCCTGGCGAGTTGGCCTCTACGTCTACGTGGAACCTTCATATACATCAATAACGTAATATAACCTAACCTAACCCAACCTATCAACTCGGCGGTAATATTTGACATCATTCCTGGCGAGTTGGCCTCTACGCCTCCGTGGGACTTTTATATACATCAAAACGTAATTTACCCTAACCTAACCCAACGTAACATCTCGGCGGTAATATTCGGCAACATTCCTGGAGTGTTGGTCCCTACGTCTCCGTGGGATCTTCATATACATCAATAACGTAATATAACCTAACCTAAACCAACCTATCATCTCGGCGGTAATATTTGACAACATTCCAGGCGATTTGGCCTCTACGTCTCCGTGGGAATTTTATATACATCAATAACGTAATATAACCTAACCTAACCCAACCTAACATCTCGGCACTAATATTTGACAACATTCCTGGCGAGTTGGCCTCTACCTCTCCGTGAGACCTTCATGTACATCAATAACGTAATATAATCTAACCTAACCCAACCTATAATCTCGGCGGTAATATTTGACAACATTCCTGGTCAGTTGGCCTCCGCGTCTCCGTGGAACCTTCATATACATCAATAACGTAATATAACCTAACCTAACCCAACCTATCATCTCGGCGGTAATATTTGACAACATTCCTGGCGAGTTGGCCTCTACGTCTCCGTTGGACTTTTATATACATCAATAACGTAATTTAACCTAACCTAAACCTACGTAACATCTCGGCGGTAATATTTGACAACATTCCTGGCTTGATGGCCTCTACGTCTCCGTGGGACCTTCATATACATCAATAACATAATATTACCTAACCTAACCCAACCTATCATCTCGGCGGTAATACTTGACAACATTCCTGGCGAGTTGGCCTCTACGTCTCCGTGGGACTTCTATATACATCAATAACGTAATATAACCTAACCTAACCCAACCAATCATCTCGGCGGTAATATTTGACATCATTCCTGGCGAGTTGGCCTCTACGCCTCCGTGGGACCTTTATATACATCAAAACGTAATTTACCCTAACCTAACCCAACGTAACATCTCGGCGGTAATATTTGACAACATTCCTGGTCAGTTGGCCTCTGCGTCTCCGTGGGATCTTCATATACATCAATAACGTAATATAACCTAACCTAAACCAACCTATCATCTCGGCGGTAATATTTGACAACATTCCAGGCGAGTTGGCCTCTACGTCTCCGTGGGAATTTTATATACATCAATAACGTAACATAACCTAACCTAACCCAACCTAACATCTCGGCACTAATATTTGACAACATTCCTGGCGAGTTGGCCTCTACCTCTCCGTGAGACCTTCATATACATCAATAACGTAATATAATCTAACCTAACCCAACCTATAATCTCGGCGGTAATATTTGACAACATTCCTGGTCAGTTGGCCTCTGCGTCTCCATGGAACCTTCATATACATCAATAACGTAATATAACCTAACCTAACCCAACCTATCACCTCGGCGGTAATATTTGACAACATTCCTGGCGAGTTGGCCTCTACGTCTCCGTGGGACTTTTATATACATCAATAACGTAATTTAACCTAACCTAAACATACGTAACATCACGGCGGTAATATTTGACAACATTCCTGGCTTGATGGCCTCTACGTTTCCGTGGGACCTTCATATACATCAATAACATAATATTACCTAACCTAACCCAACCTATCATCTCGGCGGTAATACTTGACAACATTCCTGGCGCGTTGGCCTCTACGTCTCCGTGGGACCTTCATATACATCAATAACATAATATTACCTAACCTAACCCAACCTATCATCTCGGCGGTAATACTTGACAACATTCCTGGCGAGTTGGCCTCTACGTCTACGTGGAACCTTCATATACATCAATAACGTAATATAACCTAACCTAACCCAACCTATCAACTCGGCGGTAATATTTGACATCATTCCTGGCGAGTTGGCTTCTACGCCTCCGTGGGACTTTTATATACATCAAAACGTAATTTACCCTAACCTAACCCAACGTAACATCTCGGCGGTAATATTCGGCAACATTCCTGGAGTGTTGGTCCCTACGTCTCCGTGGGATCTTCATATACATCAATAACGTAATATAACCTAACCTAAACCAACCTATCATCTCGGCGGTAATATTTGACAACATTCCAGGCGATTTGGCCTCTACGTCTCCGTGGGAATTTTATATACATCAATAACGTAATATAACCTAACCTAACCCAACCTATCATCTCGGCACTAATATTTGAAAACATTCCTGGCGAGTTGGCCTCTACCTCTCCGTGAGACCTTCATGTACATCAATAACGTAATATAATCTAACCTAACCCAACCTATAATCTCGGCGGTAATATTTGACAACATTCCTGGTCAGTTGGCCTCTGCGTCTCCGTGGAACCTTCATATACATCAATAACGTAATATAACCTAACCTAACCCAACCTATCATCTCGGCGGTAATATTTGACAACATTCCTGGCGAGTTGGCCTCTACGTCTCCGTGGGACTTTTATTACATCAATAACGTAATTTAACCTAACCTAAACCTACGTAACATCTCGGCGGTAATATTTGACAACATTCCTGGTTTGGTGGCCTCTACGTCTCCGTGGGACCTTCATATACATCAATAACATAATATTACCTAACCTAACCCAACCTATCATCTCGGCGGTAATACTTGACAACATTCCTGGCGAGTTGGCCTCTACGTCTCCGGGGGACTTTTATATACGACAATAACGTAATATAACCTAACCTAACCCAACCTAACATCTCGGCACTAATATTTGACAACATTCCTGGCGAGTTGGCCTTTACCTCTCCGTGAGACCTTCATATACATCAATAACGTAATATAATCTAACCTAACCCAACCTATCATCTCGGCACTAATATTTGACAACATTCCTGGCTTGATGGCCTCTACGTCTCCGTGGGACCTTCATATACATCAATAACATAATATTCCCTAACCTAACCCAACCTATCATCTCGGCGGTAATACTTGACAACATTCCTGGCGAGTTGGCCTCTACGTCTCCGTGGGACTTTTATATACATCAATAACGTAATATAACCTAACCTAACCCAACCAATCATCTCGGCGGTAATATTTGACATCATTCCTGGCGAGTTGGCCTCTACACCTCCGTGGGACTTTTATATACATCAAAACGTAATTTACCCTAACCTAACCCAACGTAACATCTCGGCGGTAATATTCGGCAACATTCCTGGAGTGTTGGTCCCTACGTCTCCGGGGGATCTTCATATACATCAATAACGTAATATAACCTAACCTAAACCAACCTATCATCTCGGCGGTAATATTTGACAACATTCCAGGCGATTTGGCCTCTACGTCTCCGTGGGAATTTTATATACATCAATAACGTAATATAACCTAACCTAACCCAACCTAACATCTCGGCACTAATATTTGACAACATTCCTGGCTTGATGGCCTCTACGTCTCCGTGGGACCTTCATATACATCAATAACATAATATTACCTAACCTAACCCAACCTATTATCTCGGCGGTAATACTTGACAACATTCCTGGCGAGCTGGCCTCTACGTCTCCGTGGAACCTTCATATACATCAATAACGTAATATAACCTAACTTAACACAACCTATCATCTCGGCGGTAATATTTGACATCATTCCTGGCGAGTTGGCCTCTACGCCTCCGTGGGACTTTTATATACATCAAAACGTAATTTACCCTAACCTAACCCAACGGATCATCTCGGCGGTAATATTCGGCAACATTCCTGGAGTGTTGGTCTCTACGTCTCCGTGGGATCTTCATATACATCAATAACGTAATATAACCAAACCTAAACCAAGATATCATCTCGGCGGTAATATTTGACAACATTCCTGGCGAGTCGGCCTCTACCTCTCCGTGAGACCTTCATATACATCAATAACGTAATATAATCTAACCTAACCCAACCTATCATCTCGGCACTAATATTTGACAACATTCCTGGCGAGTTGGCCTCTACGTCTCCGTGCGACCTTCATATACATCAATAACGTAATATAACGTAACCTAACCCAACCTATCATCTCGGCACTAATATTTGACAACATTACAGGCGAGTTGGCCTCTACGTCTCCGTGGGAATTTTATAGACATCAATAACGTAATATAACCTAACCTAACCCAACCTAACATCTCGGCACTAATATTTGACAACATTCCTGGCGAGTTGGCCTCTACCTCTCCGTGAGACCTTCATGTACATCAATAACGTAATATAATCTAACCTAACCCAACCTATAATCTCGGCGGTAATATTTGACAACATTCCTGGTCAGTTGGCCTCTGCGTCTCCGTGGAACCTTCATATACATCAATAACGTAATATAACCTAACCTAACCCAACCTATCATCTCGGCGGTAATATTTGACAACATTCCTGGCGAGTTGGCCTCTACGTCTCCGTGGGACTTTTATATACATCAATAACGTAATTTAACCTAACCTAAACCTACGTAACATCTCGGCGGTAATATTTGACAACATTCCTGGTTTGATGGCCTCTACGTCTCCGTGGGACCTTCATATACATCAATAACATAATATTACCTAACCTAACCCAACCTATCATCTCGGCGGTAATACTTGACAACATTCCTGGCGAGTTGGCCTCTACGTCTCCGGGGGACTTTTATATACGACAATAACGTAATATAACCTAACCTAACCCAACCTAACATCTCGGCACTAATATTTGACAACATTCCTGGCGAGTTGGCCTTTACCTCTCCGTGAGACCTTCATATACATCAATAACGTAATATAATCTAACCTAACCCAACCTATCACCTCGGCGGTAATATTTGACAACATTCCTGGCTTGATGGCCTCTACGTCTCCGTGGGACCTTCATATACATCAATAACATAATATTACCTAACCTAACCCAACCTATCATCTCGGCGGTAATACTTGACAACATTCCTGGCGAGTTGGCCTCTACGTCTCCGTGGGACTTTTATATACATCAATAACGTAATATAACCTAACCTAACCCAACCAATCATCTCGGCGGTAATATTTGACATCATTCCTGGCGAGTTGGCCTCTACACCTCCGTGGGACTTTTATATACATCAAAACGTAATTTACCCTAACCTAACCCAACGTAACATCTCGGCGGTAATATTTGACAACATTCCTGGTCAGTTGGCCTCTGCGTCTCCGTGGAACCTTCATATACATCAATAACGTAATATAACCTAACCTAACCCAACCTATCATCTCGGCGGTAATATTTGACATCATTCCTGGCGAGTTGGCCTCTACGCTTCCGTGGGACTTTTGTATACATCAAAACGTAATTTACCCTAACCTAACCCAACGTAACATCTCGGCGGTAATATTCGGCAACATTCCTGGAGTGTTGGTCCCTACGCCTCCGTGGGATCTTCATATACATCAATAACGTAATATAACCTAACCTAAACCAACCTATCATCGCGGCGGTAATATTTGACAACATTCCAGGCGAGTTGGCCTCTACTCCTCCGTGGGACTTTTATATACATCAAAACGTAATTTACCCTAACCTAACCCAACGTAACATCTCGGCGGTAATATTCGGCAACATTCCTGGAGTGTTGTTCCCTACGTCTCCGTGGGACCTTCATATACATCAATAACGTAATATAACCTAACCTATCCCAACCTATCATCTCGGCGGTAATATTTGACATCATTCCTGGCGAGTTGGCCTCTACGCCTCCGTGGGACTTTTATATACATCAATATCGTAATATAACCTAACCTAACCCAACCTAACATCTCGGCACTAATATTTGACAACATTCCTGGCTTGATGGCCTCTACGTCTCCGTGGGACCTTCATATACATCAATAACATAATATTACCTAACCTAACCCAACCTATCATCTCGGCGGTAATACTTGACAACATTCCTGGTGAGTTGGCCTCTACGTCTCCATGGAACCTTCATATACATCAATAACGTAATATAACCTAACCTAACCCAACCTATCACCTCGGCGGTAATATTTGACAACATTCCTGGCGAGTTGGCCTCTACGTCTCCGTGGGACTTTTATATACATCAATAACGTAATTTAACCTAACCTAAACATACGTAACATCACGGCGGTAATATCTGACAACATTCCTGGCTTGATGGCCTCTACGTCTCCGTGGGACCTTCATATACATCAATAACATAATATTACCTAACCTAACTCAACCTATCATCTCGGCGGTAATACTTGACAACATTCCTGGCGAGTTGGCCTCTACGTCTCCGGGGGACTTTTATATACGACAATAACGTAATATAACCTAACCTAACCCAACCTAACATCTCGGCACTAATATTTGACAACATTCCTGGCGAGTTGGCCTTTACCTCTCCGTGAGACCTTCATATACATCAATAACGTAATATAATCTAACCTAACCCAACCTATCATCTCGGCACTAATATTTGACAACATTCCTGGCTTGATGGCCTCTACGTCTCCGTGGGACCTTCATATACATCAATAACATAATATTACCAAACCTAAACCAAGATATCATCTCGGCGGTAATATTTGACAACATTCCTGGCGAGTCGGCCTCTACCTCTCCGTGAGACCTTCATATACATCAATAACGTAATATAATCTAACCTAACCCAACCTATCATCTCGGCACTAATATTTGACAACATTCCTGGCGAGTTGGCCTCTACGTCTCCGTGCGACCTTCATATACATCAATAACGTAATATAACGTAACCTAACCCAACCTATCATCTCGGCACTAATATTTGACAACATTACAGGCGAGTTGGCCTCTACGTCTCCGTGGGAATTTTATAGACATCAATAACGTAATATAACCTAACCTAACCCAACCTAACATCTCGGCACTAATATTTGACAACATTCCTGGCGAGTTGGCCTCTACCTCTCCGTGAGACCTTCATGTACATCAATAACGTAATATAATCTAACCTAACCCAACCTATAATCTCGGCGGTAATATTTGACAACATTCCTGGTCAGTTGGCCTCTGCGTCTCCGTGGAACCTTCATATACATCAATAACGTAATATAACCTAACCTAACCCAACCTATCATCTCGGCGGTAATATTTGACAACATTCCTGGCGAGTTGGCCTCTACGTCTCCGTGGGACTTTTATATACATCAATAACGTAATTTAACCTAACCTAAACCTACGTAACATCTCGGCGGTAATATTTGACAACATTCCTGGTTTGATGGCCTCTACGTCTCCGTGGGACCTTCATATACATCAATAACATAATATTACCTAACCTAACCCAACCTATCATCTCGGCGGTAATACTTGACAACATTCCTGGCGAGTTGGCCTCTACGTCTCCGGGGGACTTTTATATACGACAATAACGTAATATAACCTAACCTAACCCAACCTAACATCTCGGCACTAATATTTGACAACATTCCTGGCGAGTTGGCCTTTACCTCTCCGTGAGACCTTCATATACATCAATAACGTAATATAATCTAACCTAACCCAACCTATCACCTCGGCGGTAATATTTGACAACATTCCTGGCTTGATGGCCTCTACGTCTCCGTGGGACCTTCATATACATCAATAACATAATATTACCTAACCTAACCCAACCTATCATCTCGGCGGTAATACTTGACAACATTCCTGGCGAGTTGGCCTCTACGTCTCCGTGGGACTTTTATATACATCAATAACGTAATATAACCTAACCTAACCCAACCAATCATCTCGGCGGTAATATTTGACATCATTCCTGGCGAGTTGGCCTCTACACCTCCGTGGGACTTTTATATACATCAAAACGTAATTTACCCTAACCTAACCCAACGTAACATCTCGGCGGTAATATTTGACAACATTCCTGGTCAGTTGGCCTCTGCGTCTCCGTGGAACCTTCATATACATCAATAACGTAATATAACCTAACCTAACCCAACCTATCATCTCGGCGGTAATATTTGACATCATTCCTGGCGAGTTGGCCTCTACGCTTCCGTGGGACTTTTGTATACATCAAAACGTAATTTACCCTAACCTAACCCAACGTAACATCTCGGCGGTAATATTCGGCAACATTCCTGGAGTGTTGGTCCCTACGCCTCCGTGGGATCTTCATATACATCAATAACGTAATATAACCTAACCTAAACCAACCTATCATCGCGGCGGTAATATTTGACAACATTCCAGGCGAGTTGGCCTCTACTCCTCCGTGGGACTTTTATATACATCAAAACGTAATTTACCCTAACCTAACCCAACGTAACATCTCGGCGGTAATATTCGGCAACATTCCTGGAGTGTTGTTCCCTACGTCTCCGTGGGACCTTCATATACATCAATAACGTAATATAACCTAACCTATCCCAACCTATCATCTCGGCGGTAATATTTGACATCATTCCTGGCGAGTTGGCCTCTACGCCTCCGTGGGACTTTTATATACATCAATATCGTAATATAACCTAACCTAACCCAACCTAACATCTCGGCACTAATATTTGACAACATTCCTGGCTTGATGGCCTCTACGTCTCCGTGGGACCTTCATATACATCAATAACATAATATTACCTAACCTAACCCAACCTATCATCTCGGCGGTAATACTTGACAACATTCCTGGTGAGTTGGCCTCTACGTCTCCATGGAACCTTCATATACATCAATAACGTAATATAACCTAACCTAACCCAACCTATCACCTCGGCGGTAATATTTGACAACATTCCTGGCGAGTTGGCCTCTACGTCTCCGTGGGACTTTTATATACATCAATAACGTAATTTAACCTAACCTAAACATACGTAACATCACGGCGGTAATATCTGACAACATTCCTGGCTTGATGGCCTCTACGTCTCCGTGGGACCTTCATATACATCAATAACATAATATTACCTAACCTAACTCAACCTATCATCTCGGCGGTAATACTTGACAACATTCCTGGCGAGTTGGCCTCTACGTCTCCGGGGGACTTTTATATACGACAATAACGTAATATAACCTAACCTAACCCAACCTAACATCTCGGCACTAATATTTGACAACATTCCTGGCGAGTTGGCCTTTACCTCTCCGTGAGACCTTCATATACATCAATAACGTAATATAATCTAACCTAACCCAACCTATCATCTCGGCACTAATATTTGACAACATTCCTGGCTTGATGGCCTCTACGTCTCCGTGGGACCTTCATATACATCAATAACATAATATTACCTAACCTAACCCAACCTATCATCTCGGCGGTAATACTTGACAACATTCCTGGCGAGTTGGCCTCTACGTCTCCGTGGGACTTTTATATACATCAATAACGTAATATAACCTAACCTAACCCAACCAATCATCTCGGCGGTAATATTTGACATCATTCCTGGCGAGTTGGCCTCTACACCTCCGTGGGACTTTTATATACATCAAAACGTAATTTACCCTAACCTAACCCAACGTAACATCTCGGCGGTAATATTCGGCAACATTCCTGGAGTGTTGGTCCCTACGTCTCCGGGGGATCTTCATATACATCAATAACGTAATATAACCTAACCTAAACCAACCTATCATCTCGGCGGTAATATTTGACAACATTCCAGGCGATTTGGCCTCTACGTCTCCGTGGGAATTTTATATACATCAATAACGTAATATAACCTAACCTAACCCAACCTAACATCTCGGCACTAATATTTGACAACATTCCTGGCTTGATGGCCTCTACGTCTCCGTGGGACCTTCATATACATCAATAACATAATATTACCTAACCTAACCCAACCTATTATCTCGGCGGTAATACTTGACAACATTCCTGGCGAGCTGGCCTCTACGTCTCCGTGGAACCTTCATATACATCAATAACGTAATATAACCTAACCTAACACAACCTATCATCTCGGCGGTAATATTTGACATCATTCCTGGCGAGTTGGCCTCTACGCCTCCGTGGGACTTTTATATACATCAAAACGTAATTTACCCTAACCTAACCCAACGGATCATCTCGGCGGTAATATTCGGCAACATTTCTGGAGTGTTGGTCTCTACGTCTCCGTGGGATCTTCATATACATCAATAACGTAATATAACCAAACCTAAACCAAGATATCATCTCGGCGGTAATATTTGACAACATTCCTGGCGAGTCGGCCTCTATGTCTCCGTGCGACCTTCATATACATCAATAACGTAATATAACGTAACCTAACCCAACCTATCATCTCGGCACTAATATTTGACAACATTACAGGCGAGTTGGCCTCTACGTCTCCGTGGGAATTTTATATACATCAATAACGTAATATAACCTAACCTAACCCAACCTAACATCTCGGCACTAATATTTGACAACATTCCTGGCGAGTTGGCCTCTACCTCTCCGTGAGACCTTCATATACATCAATAACGTAATATAATCTAACCTAACCCAACCTATCATCTCGGCACTAATATTTGACAACATTCCTGGCTTGATGGCCTCTACGTCTCCGTGGGACCTTCATATACATCAATAACATAATATTACCTAACCTAACCCAACCTATAATCTCGGCGGTAATACTTGACAACATTCCTGGCGAGTTGGCCTCTACGTCTCCGTGGGACTTTTATATACATCAATAACGTAATATAACCTAACCTAACCCAACCAATCATCTCGGCGGTAATATTTGACATCAATCCTGGCGAGTTGGCCTATACGCCTCCGTGGGACTTTTATATACATCAAAACGTAATTTACCCTAACCTAACCCAACGTAACATCTCGGCGGTAATATTTGGCAACATTCCTGGTCAGTTGGCCTCTGCGTCTCCGTGGAACCTTCATATACATCAATAACGTAATATAACATAACCTAACCCAACCTATCATCTCGGCGGTAATATTTGACATCATTCCTGGCGAGTTGGCCTCTACGCTTCCGTGGGACTTTTGTATACATCAAAACGTAATTTACCCTAACCTAACCCAACGTAACATCTCGGCGGTAATATTCGGCAACATTCCTGGAGTGTTGGTCCCTACGTCTCCGTGGGTTCTTCATATACATCAATAACGTAATATAACCTAACCTAAACCAACCTATCATCTCGGCGGTAATATTTGACAACATTCCAGGCGAGTTCGCCCCTACGTCTCCGTGGGAATTTTATATACATCAATAACGTAATATAACCTAACCTAACCCAACCTAACATCTCGGCACTAATATTTGACAACATTCCTGGCGAGTTGGCCTCTACCTCTCCGTGAGACCTTCATGTACATCAATAACGTAATATAATCTAACCTAACCCAACCTATAATCTCGGCGGTAATATTTGACAACATTCCTGGTCAGTTGGCCTCTGCGTCTCCGTGGAACCTTCATATACATCAATAACGTAATATAACCTAACCTAACCCAACCTATCATCTCGGCGGTAATATTTGACAACATTCCTGGCGAGTTGGCCTCTACGTCTCCGTGGGACTTTTATATACATCAATAACGTAATTTAACCTAACCTAAACCTACGTAACATCTCGGCGGTAATATTTGACAACATTCCTGGTTTGATGGCCTCTACGTCTCCGTGGGACCTTCATATACATCAATAACATAATATTACCTAACCTAACCCAACCTAACATCTCGGCACTAATATTTGACAACATTCCTGGCTTGATGGCCTCTACGTCTCCGTGGGACCTTCATATACATCAATAACATAATATTACCTAACCTAACCCAACCTATCATCTCGGCGGTAATACTTGACAACAGTCCTGGCGAGTTGGCCTCTACGTCTCCATGGAACCTTCATATACATCAATAACGTAATATAACCTAACCTAACCCAACCTATCACCTCGGCGGTAATATTTGACAACATTCCTGGCGAGTTGGCCTCTACGTCTCCGTGGGACTTTTATATACATCAATAACGTAATTTAACCTAACCTAAACATACGTAACATCACGGCGGTAATATCTGACAACATTCCTGGCTTGATGGCCTCTACGTCTCCGTGGGACCTTCATATACATCAATAACATAATATTACCTAACCTAACCCAACCTATCATCTCGGCGGTAATACTTGACCACATTCCTGGCGAGTTGGCCTCTACGTCTCCGGGGGACTTTTATATACGACAATAACGTAATATAACCTAACCTAACCCAACCTAACATCTCGGCACTAATATTTGACAACATTCCTGGCGAGTTGGCCTTTACCTCTCCGTGAGACCTTCATATACATCAATAACGTAATATAATCTAACCTAACCCAACCTATCATCTCGGCACTAATATTTGACAACATTCCTGGCTTGATGGCCTCTACGTCTCCGTGGGACCTTCATATACATCAATAACATAATATTACCTAACCTAACCCAACCTATCATCTCGGCGGTAATACTTGACAACATTCCTGGCGAGTTGGCCTCTACGTCTCCGTGGGACTTTTATATACATCAATAACGTAATATAACCTAACCTAACCCAACCAATCATCTCGGCGGTAATATTTGACATCATTCCTGGCGAGTTGGCCTCTACACCTCCGTGGGACTTTTATATACATCAAAACGTAATTTACCCTAACCTAACCCAACGTAACATCTCGGCGGTAATATTCGGCAACATTCCTGGAGTGTTGGTCCCTACGTCTCCGGGGGATCTTCATATACATCAATAACGTAATATAACCTAACCTAAACCAACCTATCATCTCGGCGGTAATATTTGACAACATTCCAGGCGATTTGGCCTCTACGTCTCCGTGGGAATTTTATATACATCAATAACGTAATATAACCTAACCTAACCCAACCTAACATCTCGGCACTAATATTTGACAACATTCCTGGCTTGATGGCCTCTACGTCTCCGTGGGACCTTCATATACATCAATAACATAATATTACCTAACCTAACCCAACCTATTATCTCGGCGGTAATACTTGACAACATTCCTGGCGAGCTGGCCTCTACGTCTCCGTGGAACCTTCATATACATCAATAACGTAATATAACCTAACCTAACACAACCTATCATCTCGGCGGTAATATTTGACATCATTCCTGGCGAGTTGGCCTCTACGCCTCCGTGGGACTTTTATATACATTAAAACGTAATTTACCCTAACCTAACCCAACGGATCATCTCGGCGGTAATATTCGGCAACATTCCTGGAGTGTTGGTCTCTACGTCTCCGTGGGATCTTCATATACATCAATAACGTAATATAACCAAACCTAAACCAAGATATCATCTCGGCGGTAATATTTGACAACATTCCTGGCGAGTCGGCCTCTATGTCTCCGTGCGACCTTCATATACATCAATAACGTAATATAACCTAACCTAACCCAACCTAACATCTCGGCACTAATATTTGACAACATTCCTGGCGAGTTGGCCTCTACCTCTCCGTGAGACCTTCATATACATCAATAACGTAATATAATCTAACCTAACCCAACCTATCATCTCGGCACTAATATTTGACAACATTCCTGGCTTGATGGCCTCTACGTCTCCGTGGGACCTTCATATACATCAATAACATAATATTACCTAACCTAACCCAACCTATCATCTCGGCGGTAATACTTGACAACATTCCTGGCGAGTTGGCCTCTACGTCTCCGTGGGACTTTTATATACATCAATAACGTAATATAACCTAACCTAACCCAACCAATCATCTCGGCGGTAATATTTGACATCAATCCTGGCGAGTTGGCCTATACGCCTCCGTGGGACTTTTATATACATCAAAACGTAATTTACCCTAACCTAACCCAACGTAACATCTCGGCGGTAATATTTGACAACATTCCTGGTCAGTTGGCCTCTGCGTCTCCGTGGAACCTTCATATACATCAATAACGTAATATAACATAACCTAACCCAACCTATCATCTCGGCGGTAATATTTGACATCATTCCTGGCGAGTTGGCCTCTACGCTTCCGTGGGACTTTTGTATACATCAAAACGTAATTTACCCTAACCTAACCCAACGTAACATCTCGGCGGTAATATTCGGCAACATTCCTGGAGTGTTGGTCCCTACGTCTCCGTGGGATCTTCATATACATCAATAACGTAATATAACCTAACCTAAACCAACCTATCATCTCGGCGGTAATATTTGACAACATTCCAGGCGAGTTCGCCCCTACGTCTCCGTGGGAATTTTATATACATCAATAACGTAATATAACCTAACCTAACCCAACCTAACATCTCGGCACTAATATTTGACAACATTCCTGGCGAGTTGGCCTCTACCTCTCCGTGAGACCTTCATGTACATCAATAACGTAATATAATCTAACCTAACCGAACCTATAATCTCGGCGGTAATATTTGACAACATTCCTGGTCAGTTGGCCTCTGCGTCTCCGTGGAACCTTCATATACATCAATAACGTAATATAACCTAACCTAACCCAACCTATCATCTCGGCGGTAATATTTGACAACATTCCTGGCGAGTTGGCCTCTACGTCTCCGTGGGACTTTTATATACATCAATAACGTAATTTAACCTAACCTAAACCTACGTAACATCTCGGCGGTAATATTTGACAACATTCCTGGTTTGATGGCCTCTACGTCTCCGTGGGACCTTCATATACATCAATAACATAATATTACCTAATCTAACCCAACCTATCATCTCGGCGGTAATACTTGACAACATTCCTGGCGAGTTGGCCTCTACGTCTCCGGGGGACTTTTATATACGACAATAACGTAATATAACCTAACCTAACCCAACCTAACATCTCGGCACTAATATTTGACAACATTCCTGGCGAGTTGGCCTTTACCTCTCCGTGAGACCTTCATATACATCAATAACGTAATATAATCTAACCTAACCCAACCTATCATCTCGGCACTAATATTTGACAACATTCCTGGCTTGATGGCCTCTACGTCTCCGTGGGACCTTCATATACATCAATAACATAATATTACCTAACCTAACCCAACCTATCATCTCGGCGGTAATACTTGACAACATTCCTGGCGAGTTGGCCTCTACGTCTCCGTGGGACTTTTATATACATCAATAACGTAATATAACCTAACCTAACCCAACCAATCATCTCGGCGGTAATATTTGACATCATTCCTGGCGAGTTGGCCTCTACACCTCCGTGGGACTTTTATATACATCAAAACGTAATTTACCCTAACCTAACCCAACGTAACATCTCGGCGGTAATATTTGACAACATTCCTGGTCAGTTGGCCTCTGCGTCTCCGTGGAACCTTCATATACATCAATAACGTAATATAACCTAACCTAACCCAACCTATCATCTCGGCGGTAATATTTGACATCATTCCTGGCGAGTTGGCCTCTACGCTTCCGTGGGACTTTTGTATACATCAAAACGTAATTTACCCTAACCTAACCCAACGTAACATCTCGGCGGTAATATTCGGCAACATTCCTGGAGTGTTGGTCCCTACGTCTCCGTGGGATCTTCATATACATCAATAACGTAATATAACCTAACCTAAACCAACCTATCATCGCGGCGGTAATATTTGACAACATTCCAGGCGAGTTGGCCTCTACGCCTCCGTGGGACTTTTATATACATCAAAACGTAATTTACCCTAACCTAACCCAACGTAACATCTCGGCGGTAATATTTGACAACATTCCTGGTCAGTTGGCCTCTGCGTCTCCGTGGAACCTTCATATACATCAATAACGTAATATAACCTAACCTAACCCAACCTATCATCTGGGCGGTAATATTTGACAACATTCCTGGCGAGTTGGCCTCTACGTCTCCGTGGGACTTTTATATACATCAATAACGTAATTTAACCTAACCTAAACCTACGTAACATCTCGGCGGTAATATTTGACAACATTCCTGGTTTGATGGCCTCTACGTCTCCGTGGGACCTTCATATACATCAATAACATAATATTACCTAACCTAACCCAACCTATCATCTCGGCGGTAATACTTGACAACATTCCTGGCGAGTTGGCCTCTACGTCTCCGGGGGACTTTTATATACGACAATAACGTAATATAACCTAACCTAACCCAACCTAACATCTCGGCACTAATATTTGACAACATTCCTGGCGAGTTGGCCTTTACCTCTCCGTGAGACCTTCATATACATCAATAACGTAATATAATCTAACCTAACCCAACCTATCATCTCGGCACTAATATTTGACAACATTCCTGGCTTGATGGCCTCTACGTCTCCGTGGGACCTTCATATACATCAATAACGTAATATAGTCTAACCTAACCCAACCTATCATCTCGGCGGTAATATTTGACAACATTCCTGGTCAGTTGGCCTCTGCGTCTCCGTGGATCCTTCATATACATCAATAACGTAATATAACCTAACCTAACCCAACCTATCATCTCGGCGGTAATATTTGACAACATTCCTGGCGAGTTGGACTCTACGTCTCCGTGGGACTTTTATATACATCAATAACGTAATTTAACCTAACCTAGACCTACGTAACATCTCGGCGGTAATTTTTGACAACATTCCTGGCTTGATGGCCTCTACGTCTTCGTGGGACCTTCATATACATCAGTAACATAATATTACCTAACCTGAAGCTACCTATCATCTCGGCGGTAATATTTGACAACATTCTATGTGAGTTGGCCTCTACGTCTCCGTGGGAATTTTATATACATCAATAACGTAATATAACCTAACCTAACCCAACCTAACATCTCGGCACTAATATTTGACAACATTCCAGGCGAGTTGGCCTCTACTTCTCCGTGGCAATTTTATATACATCAATATCGTAATATAACCTAACCTAACCCAACCTAACATCTCGGCACTAATATTTGACAACATTCCTGGCTTGATGGCCTCTACGTCTCCGTGGGACCTTCATATACATCAATAACATAATATTACCTAACCTAACCCAACCTATCATCTCGGCGGTAATACTTGACAACATTCCTGGCGAGTTGGCCTCTACGTCTCCTTGGGACATTTATATACATCAATAACGTAATATAACCTAACCTAACCCAACCTATCACCTCGGCGGTAATATTTGACAACATTCCTGGCGAGTTGGCCTCTACGTCTCCGTGGGACTTTTATATACATCAATAACGTAATTTAACCTAACCTAAACATACGTAACATCACGGCGGTAATATCTGACAACATTCCTGGCTTGATGGCCTCTACGTCTCCGTGGGACCTTCATATACATCAATAACATAATATTACCTAACCTAACCCAACCTATCATCTCGGCGGTAATACTTGACAACATTCCTGGCGCGTTGGCCTCTACGTCTCCGTGGGACCTTCATATACATCGATAACATAATATTACCTAACCTAACCCAACCTATCATCTCGGGGGTAATACTTGACAACATTCCTGGCGAGTTGGCCTCTACGTCTCCGTGGAACCTTCATATACATCAATAACGTAATATAACCTAACCTAACCCAACCTATCAACTCGGCGGTAATATTTGACATCATTCCTGGCGAGTTGGCCTCTACGCCTCCGTGGGACTTTTATATACATCAAAACGTAATTTACCCTAACCTAACCCAACGTAACATCTCGGCGGTAATACTTGACAACATTCCTGGCGAGTTGGCCTCTACGTCTCCGTGGGACTTTCATATACATCAATAACGTAATATAACCTAACCTAAACCAAGCTATCATCTCGGCGGTAATATTTGACAACATTCCAGGCGAGTTGGCCTCTACGTCTCCGTGGGAATTTTATATACATCAATAACGTAATATAACCTAACCTAACCCAACCTAACATCTCGGCACTAATATTTGACAACATTCCTGGCGAGTTGGCCTCTACCTCTCCGTGAGACCTTCATATACATCAATAACGTAATATAATCTAACCTAACCCAACCTATAATCTCGGCGATAATATTTGACAACATTCCTGGTCAGTTGGCCTCTGCGTCTCCGTGGAACCTTCATATACATCAATAACGTAATATAACCTAACCTAACCCAACCTATCATCTCGGCGGTAATATTTGACAACATTCCTGGCGAGTTGGCCTCTACGTCTCCGTGGGACTTTTATATACATCAATAACGTAATTTAACCTAACCTAAACCAACGTAACATCTCGGCGGTAATATTTGAGAACATTCCTGGCTTGCTGGCCTCTATGTTTCCGTGGGATCTTTATATACATCAATAACGTAGTATAACCTAACCTAGCCCAACCTATCATATCGGCGGTAATATTTGGCAACATTCCTGGCTTGTTGGCCTCTACGTCTCCGTGGGACCTTCATATACATCAATAACGTAATATAACCTAACCTAATCCAACCTATAATCTCGGCGGTAATATTTGACAACATTCCTGGTCAGTTGGCCTCTGCGTCTCCGTGGAACCTTCATATACATCAATAACGTAATATAACCTAACCTAACCCAACCTATCATCTCGGCGGTAATATTTGACAACATTCCTGGCGAGTTGGCCTCTACGTCTACGTGGGACTTTTATATACATCAATAACGTAATTTAACCTAACCTAAACCAACGTAACATCTCGGCGGTAATATTTGACAACATTCCTGGCTTGCTGGCCTCTATGTTTCCGTGGGACCTTTATATACATCAATAACGTAGTATAACCTAACCTAACCCAACCTAACATCTCGGCACTAATATTTGACAACATTCCTGGCTTGATGGCCTCTACGTCTCCGTGTGACCTTCATATACATCAATAACATAATATTACCTAACCTAACCCAACCTATCATCTCGGCGGTAATACTTGACAATATTCCTGGCGAGTTGGCCTCTACGTCACCGTGGGACTTTTATATACATCAATAACGTAATATAACCTACCCTAACCCAACCTATCATCTCGGCGGTAATATTTGACATCATTCCTGGCGAGTTGGCCTCTACGTCTCCGTGGGAATTTTATATACATCAATAACGTAATATAACCTAACCTAACCCAACCTAACATCTCGGCACTAATATTTGACAACATTCCTGGCGAGTTGGCCTCTACCTCTCCGTGAGACCTTCATATACATCAATAACGTAATATAATCTAACCTAACCCAACCTATAATCTCGGCGATAATATTTGACAACATTCCTGGTCAGTTGGCCTCTGCGTCTCCGTGGAACCTTCATATACATCAATAACGTAATATAACCTAACCTAACCCAACCTATCATCTCGGCGGTAATATTTGACAACATTCCTGGCGAGTTGGCCTCTACGTCTCCGTGGGACTTTTATATACATCAATAACGTAATTTAACCTAACCTAAACCAACGTAACATCTCGGCGGTAATATTTGAGAACATTCCTGGCTTGCTGGCCTCTATGTTTCCGTGGGATCTTTATATACATCAATAACGTAGTATAACCTAACCTAGCCCAACCTATCATATCGGCGGTAATATTTGGCAACATTCCTGGCTTGTTGGCCTCTACGTCTCCGTGGGACCTTCATATACATCAATAACGTAATATAACCTAACCTAATCCAACCTATAATCTCGGCGGTAATATTTGACAACATTCCTGGTCAGTTGGCCTCTGCGTCTCCGTGGAACCTTCATATACATCAATAACGTAATATAACCTAACCTAACCCAACCTATCATCTCGGCGGTAATATTTGACAACATTCCTGGCGAGTTGGCCTCTACGTCTACGTGGGACTTTTATATACATCAATAACGTAATTTAACCTAACCTAAACCAACGTAACATCTCGGCGGTAATATTTGACAACATTCCTGGCTTGCTGGCCTCTATGTTTCCGTGGGACCTTTATATACATCAATAACGTAGTATAACCTAACCTAACCCAACCTAACATCTCGGCACTAATATTTGACAACATTCCTGGCTTGATGGCCTCTACGTCTCCGTGGGACCTTCATATACATCAATAACATAATATTACATAACCTAACCCAACCTATCATCTCGGCGGTAATATTTGACAACATTCCTGGTCAGTTGGCCTCTGCGTCTCCGTGGAACCTTCATATACATCAATAACGTAATATAACCTAACCTAACCCAACCTATCATCTCGGCGGTAATATTTGACAACATTCCTGGCGAGTTGGCCTCTACGTCTACGTGGGACTTTTATATACATCAATAACGTAATTTAACCTAACCTAAACCAACGTAACATCTCGCCGGTAATATTTGACAACATTCCTGGCTTGCAGGCCTCTATGTTTCCGTGGGACCTTTATATACATCAATAACGTAGTATAACCTAACCTAACCCAACCTAACATCTCGGCACTAATATTTGACAACATTCCTGGCTTGATGGCCTCTACGTCTCCGTGGGACCTTCATATACATCAATAACATAATATTACCTAACCTAACCCAACCTATCATCTCGGCGGTAATACTTGACAACATTCCTGGCGAGTTGGCCTCTACGTCTCCGTGGGACTTTCATATACATCAATAACGTAATATAACCTAACCTAAACCAAGCTATCATCTCGGCGGTAATATTTGACAACATTCCAGGCGAGTTGGCCTCTACGTCTCCGTGGGAATTTTATATACATCAATAACGTAATATAACCTAACCTAACCCAACCTAACATCTCGGCACTAATATTTGACAACATTCCTGGCGAGTTGGCCTCTACCTCTCCGTGAGACCTTCATATACATCAATAACGTAATATAATCTAACCTAACCCAACCTATAATCTCGGCGGTAATATTTGACAACATTCCTGGTCAGTTGGCCTCTGCGTCTCCGTGGAACCTTCATATACATCAATAACGTAATATAACCTAACCTAACCCAACCTATCATCTCGGCGGTAATATTTGACAACATTCCTGGCGAGTTGGCCTCTACGTCTCCGTGGGACTTTTATATACATCAATAACGTAATTTAACCTAACCTAAACCTACGTAACATCTCGGCGGTAATATTTGACAACATTGCTGGCTTGATGGCATCTACGTCTCCGTGGGACCTTCATATACATCAATAACATAATATTACCTAACCTAACCCAACCTATCATCTCGGCGGTAATACTTGACAACATTCCTGGCGAGTTGGCCTCTACGTCTCCGTGGGACCTTCATATACATCAATAACGTAATATAACCTAACCTAACCCAACCTATCATCTCGGCGGTAATATTTGACAACATTCCTGACGAGTTGGCCTCTACATCTCCGTGGGACTTTTATATACATCAATAACGTAATTTAACCTAACCTAAACCAACGTAACATCTCGGCGGTAATATTTGACAACATTCCTGGCTTGCTGGCTTCTATGTTTCCGTGGGACCTTTATATACATCAATAACGTAGTATAACCTAACCTAACCCAACCTAACATCTCGGCACTAATATTTGACAACATTTCTGGCTTGATGGCCTCTACGTCTCCGTGGGACCTTCATATACATCAATAACATAATATTACCTAACCTAACCCAACCTATCATCTCGGCGGTAATACTTGACAATATTCCTGGCGAGTTGGCCTCTACGTCACCGTGGGACTTTTATATACATCAATAACGTAATATAACCTACCCTAACCCAACCTATCATCTCGGCGGTAATATTTGACATCATTCCTGGCGAGTTGGCCTCTACGCTTCCGTGGGACTTTTATATACATCAAAACGTAATTTACCCTAACCGAACCCAACGTAACATCTCGGCGGTAATATTCGGTAACATTCCTGGAGTGTTGGTCCCTACGTCTCCGTGGGATCTTCATATACATCAATAACGTAATATAACCTAACCTAAACCAACCTATCATCTCGGCGGTAATATTTGACAACATTCCAGGCGAGTTGGCCTCTACGTCTCCGTGGGAATTTTATACACATCAATAACGTAATATAACCTAACCTAACCCAACCTATCATCTCGGCGGTAATATTTGACATCATTCCTGGCGAGTTGGCCTCTACGCCTCCGTGGGACTTTTATATACATCAAAACGTAATTTACCCTAACCTAACCCAACGTAACATCTCGGCGGTAATATTCGGCAACATTTCTGGCTTGATGGCCTCTACGTCTCCGTGGGATCTTCATATACATCAATAACATAATATTACCTAACCTAACCCAACCTATCATCTCGGCGGTAATACTTGACAACATTCCTGGCGAGTTGGCCTCTACGTCTCCGTGGGACTTTCATATACATCAATAACGTAATATAACCTAACCTAAACCAAGCTATCATCTCGGCGGTAATATTTGGCAACATTCCTGGCTTGTTGGCCTCTACGTCTCCGTGGGACCTTCATATACATCAATAACGTAATATAACCTAACCTAACCCAAACTATCATCTCGGCGGTAATATTTGACATCATTCCTGGCGAGTTGGCCTCTACGCCTCCGTGGGACTTTTATATACATCAATAACGTAATATAACCTAACCTAACCCAACCTATCATCACGGCGGTAATACTTGACAACATTCCTGGCGAGTTGGCCTCTACGTCTCCGTGGGACTTTTATATACATCAATAACGTAATATAACCTAACCTAACCCAACCTATCATCTCGGCGGTAATATTTGACATCATTCCTGGCGAGTTGGCCTCTACGCCTCCGTGGGACTTTTATATACATCAAAACGTAATTTACCCTAACCTAACCCAACGTAACATCTCGGCGGTAATATTTGACAACATTCCTGGTCAGTTGGCCTCTGCGTCTCCGTGGAACCTTCATATACATCAATAACGTAATATAACCTAACCTAACCCAACCTATCATCTCGGCGGTAATATATGACATCATTCCTGGCGAGTTGGCCTCTACGCTTCCGTGGGACTTTTATATACATCAAAACGTAATTTACCCTAACCTAACCCAACGTAACATCTCGGCGGTAATATTCGGCAACATTCCTGGTGTGTTGGTCCCTACGTCTCCGTGGGATCTTCATATACATCAATAACGTAATATAACCTAACCTAAACCAACCTATCATCTCGGCGGTAATATTTGACAACATTCCAGGCGAGTTGGCCCCTACGTGTCCGTGGGAATTTTATATACATCAATAACGTAATATAACCTAACCTAACCCAACCTATCATCTCGGCGGTAATATTTGACATCATTCCTGGCGAGTTGGCCTCTACGCCTCCGTGGGACTTTTATATACATCAAAACGTAATTTACCCTAACCTAACCCAACGTAACATCTCGGCGGTAATATTCGGCAACATTTCTGGCTTGATGGCCTCTACGTCTCCGTGGGATCTTCATATACATCAATAACATAATATTACCTAACCTAACCCAACCTATAATCTCGGCGGTAATATTTGACAACATTCGTGGTCAGTTGGCCTCTGCGTCTCCGTGGAACCTTCATATACATCAATAACGTAATATAACCTAACCTAACCCAACCTACCATCTCGGCGGTAATATTTGACAACATTCCTGGCGAGTTGGCCTCTACGTCTCCGTGGGACTTTTATATACATCAATAACGTAATTTAACCTAACCTAAACCTACGTAACATCTCGGCGGTAATATTTGACAACATTCCTGGCTTGATCGCCTCTACGTCTCCATGGAACCTTCATATACATCAATAACGTAATATAACCTAACCTAACCCAACCTATCATCTCGGCGGTAATATTTGACAACATTTCTGACGAGTTGGCCTCTACATCTCCGTGGGACTTTTATATACATCAATAACGTAATTTAACCTAACCTAAACCAACGTAACATCTCGGCGGTAATATTTGAGAACATTCCTGGCTTGCTGGCCTCTATGTTTCCGTGGGACCTTTATATACATCAATAACGTAGTATAACCTAACCTAGCCCAACCTATCATATCGGCGGTAATATTTGACAACATTCCTGGCTTGATCGCCTCTACGTCTCCCTGGAACCTTCATATACATCAATAACGTAATATAACCTAACCTAACCCAACCTATCATCTCGGCGGTAATATTTGACATCATTCCTGGCGAGTTGGCCTCTACGCCTCCGTGGGACTTTTATATACATCAATAACGTAATATAACCTAACCTAACCCAACCTATCATCTCGGCGGTAATACTTGACAACATTCCTGGCGAGTTGGCCTCTACGTCTCCGTGGGACTTTTATATACATCAATAACGTAATATAACCTAACCTAACCCAACCTATCATCTCGGCGGTAATATTTGACATCATTCCTGGCGAGTTGGCCTCTACGCCTCCGTGGGACTTTTATATACATCAAAACGTAATTTACCCTAACCTAACCCAACGTAACATCTCGGCGGTAATATTTGACAACATTCCTGGTCAGTTGGCCTCTGCGTCTCCCTGGAACCTTCATATACATCAATAACGTAATATAACCTAACCTAACCCAACCTATCATCTCGGCGGTAATATTTGACAACATTCCTGACGAGTTGGCCTCTACATCTCCGTGGGACTTTTATATACATCAATAACGTAATTTAACCTAACCTAAACCAACGTAACATCTCGGCGGTAATATTTGAGAACATTCCTGGCTTGCTGGCCTCTATGTTTCCGTGGGACCTTTATATACATCAATAACGTAGTATAACCTAACCTAGCCCAACCTATCATATCGGCGGTAATATTTGGCAACATTCCTGGCTTGTTGGCCTCTACGTCTCCGTGGGACCTTCATATACATCAATAACGTAATATAACCTAACCTAACCCAACCTATCATCTCGGCGGTAATATTTGACATCATTCCTGGCGAGTTGGCCTCTACGCCTCCGTGGGACTTTTATATACATCAATAACGTAATATAACCTAACCTAACCCAACCTATCATCTCGGCGGTAATACTTGACAACATTCCTGGCGAGTTGGCCTCTACGTCTCCGTGGGACTTTTATATACATCAATAACGTAATATAACCTAACCTAACCCAACCTATCATCTCGGCGGTAATATTTGACATCATTCCTGGCGAGTTGGCCTCTACGCCTCCGTGGGACTTTTATATACATCAAAACGTAATTTACCCTAACCTAACCCAACGTAACATCTCGGCGGTAATATTTGACAACATTCCTGGTCAGTTGGCCTCTGCGTCTCCGTGGAACCTTCATATACATCAATAACGTAATATAACCTAACCTAACCCAACCTATCATCTCGGCGGTAATATATGACATCATTCCTGGCGAGTTGGCCTCTACGCTTCCGTGGGACTTTTATATACATCAAAACGTAATTTACCCTAACCTAACCCAACGTAACATCTCGGCGGTAATATTCGGCAACATTCCTGGTGTGTTGGTCCCTACGTCTCCGTGGGATCTTCATATACATCAATAACGTAATATAACCTAACCTAAACCAACCTATCATCTCGGCGGTAATATTTGACAACATTCCAGGCGAGTTGGCCCCTACGTCTCCGTGGGAATTTTATATACATCAATAACGTAATATAACCTAACCTAACCCAACCTATCATCTCGGCGGTAATATTTGACATCATTCCTGGCGAGTTGGCCTCTACGCCTCCGTGGGACTTTTATATACATCAATAACGTAATATAACCTAACCTAACCCAACCTATCATCTCGGCGGTAATACTTGACAACATTCCTGGCGAGTTGGCCTCTACGTCTCCGTGGGACTTTTATATACATCAATAACGTAATATAACCTAACCTAACCCAACCTATCATCTCGGCGGTAATATTTGACATCATTCCTGGCGAGTTGGCCTCTACGCCTCCGTGGGACTTTTATATACGTCAAAACGTAATTTACCCTAACCTAACCCAACGTAACATCTCGGCGGTAATATTTGACAACATTCCAGGCGAGTTGGCCCCTACGTCTCCGTGGGAATTTTATATACATCAATAACGTAATATAACCTAACCTAACCCAACCTATCATCTCGGCGGTAATATTTGACATCATTCCTGGCGAGTTGGCCTCTACGCCTCCGTGGGACTTTTATATACATCAAAACGTAATTTACCCTAACCTAACCCAACGTAACATCTCGGCGGTAATATTCGGCAACATTTCTGGCTTGATGGCCCCTACGTCTCCGTGGGATCTTCATATACATCAATAACATAATATTACCTAACCTAACCCAACCTATAATCTCGGCGGTAATATTTGACAACATTCCTGGTCAGTTGGCCTCTGCGTCTCCGTGGAACCTTCATATACATCAATAACGTAATATAACCTAACCTAACCCAACCTATCATCTCGGCGGTAATATTTGACAACATTCCTGGCGAGTTGGCCTCTACGTCTCCGTGGGACTTTTATATACATCAATAACGTAATTTAACCTAACCTAAACCTACGTAACATCTCGGCGGTAATATTTGACAACATTCCTGGCTTGATCGCCTCTACGTCTCCATGGAACCTTCATATACATCAATAACGTAATATAACCTAACCTAACCCAACCTATCATCTCGGCGGTAATATTTGACAACATTTCTGACGAGTTGGCCTCTACATCTCCGTGGGACTTTTATATACATCAATAACGTAATTTAACCTAACCTAAACCAACGTAACATCTCGGCGGTAATATTTGAGAACATTCCTGGCTTGCTGGCCTCTATGTTTCCGTGGGACCTTTATATACATCAATAACGTAGTATAACCTAACCTAGCCCAACCTATCATATCGGCGGTAATATTTGACAACATTCCTGGCTTGATCGCCTCTACGTCTCCATGGAACCTTCATATACATCAATAACGTAATATAACCTAACCTAACCCAACCTATCATCTCGGCGGTAATATTTGACATCATTCCTGGCGAGTTGGCCTCTACGCCTCCGTGGGACTTTTATATACATCAATAACGTAATATAACCTAACCTAACCCAACCTATCATCTCGGCGGTAATACTTGACAACATTCCTGGCGAGTTGGCCTCTACGTCTCCGTGGGACTTTTATATACATCAATAACGTAATATAACCTAACCTAACCCAACCTATCATCTCGGCGGTAATATTTGACATCATTCCTGGCGAGTTGGCCTCTACGCCTCCGTGGGACTTTTATATACATCAAAACGTAATTTACCCTAACCTAACCCAACGTAACATCTCGGCGGTAATATTTGACAACATTCCTGGTCAGTTGGCCTCTGCGTCTCCCTGGAACCTTTATATACATCAATAACGTAGTATAACCTAACCTAGCCCAACCTATCATATCGGCGGTAATATTTAGCAACATTCCTGGCTTGTTGGCCTCTACGTCTCCGTGGGACCTTCATATACATCAATAACGTAATATAACCTAACCTAACCCAACCTATCATCTCGGCGGTAATATTTGACATCATTCCTGGCGAGTTGGCCTCTACGCCTCCGTGGGACTTTTATATACATCAATAACGTAATATAACCTAACCTAACCCAACCTGTCATCTCGGCGGTAATATTTGACATCATTCCTGGCGAGTTGGCCTCTACGCCTCCGTGGGACATTTATATACATCAATAACGTAATATAACCTAACCTAACCCAACCTATCATCTCGGCGGTAATATTTGACAACATTCGTGGCGAGATGGCCTCTACCTCTCCGTGAGACCTTCATATACATCAATAACGTAATATAGTCTAACCTAACCCAACCTATCATCTCGGCGGTAATATTTGACAACATTCCTGGTCAGTTGGCCTCTGCGTCTCCGTGGAACCTTCATATACATCAATAACGTAATATAACCTAACCTAACCCAACCTACCATCTCGGCGGTAATATTTGACAACTTTCCTGGCGAGTTGAACTCTACGTCTCCGTGGGACTTTTATATACATCAATAACGTAATTTAACCTAACCTAAACCTACGTAACATCTCGGCGGTAATTTTTGACAACATTCCTGGCTTGATGGCCTCTACGTCTCCGTGGGACCTTCATATACATCAGTAACATAATATTACCTAACCTGAAGCAACCTATCATCTCGGCGGTAATATTTGACAACATTCCATGTGAGTTGGCCTCTACGTCTCCGTGGGAATTTTATATACATCAATAACGAAATATAACCTAACCTAACCCAACCTAACATCTCGGCACTAATATTTGACAACATTCCAGGCGAGTTGGCCTCTACGTCTCCGTGGCAATTTTATATACATCAATAACGTAATATAACCTAACCTAACCCAACCTAACATCTCGGCACTAATATTTGACAACATTCCTGGCGAGTCGGCCTCTACGTCTCCGTGCGACCTTCATATACATCAATAACGTAATATAACGTAACCTAACCCAACTTATCTTATCGGCGGTAATTTTTGACAACATTGCTGGCGAGTTGGCCTCTACGTCTCCGTGGGATCTTCATATACATCAATAACGTAATATAACCTATCCTAACCCAACCTATCATCTCGGCACTAATATTTGACAACATTCCAGGCGAGTTGGCCTCTACGTCTCCGTGGGAATTTTATATACATCAATAACGTAATATAACCTAACCTAACCCAACCTAACATCTCGACACTAATATTTGACAACATTCCTAGCGAGTTGGCCTCTACGTCTCCGTGGGACTTTTATATACATCAATAACGTAATTTAACCTAACCTAAACCTACGTAACATCTCGGCGGTAATTTTTGACAACATTCCTGGCTTGATGGCCTCTACGTCTTCGTGGGACCTTCATATACATCAGTAACATAATATTACCTAACCTGAAGCAACCTATCATCTCGGCGGTAATATTTGACAACATTCTATGTGAGTTGGCCTCTACGTCTCCGTGGGAATTTTATATACATCAATAACGTAATATAACCTAACCTAACCCAACCTAACATCTCGGCACTAATATTTGACAACATTCCAGGCGAGTTGCCCTCTACTTCTCCGTGGCAATTTTATATACATCAATAACGTAATATAACCTAACCTAACCCAACCTGTCATCTCGGCACTAATATTTGACAACATTCCAGGCGAGTTGGCCTCTACGTCTCCGTGGGAATTTTATATACATCAATAACGTAATATAACCTAACCTAACCCAACCTAACATCTCGACACTAATATTTGACAACATTCCTGGCGAGATGGCCTCTACCTCTCCGTGAGACCTTCATATACATCAATAACGTAATATAGTCTAACCTAACCCAACCTAAGATCTCGGCACTAATATTTGACAACATTCCTGGCGAGTTGAGGTCTACGTCTCCGTGGGACCTTCATATACACCAATAACATAATATTACCTAACCCAACCCAACCTATCATCTCGGCGGTAATATTTGACAACATTCCTGGTCAGTTGGCCTCTGCGTCTCCGTGGAACCTTCATATACATCAATAACGTAATATAACCTAACCTAACCCAACCTATCATCTCGGCGGTAATATTTGACATCATTCCTGGCGAGTTGGCATCTACGTCTCCGTGGGAATTTTATATACATCAATAACGTAATATAACCTAACCTAACCCAACCTATCATCTCGGCACTAATATTTGACAACATTCCAGGCGAGTTGGCCTCTACGTCTCCGTGGGAATTTTATATACATCAATAACGTAATATAACCTAACCTAACCCAACCTAACATCTCGGCACTAATATTTGACAACATTCCTGGCGAGATGGCCTCTACCTCTCCGTGAGACCTTCATATACATCAATAACGTAATATAGTCTAACCTAACCCAACCTATCATCTCGGCGGTAATATTTGACAACATTCCTGGTCAGTTGGCCTCTGCGTCTCCGTGGATCCTTCATATACATCAATAACGTAATATAACCTAACCTAACCCAACCTATCATCTCGGCGGTAATATTTGACAACATTCCTGGCGAGTTGGACTCTACGTCTCCGTGGGACTTTTATATACATCAATAACGTAATTTAACCTAACCTAGACCTACGTAACATCTCGGCGGTAATTTTTGACAACATTCCTGGCTTGATGGCCTCTACGTCTTCGTGGGACCTTCATATACATCAGTAACATAATATTACCTAACCTGAAGCTACCTATCATCTCGGCGGTAATATTTGACAACATTCTATGTGAGTTGGCCTCTACGTCTCCGTGGGAATTTTATATACATCAATAACGTAATATAACCTAACCTAACCCAACCTAACATCTCGACACTAATATTTGACAACATTCCTAGCGAGTTGGCCTCTACGTCTCCGTGGGACTTTTATATACATCAATAACGTAATTTAACCTAACCTAAACCTACGTAACATCTCGGCGGTAATTTTTGACAACATTCCTGGCTTGATGGCCTCTACGTCTCCGTGGGACCTTCATATACATCAATAACATAATATTACCTAACCTGAAGCAACCTATCATCTCGGCGGTAATACTTGACAACATTCCTGGCGAGTTGGCCTCTACGTCTCCGTGGGATCTTCATATACATCAATAACGTAATATAACCTATCCTAACCCAACCTATCATCTCGGCGGTAATATTTGACAACATTCCTGGTCAGTTGGCCTCTGCGTCTCCGTGGAACCTTCATATACATCAATAACGTAATATAACCTAACCTAACCCAACCTATCATCTCGGCGGTAATATTTGACATCATTCCTAGCGAGTTGGCCTCTACGCTTCCGTGGGACTTTTATATACATCAAAACGTAATTTACCCTAACCTAACCCAACGTAACATCTCGGCGGTAATATTTGACAACATTCCTGGCGAGTTGGCCTCTACGTCTCCGTGGGACTTTTATATACACCAATAACGTAATTTAACCTAACCTAAACCAACGTAACATCTCGGCGGTAATATTTGACAACATTCCTGGCTTGCTGGCCTCTATGTTTCCGTGAGACCTTCATATACATCAATAACGTAATATAATCTAACCTAACCCAACCTATAACCTCGGCGGTAATATTTGACAACATTCCTGGCGAGTCGGCCTCTACGTCTCCGTGCGACCTTCATATACATCAATAACGTAATATAACGTAACCTAACCCAACCTATCTTATCGGCGGTAATTTTTGACAACATTCCTGGCGAGTTGGCCTCTACGTCTCCGTGGGATCTTCATATACATCAATAACGTAATATAACCTATCCTAACCCAACCTATCATCTCGGCGGTAATATTTGACAACATTCCTGGTCAGTTGGCCTCTGCGTCTCCGTGGAACCTTCATATACATCAATAACGTAATATAACCTAACCTAACCCAACCTATCATCTCGGCGGTAATATTTGACATCATTCCTAGCGAGTTGGCCTCTACGCTTCCGTGGGACTTTTATATACATCAAAACGTAATTTACCCTAACCTAACCCAACGTAACATCTCGGCGGTAATATTTGACAACATTCCTGGCGAGTTGGCCTCTACGTCTCCGTGGGACTTTTATATACACCAATAACGTAATTTAACCTAACCTAAACCAACGTAACATCTCGGCGGTAATATTTGACAACATTCCTGGCTTGCTGGCCTCTATGTTTCCGTGAGACCTTCATATACATCAATAACGTAATATAATCTAACCTAACCCAACCTATAACCTCGGCGGTAATATTTGACAACATTCCTGGTCAGTTGGCCTCTGCGTCTCCGTGGAACCTTCATATACATCAATAACGTAATATAACCTAACCTAAACCAACCTATCATCTCGGCGGTAATATTTGACAACATTCCTGGCTTGATGGCCTCTACGTCTCCGTGGGACCTTCATATACATCAGTAACATAATATTACCTAGCCTGAAGCAACCTATCATCTCGGCGGTAATATTTGACAACATTCCATGTGAGTTGGCCTCTACGTCTCCGTGGGAATTTTATATACATCAATAACGTAATATAACCTAACCTAACCCAACCTAACATCTCGGCACTAATATTTGACAACATTCCAGGCGAGTTGGCCTCTACTTCTCCGTGGCAATTTTATATACATCAATAACGTAATATAACCTAACCTAACCCAACCTAACATCTCGGCACTAAAATTTGACATTCCTGGCGAGTCGGCCTCTACGTCTCCGTGCGACCTTCATATACATCAATAACGTAATATAACGTAACCTAACCCAACTTATCTTATCGGCGGTAATTTTTGACAACATTCCTGGCGAGTTGGCCTCTACGTATCCGTGGGATCTTCATATACATCAATAACGTAATATAACCTATCCTAACCCAACCTATCATCTCGGCACTAATATTTGACAACATTCCAGGCGAGTTGGCATCTACGTCTCCGTGGGAATTTTATATACATCAATAACGTAATATAACCTAACCTAACCCAACCTAACATCTCGACACTAATATTTGACAACATTCCTAGCGAGTTGGCCTCTACGTCTCCGTGGGACTTTTATATACATCAATAACGTAATTTAACCTAACCTAAACCTACGTAACATCTCGGCGGTAATTTTTGACAACATTCCTGGCTTGATGGCCTCTACGTCTCCGTGGGACCTTCATATACATCAATAACATAATATTACCTAACCTGAAGCAACCTATCATCTCGGCGGTAATACTTGACAACATTCCTGGCGAGTTGGCCTCTACGTCTTCGTGGAACCTTCATATACATCAATAACGTAATATAACCTAACCTAACCCAACCTATCATCTCGGCGGTAATATTTGACAACATTCCTGGCTTGATGGCCTCTACGTCTCCGTGGGACCTTCATATACATCAATAACATAATATAACCTAACCTGAAGCAACCTATCATCTCGGCGCTAATATTTGACAACATTGCTGGCGAGTTGTGTTCTACGTCTCCGTGGGACCTTCATATACATCAATAACGTAATATCACCTAACCTAACCCAACCTATCATCTCGGCGGTTATATTTGAAAACATTCCTGTCGAGTTGGCCTCTACGTCTCCATGGGACTTTTATATACATTAATAACGTAATTTAACCTAACCTAACCCAACCTAACATCTCGGCGGTAATATTTGACAACATTCCTGGTCAGTTGGCCTCTACGTCTCCGTGGAACCTTCATATACATCAGTAACGTAATATAACCTAACCTAACCCAAACTATCATCTCGGCGGTAATATTTGACAACATTCCTGGCGAGTTGGCCTCTACGTCTCCGTGGGACCTTCATATACATCAATAACGTAATATAACGTAACCTAAACCAACCTATTATATCGGCGGTAATATTTGAAAACATTCCTGTCGATGTTGGCCTCTACGTCTCGGTGGGACATTCATATACGTCAATAACGTAATATTACCTAAACTAACCCAACCTAACATCTCGGCACTAATATTTGAAAACATTCCTGGCGAGTTGGCCTCTACCTCTCCGTGCGACCTTCATATACATCAATAACGTAATATAACGTAACCTATCCCAACCTATCATATCGGCGGTAATATTTGACAACATTCATGACGAGTTGGCCTCTACGTCTCGGTGGGACATTCATATACATCAATAACGTAATATTACCTAACCTAACCCAACCTAACATCTCGGCACTAATATTTGACAACATTCCTGGCGAGGTGGACTCTACGTCTCCGTGGGAATTTTATATACATCTATAACGTAATATAACCTAACCTAATCCAACCTTACATCTCGGCACTAATATTTGAAAACATTCCTGGCTAGTTGGCCTCTACCTCTCCGTGGGACCTTCATATACATCAATAACGTAATATAACATAACCTGAAGCAACCTATCATCTCGGCAGTAATATTTGACAACATTCCTGGCGAGTTGGCCTCTACGTCTCCGTGGGACCTTCATATACATCAATAACGTAATATAACGTAACCTAACACAACCTATCAAATCGGAGGTAATATTTGACAACATTCCTGGCGAGTTGGCCTCTACCTCTCCGTGCGACCTTCATATACATCAATAACGTAATATAACCTAACCTAACCCAACCTAACATCTCGGCGGTAATATTTGACAATATTCCTGGCGAGTTGGCCTCTACGTCTGCGTGGGACCTTCATATACATCAATAACGTAATATAACGTAACCTAAACCAACCTATTATATCGGCGGTAATATTTGAAAACATTCCTGTCGATGTTGGCTTCTACGTCTCCATGGGACTTTTATATACATTAATAACGTAATTTAACCTAACCTAACCCAACCTAACATCTCGGCGGTAATATTTGACAACATTCCTGGCGAGTTGGCCTCTACCTCTCCGTGGGAATTTTATATACATCAATAACGTAATATAACCTAACCTAACCCAACCTAACATCTCGACACTAATATTTGACAACATTCCTAGCGAGTTGGCCTCTACGTCTCCGTGGGACTTTTATATACATCAATAACGTAATTTAACCTAACCTAAACCTACGTAACATCTCGGCGGTAATTTTTGACAACATTCCTGGCTTGATGGCCTCTACGTCTCCGTGGGACCTTCATATACATCAATAACATAATATTACCTAACCTGAAGCAACCTATCATCTCGGCGGTAATACTTGACAACATTCCTGGCGAGTTGGCCTCTACGTCTTCGTGGAACCTTCATATACATCAATAACGTAATATAACCTAACCTAACCCAACCTATCATCTCGGCGGTAATATTTGACAACATTCCTGGCTTGATGGCCTCTACGTCTCCGTGGGACCTTCATATACATCAATAACATAATATAACCTAACCTGAAGCAACCTATCATCTCGGCGCTAATATTTGACAACATTGCTGGCGAGTTGTGTTCTACGTCTCCGCGGGACCTTCATATACACCAATAACGTAATATCACCTAACCTAACCCAACCTATCATCTCGGCGGTTATATTTGAAAACATTCCTGTCGAGTTGGCCTCTACGTCTCCATGGGACTTTTATATACATTAATAACGTAATTTAACCTAACCTAACCCAACCTAACATCTCGGCGGTAATATTTGACAACATTCCTGGCGAGTTGGTCTCTACGCCTCCGTGCGACATTCATATACATCAATAACGTAATATAACCTAACCTGAACCAACCTATCATCTCGGCACTAATATTTGACAACATTCCTGGCGAGTTGGCCTCTACCTCTCCGTGGGACCTTCATATACGTCAATAACGTAATATAATCTAACCTAACCCAACCTATCATCTCGGCGGTAATATTTGACAACATTCCTGGTCAGTTGGCCTCTACGTCTCCGTGGAACCTTCATATACATCAGTAACGTAATATAACCTAACCTAACCCAAACTATCATCTCGGCGGTAATATTTGACAACATTCCTGGCGAGTTGGCCTCTACGTCTCCGTGGGACCTTCATATACATCAATAACGTAATATAACGTAACCTAAACCAACCTATTATATCGGCGGTAATATTTGAAAACATTCCTGTCGATGTTGGCCTCTACGTCTCGGTGGGACATTCATATACGTCAATAACGTAATATTACCTAACCTAACCCAACCTAACATCTCGGCACTAATATTTGAAAACATTCCTGGCGAGTTGGCCTCTACCTCTCCGTGCGACCTTCATATACATCAATAACGTAATATAACGTAACCTATCCCAACCTATCATATCGGCGGTAATATTTGACAACATTCATGACGAGTTGGCCTCTACGTCTCGGTGGGACATTCATATACATCAATAACGTAATATTACCTAACCTAACCCAACCTACCATCTCGGCACTAATATTTGACAACATTCCTGGCGAGGTGGACTCTACGTCTCCGTGGGAATTTTATATACATCTATAACGTAATATAACCTAACCTAATCCAACCTTACATCTCGGCACTAATATTTGAAAACATTCCTGGCTAGTTGGCCTCTACCTCTCCGTGGGACCTTCATATACATCAATAACGTAATATAACATAACCTGAAGCAACCTATCATCTCGGCAGTAATATTTGACAACATTCCTGGCGAGTTGGCCTCTACGTCTCCGTGGGACCTTCATATACATCAATAACGTAATATAACGTAACCTAACACAACCTATCATATCGGAGGTAATATTTGACAACATTCCTGGCGAGTTGGCCTCTACCTCTCCGTGCGACCTTCATATACATCAATAACGTAATATAACCTAACCTAACCCAACCTAACATCTCGGCGGTAATATTTGACAATATTCCTGGCGAGTTGGCCTCTACGTCTGCGTGGGACCTTCATATACATCAATAACGTAATATAACGTAACCTAAACCAACCTATTATATCGGCGGTAATATTTGAAAACATTCCTGTCGATGTTGGCTTCTACGTCTCGGTGGGACATTCATATACGTCAATAACGTAATATTACCTAACCTAACCCAACCTAACATCTCGGCACTAATATTTGACAACATTCCTGGCGAGGTGGACTCTACGTCTCCGTGGGAATTTTATATACATCTATAACGTAATATAACCTAACCTAATCCAACCTTACATCTCGGCAATAATATTTGAAAACATTCCTGGCTAGTTGGCCTCTACCTCTCCGTGGGACCTTCATATACATCAATAACGTAATATAACATAACCTGAAACAACCTATCATCTCGGCAGTATTATTTGACAACATTCGTGGCGAGTTGAGTTCTACGTCTCCGTGGGACCTTCATATACATCAATAACGTAATATCACCTAACCTAACCCAACCTATCATATCGGCGGTAATATTTGACAACATTCCTGACGAGTTGACCTCTACGTCTCCGTGGGATCTTCATATACATCAATAACGTAATATAGCCTAACCTATCCCAACCTAACATCTCGGCACTAATATTTGACAACATTCCTGGCGAGTTGGCCTCTACCTCTCCGTGCGACCTTCATATACATCAATAACGTAATATAACCTAACCTAACCCAACCTAACATCTCGGCAGTAATATTTGACAATATTCCTGGCGAGTTGGCCTCTACGTCTGCGTGGGACCTTCATATACATCAATAACGTAATATAACGTAACCTAAAACAACCTATCATATCGGCGGTAATATTTGAAAACATTCCTGTCGATGTTGGCCTCTACGCCTCCGTGGGACTTTTATATACATCAATAACGTAATTTAACCTAACCTAAACCTACGTAACATCTCGGCGGTAATGTTTGACAACATTCCTGGCTTGATGGCTTCTACGTCTCCGTGGGACCTTCATATACATCAATAACGTAATATAACGTAACCGAAACCAACCTATCATATCGGCGGTAATATTTGACAATATTCCTGGCGAGTTGGCCGCTACGTCTCCATGGGACCTTCATATACATCAATAACGTATTATAACGTAACCTAAACCAACCTATTATATCGGCGGTAATATTTGAAAACATTCCTGTCGATGTTGGCCTCTACGTCTCGGTGGGACATTCATATACGTCAATAACGTAATATTACCTAACCTAACCCAACCTAACATCTCGGCACTAATATTTGAAAACATTCCTGGCGAGTTGGCCTCTACCTCTCCGCGCGACCTTCATATACATCAATAACGGAATATAACCTAACCTAACCCAACCTAACGTCTCGGCACTAATATTTGACAACATTCCTGGCTTGCTGGCCTCTATGTTTCCGTGGGACCTTTATATACATCAATAACGTAGTATAACCTAACCTAACCCAACCTAACATCTCGGCACTAATATTTGAAAACATTCCTGGCGAGTTGGCCTCTACCTCTCCGTGCGACCTTCATATACATCAATAACGTAATATAACGTAACCTATCCCAACCTATCATATCGGCGGTAATATTTGACAACATTCATGACGAGTTGGCCTCTACGTCTCGGTGGGACATTCATATACATCAATAACGTAATATTACCTAACCTAACCCAACCTAACATCTCGGCACTAATATTTGACAACATTCCTGGCGAGGTGGATTCTACGTCTCCGTGGGAATTTTATATACATCAATAACGTAATTTAACCTAACCTAAACCTACGTAACATCTCGGCGGTAATGTTTGACAACATTCCTGGCTTGATGGCCTCTACGTCTCCGTGGGACCTTCATATACATCAATAACGTAATATAACGTAACCGAAACCAACCTATCATATCGGCGGTAATATTTGACAATATTCCTGGCGAGTTGGCCGCTACGTCTCCATGGGACCTTCATATACATCAATAACGTATTATAACGTAACCTAAACCAACCTATTATATCGGCGGTAATATTTGAAAACATTCCTGTCGATGTTGGCCTCTACGTCTCGGTGGGACATTCATATACGTCAATAACGTAATATTACCTAACCTAACCCAACCTAACATCTCGGCACTAATATTTGAAAACATTCCTGGCGAGTTGGCCTCTACCTCTCCGCGCGACCTTCATATACATCAATAACGGAATATAACCTAACCTAACCCAACCTAACGTCTCGGCACTAATATTTGACAACATTCCTGGCTTGCTGGCCTCTATGTTTCCGTGGGACCTTTATATACATCAATAACGTAGTATAACCTAACCTAACCCAACCTAACATCTCGGCACTAATATTTGAAAACATTCCTGGCGAGTTGGCCTCTACCTCTCCGTGCGACCTTCATATACATCAATAACGTAATATAACGTAACCTATCCCAACCTATCATATCGGCGGTAATATTTGACAACATTCATGACGAGTTGGCCTCTACGTCTCGGTGGGACATTCATATACATCAATAACGTAATATTACCTAACCTAACCCAACCTAACATCTCGGCACTAATATTTGACAACATTCCTGGCGAGGTGGATTCTACGTCTCCGTGGGAATTTTATATACATCAATAACGTAATTTAACCTAACCTAAACCTACGTAACATCTCGGCGGTAATGTTTGACAACATTCCTGGCTTGATGGCCTCTACGTCTCCGTGGGACCTTCATATACATCAATAACGTAATATAACGTAACCGAAACCAACCTATCATATCGGCGGTAATATTTGACAATATTCCTGGCGAGTTGGCCGCTACGTCTCCATGGGACCTTCACATACATCAATAACGTATTATAACGTAACCTAAACCAACCTATTATATCGGCGGTAATATTTGAAAACATTCCTGTCGATGTTGGCCTCTACGTCTCGGTGGGACATTCATATACGTCAATAACGTAATATTACCTAACCTAACCCAACCTAACATCTCGGCACTAATATTTGAAAACATTCCTGGCGAGTTGGCCTCTACCTCTCCGCGCGACCTTCATATACATCAATAACGGAATATAACCTAACCTAACCCAACCTAACGTCTCGGCACTAATATTTGACAACATTCCTGGCGAGTTGGCCTCTACTTCTCCGTGGCAATTTTATATACATCAATAACGTAATATAACCTAACCTAACCCAACCTAACATCTCGGCACTAATATTTGACAACATTCCTGGCGAGTCGGCCTCTACGTCTCCGTGCGACCTTCATATACATCAATAACGTAATATAACGTAACCTAACCCAACTTATCTTATCGGCGGTAATTTTTGACAACATTCCTGGCGAGTTGGCCTCTACGTCTCCGTGGGATCTTCAGATACATCAATAACGTAATATAACCTATCCTAACCCAACCTATCAACTCGGCGGTAATATTTGACAACATTCCTGGTCAGTTGGCCTCTGCGTCTCCGTGGAACCTTCATATACATCAATAACGTAATATAACCTAACCTAACCCAACCTATCATCTCGGCGGTAATATTTGACAACATTCCTGGCGAATTGAACTCTACGTCTCCGTGGGACTTTTATATACATCAATAACGTAATTTAACCTAACCTAAACCTACGTAACACCTCGGCGGTAATTTTTGACAACATTCCTGGCTTGATGGCCTCTACGTCTCCGTGGGACCTTCATATACATCAGTAACATAATATTACCTAACCTGAAGCAACCTATCATCTCGGCGGTAATATTTGACAACATTCCATGTGAGTTGGCCTCTACGTCTCCGTGGGAATTTTATATACATCAATAACGTAATATAACCTAACCTAACCCAACCTAACATCTCGGCACTAATATTTGACAACATTCCTGGCGAGTCGGCCTCTACGTCTCCGTGCGACCTTCATATACATCAATAACGTAATATAACGTAACCTAACCCAACTTATCTTATCGGCGGTAATTTTTGACAACATTCCTGGCGAGTTGGCCTCTACGTCTCCGTGGGATCTTCATATACATCAATAACGTAATATAACCTATCCTCACCCAACCTATCATCTCGGCACTAATATTTGACAACATTCCAGGCGAGTTGGCCTCTACGTCTCCGTGGGAATTTTATATACATCAATAACGTAATATAACCTAACCTAACCCAACCTAACATCTCGGCACTAATATTTGACAACATTCCTAGCGAGTTGGCCTCTACGTCTCCGTGGGACTTTTATATACATCAATAACGTAATTTAACCTAACCTAAACCTACGTAACATCTCGGCGGTAATTTTTGACAACATTCCTGGCTTGATGGCCTCTACGTCTCCGTGGGACCTTCATATACATCAATAACATAATATTACCTAACCTGAAGCAACCTATCATCTCGGCGGTAATACTTGACAACATTCCTGGCGAGTTGGCCTCTACGTCTTCATGGAACGTTCATATACATCAATAACGTAATATAACCTAACCTAACCCAACCTATCATATCGGCGGTAATATTTGACAACATTCCTGGCTTGATGGCCTCTACGTCTCCGTGGGACCTTCATATACATCAATAACATAATATAACCTAACCTGAAGCAACCTATCATCTCGGCGCTAATATTTGACAACATTCCTGGCGAGGTGGACTCTACGTCTTCGTGGGAATTTTATATACATCTATAACGTAATATAACCTAACCTAATCCAACCTTACATCTCGGCACTAATATTTGAAAACATTCCTGGCTAGTTGGCCTCTGCCTCTCCGTGGGACTTTCATATACATCAATAACGTAATATAACATAACCTGAAGCAACCTATCATCTCGGCAGTAATATTTGACAACATTCGTGGCGAGTTGAGTTCTACGTCTCCGTGGGACCTTCATATACATCAATAACGTAATATCACCTAACCTAACCCAACCTATCATCTCGGCGGTTATATTTGAAAACATTCCTGTCGAGTTGGCCTCTACGTCTCCGTGGGACTTTTATATACATCAATAACGTAATTTAACCTAACCTAACCCAACCTAACATCTCAGCGGTAATATTTGACAACATTCCTGGCGAGTTGGCCTCTACGTCTCCGTGGGGCCTTCATATACATCAATAACGTAATATAACCTAACCTAACCCAACCTAACATCTCGGCGGTAATATTTGACAACATTCGTGGCGAGTTGAGTTCTACGTCTCCGTGGGACCTTCATATACATCAATAACGTAATATCACCTAACCTAACCCAACCTATCATCTCGGCGGTTATATTTGAAAACATTCCTGTCGAGTTGGCCTCTACGTCTCCGTGGGACTTTTATATACATCAATAACGTAATTTAACCTAACCTAACCCAACCTAACATCTCAGCGGTAATATTTGACAACATTCCTGGCGAGTTGGCCTCTACGTCTCCGTGGGGCCTTCATATACATCAATAACGTAATATAACCTAACCTAACCCAACCTAACATCTCGGCGGTAATATTTGACAACATTCCTGGTCAGTTGGCCTCTACGTCTCCGTGGGGCCTTCATATACATCAATAACGTAATATAATCAAACCTAACGCAACATATAATCTCGGCGGTAATATTTGACAACATTCCTGGTCAGTTGGCCTCTGCGTCTCCGTGGAACCTTCATATACATCAATAACGTAATATAACCTAACCTAACCCAACCTATCATCTCGGCGGTAATATTTGACATCATTCCAGGCGAGTTGGCCTCTACTTCTCCGTGGCAATTTTATATACATCAATAACGTAATATAACCTAACCTAACCCAACCTAACATCTCGGCACTAATATTTGACAACATTCCTGGCGAGTCGGCCTCTACGTCTCCGTGCGACCTTCAAATACATCAATAACGTAATATAACGTAACCTAACCCAACTTATCTTATCGGCGGTAATTTTTGACAACATTCCTGGCGAGTTGGCCTCTACGTCTCCGTGGGATCTTCAGATACATCAATAACGTAATATAACCTATCCTAACCCAACCTATCAACTCGGCGGTAATATTTGACAACATTCCTGGTCAGTTGGCCTCTGCGTCTCCGTGGAACCTTCATATACATCAATAACGTAATATAACCTAACCTAACCCAACCTATCATCTCGGCGGTAATATTTGACAACATTCCTGGCGAATTGAACTCTACGTCTCCGTGGGACTTTTATATACATCAATAACGTAATTTAACCTAACCTAAACCTACGTAACACCTCGGCGGTAATTTTTGACAACATTCCTGGCTTGATGGCCTCTACGTCTCCGTGGGACCTTCATATACATCAGTAACATAATATTACCTAACCTGAAGCAACCTATCATCTCGGCGGTAATATTTGACAACATTCCATGTGAGTTGGCCTCTACGTCTCCGTGGGAATTTTATATACATCAATAACGTAATATAACCTAACCTAACCCAACCTAACATCTCGGCACTAATATTTGACAACATTCCTGGCGAGTCGGACTCTACGTCTCCGTGCGACCTTCATATACATCAATAACGTAATATAACGTAACCTAACCCAACTTATCTTATCGGCGGTAATTTTTGACAACATTCCTGGCGAGTTGGCCTCTACGTCTCCGTGGGATCTTCATATACATCAATAACGTAATATAACCTATCCTCACCCAACCTATCATCTCGGCACTAATATTTGACAACATTCCAGGCGAGTTGGCCTCTACGTCTCCGTGGGAATTTTATATACATCAATAACGTAATATAACCTAACCTAACCCAACCTAACATCTCGGCACTAATATTTGACAACATTCCTAGCGAGTTGGCCTCTACGTCTCCGTGGGACTTTTATATACATCAATAACGTAATTTAACCTAACCTAAACCTACGTAACATCTCGGCGGTAATTTTTGACAACATTCCTGGCTTGATGGCCTCTACGTCTCCGTGGGACCTTCATATACATCAATAACATAATATTACCTAACCTGAAGCAACCTATCATCTCGGCGGTAATACTTGACAACATTCCTGGCGAGTTGGCCTCTACGTCTTCATGGAACGTTCATATACATCAATAACGTAATATAACCTAACCTAACCCAATCTATCATCTCGGCGGTAATATTTGACAACATTCCTGGCTTGATGGCCTCTACGTCTCCGTGGGACCTTCATATACATCAATAACATAATATAACCTAACCTGAAGCAACCTATCATCTCGGCGCTAATATTTGACAACATTGCTGGCGAGTTGAGTTCTACGTCTCCGTGGGACCTTCATATACATCAATAACGTAATATCACCTAACCTAACCCAACCTATCATCTCGGCGGTTATATTTGAAAACATTCCTGTCGAGTTGGCCTCTACGTCTCCATGGGACTTTTATATACCTTAATAACGTAATTTAACCTAACCTAACCCAACCTAACATCTCGGCGGTAATATTTGACAATTAATGACAATTAACATTCCTGGCGAGTTGGCCTCTACCTCTCCGTGGGACTTTCATATACGTCAATAACGTAATATAACCTAACCTAACCCAACCTAAGATCTCGGCACTAATATTTGACAACATTCCTGGCGAGTTGGCCTCTACGTCTTCGTGGAACCTTCATATACATCAATAACGTAATTTAACCTAACCTAACCCAACCTAACATCTCGGCGGTAATATTTGACAACATTCCTGGCGAGTTGGCCTCTACCTCTCCGTGGGACTTTCATATACGTCAATAACGTTATATAACCTAACCTAACCCAGCCTAAGATCTCGGCACTAATATTTGACAACATTCCTGGCGAGTTGGCCTCTACGTCTTCGTGGAACCTTCATATACATCAATAACGTAATATAACCTAACCTAACCCAACCTATCATCTCGGCGGTAATATTTGACATCATTCCTGGCGAGTTGGCCTCTACGTCTCCATGGGACCTTCATATACATCAATAACGTAATATAACCTAACCTAACCCAACCTATCATCTCGTCGGTAATATTTGACAACATTCCTGGCGAGTTGGCCTCTACGTCTCCGTATGACCTTCATATACATCAATAACGTAATATAACGTAACCTAAACCAACCTATCATATCGGCGGTTATATTTGAAAACATTCCTGTCGATGTTGTCCTCTACCTCTCCGTGCGACCTGCATATACATCAATAACGTAGTATAACCTAACCTGAAGCAACCTATCATCTCGGCAGTAATATTTGACAACATTCCTGGCGAGTTGAGTTCTACGTCTCCGTGGGACCTTCATATACATCAATAACGTAATATCACCTAACCTAACCCAACCTATCATCTCGGCGGTTATATTTGACAACATTCGTGGCGAGTTGATTTCTACGTCTCCGTGGGACCTTCATATACATCAATAACGTAATATCACGTAACCTAACCCAACCTATCATATCGGCGGTAATATTTGACAACATTCCTGACGAGTTGGCCTCTACGTCTCGGTGGGACATTCATATACATCAATAACGTAATATTACCTAACCTAACCCAACCTAACATCTCGGCACTAATATTTGACAACATTCCTGGCGAGATGGACTCTACGTCTTCGTGGGAATTTTATATACATCTATAACGTAATATAACCTAACCTAACCCAACCTAACATCTCGGCGGTAATATTTGACAACATTCCTGGCGAGTCGGCCTCTACGTCTCCGTGCGACCTTCATATACATCAATAACGTAATATAACGTAACCTAACCCAACTTATCTTATCGGCGGTAATTTTTGACAACATTCCTGGCGAGTTGGCCTCTACGTCTCCGTGGGATCTTCATATACATCAATAACGTAATATTACCTATCCTGAAGCAACCTATCATCTCGGCAGTAATATTTGACAACATTCGTGGCGAGTTGAGTTCTACGTCTCCGTGGGACCTTCATATACATCAATAACGTAATATCACCTAACCTAACCCAACCTATCATCTCGGCGGTTATATTTGAAAACATTCCTGTCGAGTTGGCCTCTACGTCTCCGTGGGACTTTTATATACATCAATAACGTAATTTAACCTAACCTAACCCAACCTAACATCTCAGCGGTAATATTTGACAACATTCCTGGCGAGTTGGCCTCTACGTCTCCGTGGGGCCTTCATATACATCAATAACGTAATATAACCTAACCTAACCCAACCTAACATCTCGGCGGTAATATTTGACAACATTCCTGGTCAGTTGGCCTCTACGTCTCCGTGGGGCCTTCATATACATCAATAACGTAATATAATCAAACCTAAACCAACCTATCATTTCGGCGCTAATATTTGACAATATTCCTGGCGAGTTGGCCTCTACGTCTCCGTGGGATCTTCATATACATCAATAACGTAATATAGCCTAACCTATCCCAACCTAACATCTCGGCACTAATATTTGACAACATTCCTGGCGAGTTGGCCTCTACCTCTCCGTGCGACCTTCATATACATCAATAACGTAATATAACGTAACCTAACCCAACCTATCATCTCGGCGGTTATATTTGAAAACATTCCTGTCGAGTTGGCCTCTACGTCTCCGTGGGACTTTTATATACATCAATAACGTAATTTAACCTAACCTAACACAACCTAACATCTCGGCGGTAATATTTGACAATATTCCTGGCGAGTTGGCCTCTACGTCTCCGTGGGGCCTTCATATACATCAATAACGTAATATAACGTAACCGAAACCAACCTATCATATCGGCGGTAATATTTGACAATATTCCTGGCGAGTTGGACTCTACGTCTCCGTGGGACCTTCATATACATCAATAACGTAATATAACCTAACCTAACCCAACCTAACATCTCGGCACTAATATTTGACAACATTCCTGGCGAGTTGGCCTCTACCTCTCCGTGGGACTTTCATATACGTCAATAACGTAATATAACCTAACCTAACCCAACCTAAGATCTCGGCACTAATATTTGACAACATTCCTGGCGAGTTGGCCTCTACGTCTTCGTGGAACCTTCATATACATCAATAACGTAATTTAACCTAACCTAACCCAACCTAACATCTCGGCGGTAATATTTGACAACATTCCTGGCGAGTTGGCCTCTACCTCTCCGTGGAACTTTCATATACGTCAATAACGTAATATAACCTAACCTAACCCAACCTAAGATCTCGGCACTAATATTTGACAACATTCCTGGCGAGTTGGCCTCTATCTCTCCGTGCGACCTTCATTTACATCAATAACGTAATATAACCTAACCTAACCCATCCTATCATCTCGGCGGTAATATTTGACAACATTCCTGACGAGTTGGCCTCTACGTCTCCGTGGGACTTTTATATACATCAATAACGTAATTTAACCTAACCTAAACCAACGTAACATCTCGGCGGTAATATTTGACAACATTCCTGGCTTGCTGGCCTCTATGTTTCCGTGGGACCTTTATATACATCAATAACGTAGTATAACCTAACCTAGCCCAACCTATCATATCGGCGGTAATATTTGGCAACATTCCTGGCTTGTTGGCCTCTACGTCTCCGTGGGACCTTCATATACATCAATAACGTAATATAACCTAACCTAACCCAACCTAACATCTCGGCGGTAATATTTGACAACATTCCTGGCGAGTTGGCCTCTACGTCTCCGTATGACCTTCATATACATCAATAACGTAATATAACGTAACCTAAACCAACCTATCATATCGGCGGTTATATTTGAAAACATTCCTGTCGATGTTGTCCTCTACCTCTCCGTGCGACCTGCATATACATCAATAACGTAGTATAACCTAACCTGAAGCAACCTATCATCTCGGCAGTAATATTTGACAACATTCCTGGCTTGATAGCCTCTACGTCTCCGTGGGACCTTCATGTACATCAATAACATAATATTACCTAACCTAACCCAACCTATCATCTCGGCGGTAATACTTGACAACATTCCTGGCGAGTTGAGTTCTACGTCTCCGTGGGACCTTCATATACATCAATAACGTAATATCACCTAACCTAACCCAACCTATCATCTCGGCGGTTATATTTGACAACATTCGTGGCGAGTTGATTTCTACGTCTCCGTGGGACCTTCATATACATCAATAACGTAATATCACCTAACCTAACCCAACCTATCATATCGGCGGTAATATTTGACAACATTCCTGACGAGTTGGCCTCTACGTCTCGGTGGGACTTTTATATACATCAATAACGTAATTTAACCTAACCTAACACAACCTAACATCTCGGCGGTAATATTTGACAATATTCCTGGCGAGTTGGCCTCTACGTCTCCGTGGGGCCTTCATATACATCAATAACGTAATATAACGTAACCGAAACCAACCTATCATATCGGCGGTAATATTTGACAATATTCCTGGCGAGTTGGACTCTACGTCTCCGTGGGACCTTCATATACATCAATAACGTAATATAACCTAACCTAACCCAACCTAACATCTCGGCACTAATATTTGACAACATTCCTGGCGAGTTGGCCTCTACCTCTCCGTGGGACTTTCATATACGTCAATAACGTAATATAACCTAACCTAACCCAACCTAAGATCTCGGCACTAATATTTGACAACATTCCTGGCGAGTTGGCCTCTACGTCTTCGTGGAACCTTCATATACATCAATAACGTAATTTAACCTAACCTAACCCAACCTAACATCTCGGCGGTAATATTTGACAACATTCCTGGCGAGTTGGCCTCTACCTCTCCGTGGAACTTTCATATACGTCAATAACGTAATATAACCTAACCTAACCCAACCTAAGATCTCGGCACTAATATTTGACAACATTCCTGGCGAGTTGGCCTCTATCTCTCCGTGCGACCTTCATATACATCAATAACGTAATATAACCTAACCTAACCCATCGTATCATCTCGGCGGTAATATTTGACAACATTCCTGACGAGTTGGCCTCTACGTCTCCGTGGGACTTTTATATACATCAATAACGTAATTTAACCTAACCTAAACCAACGTAACATCTCGGCGGTAATATTTGACAACATTCCTGGCTTGCTGGCCTCTATGTTTCCGTGGGACCTTTATATACATCAATAACGTAGTATAACCTAACCTAGCCCAACCTATCATATCGGCGGTAATATTTGGCAACATTCCTGGCTTGTTGGCCTCTACGTCTCCGTGGGACCTTCATATACATCAATAACGTAATATAACGTAACCTAAACCAACCTATAATATCGGCGGTTATATTTGAAAACATTCCTGTCGATGTTGTCCTCTACCTCTCCGTGCGACCTGCATATACATCAATAACGTAGTATAACCTAACCTGAAGCAACCTATCATCTCGGCAGTAATATTTGACAACATTCCTGGCGAGTTGAGTTCTACGTCTCCGTGGGACCTTCATATACATCAATAACGTAATATCACCTAACCTAACCCAACCTATCATCTCGGCGGTTATATTTGACAACATTCGTGGCGAGTTGATTTCTACGTCTCCGTGGGACCTTCATATACATCAATAACGTAATATCACGTAACCTAACCCAACCTATCATATCGGCGGTAATATTTGACAACATTCCTGACGAGTTGGCCTCTACGTCTCGGTGGGACATTCATATACATCAATAACGTAATATTACCTAACCTAACCCAACCTAACATCTCGGCACTAATATTTGACAACATTCCTGGCGAGGTGGACTCTACGTCTTCGTGGGAATTTTATATACATCTATAACGTAATATAACCTAACCTAATCCAACCTTACATCTCGGCACTAATATTTGAAAACATTCCTGGCTAGTTGGCCTCTGCCTCTCCGTGGGACCTTCATATACATCAATAACGTAATATAACATAACCTGAAGCAACCTATCATCTCGGCAGTAATATTTGACAACATTCGTGGCGAGTTGAGTTCTACGTCTCCGTGGGACCTTCATATACATCAATAACGTAATATCACCTAACCTAACCCAACCTATCATCTCGGCGGTTATATTTGAAAACATTCCTGTCGAGTTGGCCTCTACGTCTCCGTGGGACTTTTATATACATCAATAACGTAATTTAACCTAACCTAACCCAACCTAACATCTCAGCGGTAATATTTGACAACATTCCTGGCGAGTTGGCCTCTACGTCTCCGTGGGGCCTTCATATACATCAATAACGTAATATAACCTAACCTAACCCAACCTAACATCTCGGCGGTAATATTTGACAACATTCCTGGCGAGTTGGCCTCTACGTCTCCGTGCGACCTTCATATACATCAATAACGTAATATAACGTAACCTAACCCAACTTATCTTATCGGCGGTAATTTTTGACAACATTCCTGGCGAGTTGGCCTCTACGTCTCCGTGGGATCTTCAGATACATCAATAACGTAATATAACCTATCCTAACCCAACCTATCATCTCGGCGGTAATATTTGACAACATTCCTGGTCAGTTGGCCTCTGCGTCTCCGTGGAACCTTCATATACATCAATAACGTAATATAACCTAACCTAACCCAACCTATCATCTCGGCGGTAATATTTGACAACATTCCTGGCGAGTTGAACTCTACGTCTCCGTGGGACTTTTATATACATCAATAACGTAATTTAACCTAACCTAAACCTACGTAACACCTCGGCGGTAATTTTTGACAACATTCCTGGCTTGATGGCCTCTACGTCTCCGTGGGACCTTCATATACATCAGTAACATAATATTACCTAACCTGAAGCAACCTATCATCTCGGCGGTAATATTTGACAACATTCCATGTGAGTTGGCCTCTACGTCTCCGTGGGAATTTTATATACATCAATAACGTAATATAACCTAACCTAACCCAACCTAACATCTCGGCACTAATATTTGACAACATTCCAGGCGAGTTGGCCTCTACGTCTCCGTGGCAATTTTATATACATCAATAACGTAATATAACCTAACCTAACACAACCTAACATCTCGGCACTAATATTTGACAACATTCCTGGCGAGTCGGCCTCTACGTCTCCGTGCGACCTTCATATACATCAATAACGTAATATAACGTAACCTAACCCAACTTATCTTATCGGCGGTAATTTTTGACAACATTCCTGGCGAGTTGGCCTCTACGTCTCCGTGGGATCTTCATATACATCAATAACGTAATATTACCTAACCTGAAGCAACCTATCATCTCGGCAGTAATATTTGACAACATTCGTGGCGAGTTGAGTTCTACGTCTCCGTGGGACCTTCATATACATCAATAACGTAATATCACCTAACCTAACCCAACCTATCATCTCGGCGGTTATATTTGAAAACATTCCTGTCGAGTTGGCCTCTACGTCTCCGTGGGACTTTTATATACATCAATAACGTAATTTAACCTAACCTAACCCAACCTAACATCTCAGCGGTAATATTTGACAACATTCCTGGCGAGTTGGCCTCTACGTCTCCGTGGGGCCTTCATATACATCAATAACGTAATATAGCCTAACCTAACCCAACCTAACATCTCGGCGGTAATATTTGACAACATTCCTGGTCAGTTGGCCTCTACGTCTCCGTGGGGCCTTCATATACATCAATAACGTAATATAATCAAACCTAAACCAACCTATCATTTCGGCGGTAATATTTGACAATATTCCTGGCGAGTTGGCCTCTACGTCTCCGTGGGATCTTCATATACATCAATAACGTAATATAGCCTAACCTATCCCAACCTAACATCTCGGCACTAATATTTGACAACATTCCTGGCGAGTTGGCCTCTACATCTCCGTGCGACCTTCATATACATCAATAACGTAATATAACGTAACCTAACCCAACCTATCATCTCGGCGGTTATATTTGAAAACATTCCTGTCGAGTTGGCCTCTACGTCTCCGTGGGACTTTTATATACATCAATAACGTAATTTAACCTAACCTAACACAACCTAACATCTCGGCGGTAATATTTGACAATATTCCTGGCGAGTTGGCCTCTACGTCTCCGTGGGGCCTTCATATACATCAATAACGTAATATAACGTAACCGAAACCAACCTATCATATCGGCGGTAATATTTGACAATATTCCTGGCGAGTTGGACTCTACGTCTCCGTGGGACCTTCATATACATCAGTAACGTAATATAACCTAACCTAACCCAACCTAACATCTCGGCACTAATATTTGACAACATTCCTGGCGAGTTGGCCTCTACCTCTCCGTGGGACTTTCATATACGTCAATAACGTAATATAACCTAACCTAACCCAACCTAAGATCTCGGCACTAATATTTGACAACATTCCTGGCGAGTTGGCCTCTACGTCTTCGTGGAACCTTCATATACATCAATAACGTAATTTAACCTAACCTAACCCAACCTAACATCTCGGCGGTAATATTTGACAACATTCCTGGCGAGTTGGCCTCTACCTCTCCGTGGAACTTTCATATACGTCAATAACGTAATATAACCTAACCTAACCCAACCTAAGATCTCGGCACTAATATTTGACAACATTCCTGGCGAGTTGGCCTCTATCTCTCCGTGCGACCTTCATATACATCAATAACGTAATATAACCTAACCTAACCCATCCTATCATCTCGGCGGTAATATTTGACAACATTCCTGACGAGTTGGCCTCTACGTCTCCGTGGGACTTTTATATACATCAATAACGTAATTTAACCTAACCTAAACCAACGTAACATCTCGGCGGTAATATTTGACAACATTCCTGGCTTGCTGGCCTCTATGTTTCCGTGGGACCTTTATATACATCAATAACGTAGTATAACCTAACCTAGCCCAACCTATCATATCGGCGGTAATATTTGGCAACATTCCTGGCTTGTTGGCCTCTACGTCTCCGTGGGACCTTCATATACATCAATAACGTAATATAACCTAACCTAACCCAACCTAACATCTCGGCGGTAATATTTGACAACATTCCTGGCGAGTTGGCTGCTACGTCTCCGTGGGACCTTCATATACATCAATAACGTAATATAACGTAACCTAAACCAACCTATTATATCGGCGGGAATATTTGAAAACATTCCTGTCGATGTTGGCCTCTACGTCTCGGTGGGACATTCATATACGTCAATAACGTCATATTACCTAACCTAACCCAACCTAACATCTCGGCACTAATATTTGAAAACATTCCTGGCGAGTTGGCCTCTACCTCTCCGTGGGACCTTCATATACATCAATAACGTAATATCACCTAACCTAACCCAACCTATCATCTCGGCGGTTATATTTGAAGACATTCCTGTCGAGTTGGCCTCTACGTCTCCGTGGGACTTTCATATACATCAATAACGTAATTTAACCTAACCTAAACATACGTAACATCTCGGCGGTAATGTTTGACAACATTCCTGGCTTGATGGCCTCTACGTCTCCGTGGGACCTTCACATACATCAATAACGTAATATAACGTAACCTAAAGCAACCTATCATATCGGCGGTAATATTTGACAATATTCCTGGCGAGTTGGCCTCTACGTCTCCATGGAACCTTCATATACATCAATAACGTAATATAACCTAACCTAACCCAACCTATCATCTCGGCGGTAATATTTGACAACATTCCTGACGAGTTGGCCTCTACATCTCCGTGGGACTTTTATATACATCAATAACGTAATTTAACCTAACCTAAACATACGTAACATCTCGGCGGTAATGTTTGACAACATTCCTGGCTTGATGGCCTCTACGTCTCCGTGGGACCTTCATATACACCAATAACATAATATTAACTAACCTAACCCAACCTATCATCTCGGCGGCAATACTTGACAACATTCCTGGCGAGTTGGCCTCTACGTCTCCGTGGGACTTTTATATACATCAATAACGTAATATAACCTAACCTAACCCAACCTATCATCTCGGCGGTAATATTTGACATCATTCCTGGCGAGTTGGCCTCTACGTCTCCGTGGGACTTTTATATACATCAAAACGTAATTTACCCTAACCTAACCCAACGTATCATCTCGGCGGTAATATTCGGCAACATTCCTGGTGTGTTGGTCCCTACGTCTCCGTGGGATCTTCATATACATCAATAACGTAATATAACCTAACCTAAACCAACCTATCATCTCGGCGGTAATATTTGACAACATTCCAGGCGAGTTGGCCCCTACGTCTCCGTGGGAATTTTATATACATCAATAACGTAATATAACCTAACCTAACCCAACCTAACATCTCGGCACTAATATTTGACAACATTCCTGGCGAGTTGGCCTCTACCTCTCCGTGAGACCTTCATATACATCAATAACGTAATATAATCTAACCTAACCCAACCTATAATCTCGGCGGTAATATTTGACAACATTCCTGGTCAGTTGGCCTCTGCGTCTCCGTGGAACCTTCATATACATCAATAACGTAATATAACCTAACCTAACCCAACCTATCATCTCGGCGGTAATATTTGACAACATTCCTGGCGAGTTGGCCTCTGCGTCTCCGTGGGACTTTTATATACATCAATAACGTAATTTAGCCTAACCTAAACCAACGTAACATCTCGGCGGTAATATTTGAGAACATTCCTGGCTTGCTGGCCTCTATGTTTCCGTGGGACCTTTATATACATCAATAACGTAGTATAACCTATCCTAGCCCAACCTATCATATCGGCGGTAATATTTGGCAACATTCCTGGCTTGTTGGCCTCTGCGTCTCCGTGGAACCTTCATATACATCAATAACGTAATATAACCTAACCTAACCCAACCTATCATCTCGGCGGTAATATTTGACAACATTCCTGGCGAGTTGAACTCTACGTCTCCGTGGGACTTTTATATACATCAATAACGTAATTTAACCTAACCTAAACCTACGTAACACCTCGGCGGTAATTTTTGACAACATTCCTGGCTTGATGGCCTCTACGTCTCCGTGGGACCTTCATATACATCAGTAACATAATATTACCTAACCTGAAGCAACCTATCATCTCGGCGGTAATATTTGACAACATTCCATGTGAGTTGGCCTCTACGTCTCCGTGGGAATTTTATATACATCAATAACGTAATATAACCTAACCTAACCCAACCTAACATCTCGGCACTAATATTTGACAACATTCCAGGCGAGTTGGCCTCTACGTCTCCGTGGCAATTTTATATACATCAATGACGTAATATAACCTAACCTAACCCAACCTAACATCTCGGCACTAATATTTGACAACATTCCTGGCGAGTCGGCCTCTACGTCTCCGTGCGACCTTCATATACATCAATAACGTAATATAACGTAACCTAACCCAACTTATCTTATCGGCGGTAATTTTTGACAACATTCCTGGCGAGTTGGCCTCTACGTCTCCGTGGGATCTTCATATACATCAATAACGTAATATTACCTAACCTGAAGCAACCTATCATCTCGGCAGTAATATTTGACAACATTCGTGGCGAGTTGAGTTCTACGTCTCCGTGGGACCTTCATATACATCAATAACGTAATATCACCTAACCTAACCCAACCTATCATCTCGGCGGTTATATTTGAAAACATTCCTGTCGAGTTGGCCTCTACGTCTCCGTGGGACTTTTATATACATCAATAACGTAATTTAACCTAACCTAACCCAACCTAACATCTCAGCGGTAATATTTGACAACATTCCTGGCGAGTTGGCCTCTACGTCTCCGTGGGGCCTTCATATACATCAATAACGTAATATAACCTAACCTAACCCAACCTAACATCTCGGCGGTAATATTTGACAACATTCCTGGTCAGTTGGCCTCTACGTCTCCGTGGGGCCTTCATATACATCAATAACGTAATATAATCAAACCTAAACCAACCTATCATTTCGGCGGTAATATTTGACAATATTCCTGTCGAGTTGGCCTCTACGTCTCCGTGGGACTTTTATATACATCAATAACGTAATTTAACCTAACCTAACCCAACCTAACATCTCAGCGGTAATATTTGACAACATTCCTGGCGAGTTGGCCTCTACGTCTCCGTGGGGCCTTCATATACATCAATAACGTAATATAACCTAACCTAGCCCAACCTATCATCTCGGCGGTAATATTTGACATCATTCCTGGCGAGTTGGCCTCTACGTCTCCATGGGACCTTCATATACATCAATAACGTAATATAACCTAACCTAACCCAACCTATCATCTCGTCGGTAATATTTGACAACATTCCTGGCGAGTTGGCCTCTACGTCTCCGTATGACCTTCATATACATCAATAACGTAATATAACGTAACCTAAACCAACCTATCATATCGGCGGTTATATTTGAAAACATTCCTGTCGATGTTGTCCTCTACCTCTCCGTGCGACCTGCATATACATCAATAACGTAGTATAACCTAACCTGAAGCAACCTATCATCTCGGCAGTAATATTTGACAACATTCCTGGCGAGTTGAGTTCTACGTCTCCGTGGGACCTTCATATACATCAATAACGTAATATCACCTAACCTAACCCAACCTATCATCTCGGCGGTTATATTTGACAACATTCGTGGCGAGTTGATTTCTACGTCTCCGTGGGACCTTCATATACATCAATAACGTAATATCACCTAACCTAACCCAACCTATCATATCGGCGGTAATATTTGACAACATTCCTGACGAGTTGGCCTCTACGTCTCGGTGGGACATTCATATACATCAATAACGTAATATTACCTAACCTAACCCAACCTAACATCTCGGCACTAATATTTGACAACATTCCTGGCGAGGTGGACTCTACGTCTTCGTGGGAATTTTATATACATCTATAACGTAATATAACCTAACCAAATCCAACCTTACATCTCGGCACTAATATTTGAAAACATTCCTGGCTAGTTGGCCTCTGCCTCTCCGTGGGACCTTCATATACATCAATAACGTAATATAACATAACCTGAAGCAACCTATCATCTCGGCAGTAATATTTGACAACATTCGTGGCGAGTTGAGTTCTACGTCTCCGTGGGACCTTCATATACATCAATAACGTAATATCACCTAACCTAACCCAACCTATCATCTCGGCGGTTATATTTGAAAACATTCCTGTCGAGTTGGCCTCTACGTCTCCGTGGGACTTTTATATACATCAATAACGTAATTTAACCTAACCTAACCCAACCTAACATCTCAGCGGTAATATTTGACAACATTCCTGGCGAGTTGGCCTCTACGTCTCCGTGGGGCCTTCATATACATCAATAACGTAATATAACCTAACCTAACCCAACCTAACATCTCGGCGGTAATATTTGACAACATTCCTGGCGAGTTGGCCTCTACGTCTCCGTGCGACCTTCATATACATCAATAACGTAATATAACGTAACCTAACCCAACTTATCTTATCGGCGGTAATTTTTGACAACATTCCTGGCGAGTTGGCCTCTACGTCTCCGTGGGATCTTCAGATACATCAATAACGTAATATAACCTATCCTAACCCAACCTATCATCTCGGCGGTAATATTTGACAACATTCCTGGTCAGTTGGCCTCTGCGTCTCCGTGGAACCTTCATATACATCAATAACGTAATATAACCTAACCTAACCCAACCTATCATCTCGGCGGTAATATTTGACAACATTCCTGGCGAGTTGAACTCTACGTCTCCGTGGGACTTTTATATACATCAATAACGTAATTTAACCTAACCTAAACCTACGTAACACCTCGGCGGTAATTTTTGACAACATTCCTGGCTTGATGGCCTCTACGTCTCCGTGGGACCTTCATATACATCAGTAACATAATATTACCTAACCTGAAGCAACCTATCATCTCGGCGGTAATATTTGACAACATTCCATGTGAGTTGGCCTCTACGTCTCCGTGGGAATTTTATATACATCAATAACGTAATATAACCTAACCTAACCCAACCTAACATCTCGGCACTAATATTTGACAACATTCCAGGCGAGTTGGCCTCTACGTCTCCGTGGCAATTTTATATACATCAATAACGTAATATAACCTAACCTAACACAACCTAACATCTCGGCACTAATATTTGACAACATTCCTGGCGAGTCGGCCTCTACGTCTCCGTGCGACCTTCATATACATCAATAACGTAATATAACGTAACCTAACCCAACTTATCTTATCGGCGGTAATTTTTGACAACATTCCTGGCGAGTTGGCCTCTACGTCTCCGTGGGATCTTCATATACATCAATAACGTAATATTACCTAACCTGAAGCAACCTATCATCTCGGCAGTAATATTTGACAACATTCGTGGCGAGTTGAGTTCTACGTCTCCGTGGGACCTTCATATACATCAATAACGTAATATCACCTAACCTAACCCAACCTATCATCTCGGCGGTTATATTTGAAAACATTCCTGTCGAGTTGGCCTCTACGTCTCCGTGGGACTTTTATATACATCAATAACGTAATTTAACCTAACCTAACCCAACCTAACATCTCAGCGGTAATATTTGACAACATTCCTGGCGAGTTGGCCTCTACGTCTCCGTGGGGCCTTCATATACATCAATAACGTAATATAACCTAACCTAACCCAACCTAACATCTCGGCGGTAATATTTGACAACATTCCTGGTCAGTTGGCCTCTACGTCTCCGTGGGGCCTTCATATACATCAATAACGTAATATAATCAAACCTAAACCAACCTATCATTTCGGCGGTAATATTTGACAATATTCCTGGCGAGTTGGCCTCTACGTCTCCGTGGGATCTTCATATACATCAATAACGTAATATAGCCTAACCTATCCCAACCTAACATCTCGGCACTAATATTTGACAACATTCCTGGCGAGTTGGCCTCTACATCTCCGTGCGACCTTCATATACAACAATAACGTAATATAACGTAACCTAACCCAACCTATCATCTCGGCGGTTATATTTGAAAACATTCCTGTCGAGTTGGCCTCTACGTCTCCGTGGGACTTTTATATACATCAATAACGTAATTTAACCTAACCTAACACAACCTAACATCTCGGCGGTAATATTTGACAATATTCCTGGCGAGTTGGCCTCTACGTCTCCGTGGGGCCTTCATATACATCAATAACGTAATATAACGTAACCGAAACCAACCTATCATATCGGCGGTAATATTTGACAATATTCCTGGCGAGTTGGACTCTACGTCTCCGTGGGACCTTCATATACATCAATAACGTAATATAACCTAACCTAACCCAACCTAACATCTCGGCACTAATATTTGACAACATTCCTGGCGAGTTGGCCTCTACCTCTCCGTGGGACTTTCATATACGTCAATAACGTAATATAACCTAACCTAACCCAACCTAAGATCTCGGCACTAATATTTGACAACATTCCTGGCGAGTTGGCCTCTACGTCTTCGTGGAACCTTCATATACATCAATAACGTAATTTAACCTAACCTAACCCAACCTAACATCTCGGCGGTAATATTTGACAACATTCCTGGCGAGTTGGCCTCTACCTCTCCGTGGAACTTTCATATACGTCAATAACGTAATATAACCTAACCTAACCCAACCTAAGATCTCGGCACTAATATTTGACAACATTCCTGGCGAGTTGGCCTCTATCTCTCCGTGCGACCTTCATATACATCAATAACGTAATATAACCTAACCTAACCCATCCTATCATCTCGGCGGTAATATTTGACAACATTCCTGACGAGTTGGCCTCTACGTCTCCGTGGGACTTTTATATACATCAATAACGTAATTTAACCTAACCTAAACCAACGTAACATCTCGGCGGTAATATTTGACAACATTCCTGGCTTGCTGGCCTCTATGTTTCCGTGGGACCTTTATATACATCAATAACGTAGTATAACCTAACCTAGCCCAACCTATCATATCGGCGGTAATATTTGGCAACATTCCTGGCTTGTTGGCCTCTACGTCTCCGTGGGACCTTCATATACATCAATAACGTAATATAACCTAACCTAACCCATCCTATCATCTCGGCGGTAATATTTGACAACATTCCTGACGAGTTGGCCTCTACGTCTCCGTGGGACTTTTATATACATCAATAACGTAATTTAACCTAACCTAAACCAACGTAACATCTCGGCGGTAATGTTTGACAACATTCCTGGCTTGATGGCCTCTACGTCTCCGTGGGACCTTCACATACATCAATAACGTAATATAACGTAACCTAAAGCAACCTATCATATCGGCGGTAATATTTGACAATATTCCTGGCGAGTTGGCCTCTACGTCTCCATGGAACCTTCATATACATCAATAACGTAATATAACCTAACCTAACCCAACCTATCATCTCGGCGGTAATATTTGACAACATTCCTGACGAGTTGGCCTCTACATCTCCGTGGGACTTTTATATACATCAATAACGTAATTTAACCTAACCTAAACATACGTAACATCTCGGCGGTAATGTTTGACAACATTCCTGGCTTGATGGCCTCTACGTCTCCGTGGGACCTTCATATACACCAATAACATAATATTAACTAACCTAACCCAACCTATCATCTCGGCGGTAATACTTGACAACATTCCTGGCGAGTTGGCCTCTACGTCTCCGTGGGACTTTTATATACATCAATAACGTAATATAACCTAACCTAACCCAACCTATCATCTCGGCGGTAATATTTGACATCATTCCTGGCGAGTTGGCCTCTACGTCTCCGTGGGACTTTTATATACATCAAAACGTAATTTACCCTAACCTAACCCAACGTATCATCTCGGCGGTAATATTCGGCAACATTCCTGGTGTGTTGGTCCCTACGTCTCCGTGGGATCTTCATATACATCAATAACGTAATATAACCTAACCTAAACCAACCTATCATCTCGGCGGTAATATTTGACAACATTCCAGGCGAGTTGGCCCCTACGTCTCCGTGGGAATTTTATATACATCAATAACGTAATATAACCTAACCTAACCCAACCTAACATCTCGGCACTAATATTTGACAACATTCCTGGCGAGTTGGCCTCTACCTCTCCGTGAGACCTTCATATACATCAATAACGTAATATAATCTAACCTAACCCAACCTATAATCTCGGCGGTAATATTTGACAACATTCCTGGTCAGTTGGCCTCTGCGTCTCCGTGGAACCTTCATATACATCAATAACGTAATATAACCTAACCTAACCCAACCTATCATCTCGGCGGTAATATTTGACAACATTCCTGGCGAGTTGGCCTCTGCGTCTCCGTGGGACTTTTATATACATCAATAACGTAATTTAGCCTAACCTAAACCAACGTAACATCTCGGCGGTAATATTTGAGAACATTCCTGGCTTGCTGGCCTCTATGTTTCCGTGGGACCTTTATATACATCAATAACGTAGTATAACCTATCCTAGCCCAACCTATCATATCGGCGGTAATATTTGGCAACATTCCTGGCTTGTTGGCCTCTGCGTCTCCGTGGAACCTTCATATACATCAATAACGTAATATAACCTAACCTAACCCAACCTATCATCTCGGCGGTAATATTTGACAACATTCCTGGCGAGTTGAACTCTACGTCTCCGTGGGACTTTTATATACATCAATAACGTAATTTAACCTAACCTAAACCTACGTAACACCTCGGCGGTAATTTTTGACAACATTCCTGGCTTGATGGCCTCTACGTCTCCGTGGGACCTTCATATACATCAGTAACATAATATTACCTAACCTGAAGCAACCTATCATCTCGGCGGTAATATTTGACAACATTCCATGTGAGTTGGCCTCTACGTCTCCGTGGGAATTTTATATACATCAATAACGTAATATAACCTAACCTAACCCAACCTAACATCTCGGCACTAATATTTGACAACATTCCAGGCGAGTTGGCCTCTACGTCTCCGTGGCAATTTTATATACATCAATAACGTAATATAACCTAACCTAACACAACCTAACATCTCGGCACTAATATTTGACAACATTCCTGGCGAGTCGGCCTCTACGTCTCCGTGCGACCTTCATATACATCAATAACGTAATATAACGTAACCTAACCCAACTTATCTTATCGGCGGTAATTTTTGACAACATTCCTGGCGAGTTGGCCTCTACGTCTCCGTGGGATCTTCATATACATCAATAACGTAATATTACCTAACCTGAAGCAACCTATCATCTCGGCAGTAATATTTGACAACATTCGTGGCGAGTTGAGTTCTACGTCTCCGTGGGACCTTCATATACATCAATAACGTAATATCACCTAACCTAACCCAACCTATCATCTCGGCGGTTATATTTGAAAACATTCCTGTCGAGTTGGCCTCTACGCCTCCGTGGGACTTTTATATACATCAATAACGTAATTTAACCTAACCTAACCCAACCTAACATCTCAGCGGTAATATTTGACAACATTCCTGGCGAGTTGGCCTCTACGTCTCCGTGGGGCCTTCATATACATCAATAACGTAATATAACCTAACCTAACCCAACCTAACATCTCGGCGGTAATATTTGACAACATTCCTGGTCAGTTGGCCTCTACGTCTCCGTGGGGCCTTCATATACATCAATAACGTAATATAATCAAACCTAAACCAACCTATCATTTCGGCGGTAATATTTGACAATATTCCTGGCGAGTTGGCCTCTACGTCTCCATGGGATCTTCATATACATCAATAACGTAATATAGCCTAACCTATCCCAACCTAACATCTCGGCACTAATATTTGACAACATTCCTGGCGAGTTGGCCTCTACCTCTCCGTGCGACCTTCATATACATCAATAACGTAATATAACGTAACCTAACCCAACCTAACATCTCGGCGGTAATATTTGACAACATTCCTGGTCAGTTGGCCTCTACGTCTCCGTGGGGCTTTCATATACATCAATAACGTAATATAATCAAACCTAAACCAACCTATCATTTCGGCGGTAATATTTGACAATATTCCTGGCGAGTTGGCCTCTACGTCTCCGTGGGATCTTCATATACATCAATAACGCAATATAACCTATCCTAACCCAACCTATCATCTCGGCACTAATATTTGACAACATTCCTGGCGAGTTGGCCTCTACCTCTCCGTGCGACCTTCATATACATCAATAACGTAATATAACCTAACCTAACCCAACCTAACATCTCGGCGGTAATATTTGACAACATTCCTGGTCAGTTGGCCTCTACGTCTCCGTGGGGCCTTCATATACATCAATAACGTAATATAATCAAACCTAAACCAACCTATCATTTCGGCGGTAATATTTGACAATATTCCTGTCGAGTTGGCCTCTACGTCTCCGTGGGACTTTTATATACATCAATAACGTAATTTAACCTAACCTAACCCAACCTAACATCTCAGCGGTAATATTTGACAACATTCCTGGCGAGTTGGCCTCTACGTCTCCGTGGGGCCTTCATATACATCAATAACGTAATATAACCTAACCTAACCCAACCTAACATCTCGGCGGTAATATTTGACAACATTCCTGGTCAGTTGGCCTCTACGTCTCCGTGGGGCCTTCATATACATCAATAACGTAATATAATCAAACCTAAACCAACCTATCATTTCGGCGGTAATATTTGACAATATTCCTGGCGAGTTGGCCTCTACGTCTCCGTGGGATCTTCATATACATCAATAACGCAATATAACCTATCCTAACCCAACCTATCATCTCGGCACTAATATTTGACAACATTCCAGGCGAGTTGGCCTCTACGTCTCCGTGGGAATTTTATATACATCAATAACGTAATATAACCTAACCTAACCCAACCTAACATCTCGGCACTAATATTTGACAACATTCCTAGCGAGTTGGCCTCTACGTCTCCGTGGGACTTTTATATACATCAATAACGTAATTTAACCTAATTTAAACCTACGTAACATCTCGGCGGTAATTTTTGACAACATTCCTGGCTTGATGGCCTCTACGTCTCCGTGGGACCTTCATATACATCAATAACATAATATTACCTAACCTGAAGCAACCTATCATCTCGGCGCTAATATTTGACAACATTGCTGGCGAGTTGAGTTCTACGTCTCCGTGGGACCTTCATATACATCAATAACGTAATATCACCTAACCTAACCCAACCTATCATCTCGGCGGTTATATTTGAAAACATTCCTGTCGAGTTGGCCTCTACGTCTCCATGGGACTTTTATATACATTAATAACGTAATTTAACCTAACCTAACCCAACCTAACATCTCGGCGGTAATATTTGACAACATTCCTGGCGAGTTGGCCTCTACCTCTCCGTGGGACTTTCATATACGTCAATAACGTAATATAACCTAACCTAACCCAACCTAAGATCTCGGCACTAATATTTGACAACATTCCTGGCGAGTTGGCCTCTACGTCTTCGTGGAACCTTCATATACATCAATAACGTAATTTAACCTAACCTAACCCAACCTAACATCTCGGCGGTAATATTTGACAACATTCCTGGCGAGTTGGCCTCTACCTCTCCGTGGGACTTTCATATACGTCAATAACGTAATATAACCTAACCTAACCCAGCCTAAGATCTCGGCACTAATATTTGACAACATTCCTGGCGAGTTGGCCTCTACGTCTTCGTGGAACCTTCATATACATCAATAACGGAATATAACCTAACCTAACCCAACCTAACATCTCGGCACTAATATTTGACAACATTCCTGGCGAGTTGGCCTCTGTCTCTCCGTGCGACCTTCATATACATCAATAACGTAATATAACCTAACCTAACCCAACCTATCATCTCGGCGGTAATATTTGACAACATTCCTGACGAGTTGGCCTCTACGTCTCCGTGGGACTTTTATATACATCAATTACGTAATTTAACCTAACCTAAACCAACGTAACATCTCGGCGGTAATATTTGACAACATTCCTGGCTTGCTGGCCTCTATGTTTCCGTGGGACCTTTATATACATCAATAACGTAGTATAATCTAACCTAGCCCAACCTATCATATCGGCTGTAATATTTGGCAACATTCCTGGCTTGTTGGCCTCTACGTCTCCGTGGGACCTTCATATACATCAATAACGTAATATAACCTAACCTAAACCAACGTAACATCTCGGCGGTAATATTTGACAACATTCCTGGCTTGCTGGCCTCTATGTTTCCGTGGGACCTTTATATACATCAATAACGTAATATAACGTAACCTAAACCAACCTGTTATATCGGCGGTAATATTTGAAAACATTCCTGTCGATGTTGGCCTCTACGTCTCGGTGGGACATTCATATACGTCAATAACGTAATATTACCTAACCTAACCCAACCTAACATCTCGGCACTAATATTTGAAAACATTCCTGGCGAGGTGGCCTCTACCTCTCCGTGCGACCTTCATATACATCAATAACGTAATATAACGTAACCTAACCCAACCTATCATCTCGGCGGTTATATTTGAAAACATTCCTGTCGAGTTGGCCTCTACGTCTCCGTGGGACTTTTATATACATCAATAACGTAATTTAACCTAACCTAACACAACCTAACATCTCGGCGGTAATATTTGACAATATTCCTGGCGAGTTGGCCTCTACGTCTTCGTGGGGCCTTCATATACATCAATAACGTAATATAACGTAACCGAAACCAACCTATCATATCGGCGGTAATATTTGACAATATTCCTGGCGAGTTGGACTCTACGTCTCCGTGGGACCTTCATATACATCAATAACGTAATATAACCTAACCTAACCCAACCTAACATCTCGGCACTAATATTTGACAACATTCCTGGCGAGTTGGCCTCTACCTCTCCGTGGGACTTTCATATACGTCAATAACGTAATATAACCTAACCTAACCCAACCTAAGATGTCGGCACTAATATTTGACAACATTCCTGGCGAGTTGGCCTCTACGTCTTCGTGGAACCTTCATATACATCAATAACGTAATTTAACCTAACCTAACCCAACCTAACATCTCGGCGGTAATATTTGACAACATTCCTGGCGAGTTGGCCTCTACCTCTCCGTGGAACTTTCATATACGTCAATAACGTAATATAACCTAACAAAACCCAACCTAAGATCTCGGCACTAATATTTGACAACATTCCTGGCGAGTTGGCCTCTACGTCTTCGTGGAACCTTCATATACATCAATAACGTAATATAACCTAACCTAACCCAACCTATCATCTCGGCGGTAATATTTGACATCATTCCTGGCGAGTTGGCCTCTACGTCTCCGTGGGACCTTCATATACATCAATAACGTAATATAACCTAACCTAACCCAACCTATCATCTCGTCGGTAATATTTGACAACATTCCTGGCGAGTTGGCCTCTACGTCTCCGTATGACCTTCATATACATCAATAACGTAACATAACGTAACCTAAACCAACCTATCATATCGGCGGTTATATTTGAAAACATTCCTGTCGATGTTGTCCTCTACCTCTCCGTGCGACCTGCATATACATCAATAACGTAGTATAACCTAACCTGAAGCAACCTATCATCTCGGCAGTAATATTTGACAACATTCGTGGCGAGTTGAGTTCTACGTCTCCGTGGGACCTTCATATACATCAATAACGTAATATCACCTAACCTAACCCAACCTATCATCTCGGCGGTTATATTTGAAAACATTCCTGTCGAGTTGGCCTCTACGTCTCCGTGGGACTTTTATATACATCAATAACGTAATTTAACCTAACCTAACCCAACCTAACATCTCAGCGGTAATATTTGACAACATTCCTGGCGAGTTGGCCTCTACGTCTCCGTGGGGCCTTCATATACATCAATAACGTAATATAACCTAACCTAACCCAACCTAACATCTCGGCGGTAATATTTGACAACATTCCTGGTCAGTTGGCCTCTACGTCTCCGTGGGGCCTTCATATACATCAATAACGTAATATAATCAAACCTAAACCAACCTATCATTTCGGCGGTAATATTTGACAATATTCATGGCGAGTTGGCCTCTACGTCTCCGTGGGATCTTCATATACATCAATAACGTAATATAGCCTAACCTATCCCAACCTAACATCTCGGCACTAATATTTGACAACATTCCTGGCGAGTTGGCCTCTACCTCTCCGTGCGACCTTCATATACATCAATAACGTAATATAACGTAACCTAACCCAACCTATCATATCGGCGGTAATATTTGACAACATTCCTGGCGAGTTGGCCTCTACCTCTCCGTGCGACCTTCATATACATCAATAACGTAATATAACGTAACCTAAAACAACCTATCATATCGGCGGTAATATTTGAAAACATTCCTGTCGATGTTGGCCTCTACGCCTCCGTGGGACTTTTATATACATCAATAACGTAATTTAACCTAACCTAAACCTACGTAACATCTCGGCGATAATGTTTGACAACATTCCTGGCTTGATGGCCTCTACGTCCCCGTGGGACCTTCATATACATCAATAACGTATTATAACGTAACCTAAACCAACCTATTATATCGGCGGTAATATTTGAAAACATTCCTGTCGATGTTGGCCTCTACGTCTCGGTGGGACATTCATATACGTCAATAACGTAATATTACCTAACCTAACCCAACCTAACATCTCGGCACTAATATTTGAAAACATTCCTGGCGAGTTGGCCTCTACCTCTCCGTGCGACCTTCATATACATCAATAACGTAATATAACGTAACCTAACCCAACCTATCATCTCGGCGGTTATATTTGAAAACATTCCTGTCGAGTTGGCCTCTACGTCTCCGTGGGACTTTTATATACATCAATAACGTAATTTAACCTAACCTAACACAACCTAACATCTCGGCGGTAATATTTGACAATATTCCTGGCGAGTTGGCCTCTACGTCTCCGTGGGGCCTTCATATACATCAATAACGTAATATAACGTAACCGAAACCAACCTATCATATCGGCGGTAATATTTGACAATATTCCTGGCGAGTTGGACTCTACGTCTCCGTGGGACCTTCATATACATCAATAACGTAATATAACGTAACCTAACCCAACCTAACATCTCGGCACTAATATTTGACAACATTCCTGGCGAGTTGGCCTCTATCTCTCCGTGCGACCTTCATATACATCAATAACGTAATTTAACCTAACCTAACCCAACCTAACATCTCAGCGGTAATATTTGACAACATTCCTGGCGAGTTGGCCTCTACGTCTCCGTGGGGCCTTCATATACATCAATAACGTAATATAACCTAACCTAACCCAACCTAACATCTCGGCGGTAATATTTGACAACATTCCTGGTCAGTTGGCCTCTACGTCTCCGTGGGGCCTTCATATACATCAATAACGTAATATAATCAAACCTAAACCAACCTATCATTTCGGCGGTAATATTTGACAATATTCATGGCGAGTTGGCCTCTACGTCTCCGTGGGATCTTCATATACATCAATAACGTAATATAGCCTAACCTATCCCAACCTAACATCTCGGCACTAATATTTGACAACATTCCTGGCGAGTTGGCCTCTACCTCTCCGTGCGACCTTCATATACATCAATAACGTAATATAACGTAACCTAACCCAACCTATCATATCGGCGGTAATATTTGACAACATTCCTGGCGAGTTGGCCTCTACCTCTCCGTGCGACCTTCATATACATCAATAACGTAATATAACGTAACCTAAAACAACCTATCATATCGGCGGTAATATTTGAAAACATTCCTGTCGATGTTGGCCTCTACGCCTCCGTGGGACTTTTATATACATCAATAACGTAATTTAACCTAACCTAAACCTACGTAACATCTCGGCGATAATGTTTGACAACATTCCTGGCTTGATGGCCTCTACGTCCCCGTGGGACCTTCATATACATCAATAACGTATTATAACGTAACCTAAACCAACCTATTATATCGGCGGTAATATTTGAAAACATTCCTGTCGATGTTGGCCTCTACGTCTTGGTGGGACATTCATATACGTCAATAACGTAATATTACCTAACCTAACCCAACCTAACATCTCGGCGGTAATATTTGACAATATTCCTGGCGAGTTGGACTCTACGTCTCCGTGGGACCTTCATATACATCAATAACGTAATATAACGTAACCTAACCCAACCTAACATCTCGGCACTAATATTTGACAACATTCCTGGCGAGTTGGCCTCTATCTCTCCGTGCGACCTTCATATACATCAATAACGTAATATAACCTAACCTAACCCAACCTGTCATCTCGGCGGTAATATTTGACAACATTCCTGACGAGTTTGCCTCTACGTCTCCGTGGGACTTTTATATACATCAATAACGTTATTCAACCTAACCTATACCAACGTAACATCTCGGCGGTAATATTTGACAACATTCCTGGCTTGCTGGCCTCTATGTTTCCGTGGGACCTTTATATACATCAATAACGTAGTATAACCTAACCTAGCCCAACCTATCATATCGGCTGTAATATTTGGCAACATTCCTGGCTTGATGGCCTCTACGTCTCCGTGGGACCTTCATATACATCAATAACGTAATATAACGTAACCGAAACCAACCTATCATATCGGCGGTAATATTTGACAATATTCCTGGCGAGTTGGACTCTACGTCTCCGTGGGACCTTCATATACATCAATAACGTAATATAACCTAACCTAACCCAACCTAACATCTCGGCACTAATATTTGACAACATTCCTGGCGAGTTGGCCTCTATCTCTCCGAGCGACCTTCATATACATCAATAACGTAATATAACCTAAACTAACCCAACCTATCATCTCGGCGGTAATATTTGACAACATTCCTGACGAGTTGGCCTCTACGTCTCCGTGGGACTTTTATATACATCAATAACGTTATTTAACCTAACCTATACCAACGTAACATCTCGGCGGTAATATTTGACAACATTCCTGGCTTGCTGGCCTCTATGTTTCCGTGGGACCTTTATATACATCAATAACGTAGTATAACCTAACCTAGCCCAACCTATCATATCGGCTGTAATATTTGGCAACATTCCTGGCTTGTTGGCCTCTACGTCTCCGTGGGACCTTCATATACATCAATAACGTAATATAATCTAACCTAACCCAACCTAACATCTCGGCGGTAATATTTGACAACATTCCTGGCGAGTTTGCCTCTACGTCTCCGTGGGACCTTCATATACATCAATAACGTAATATAACGTAACCTAAACCAACCTATTATATCGGCGGTAATATTTGAAAACATTCCTGTCGATGTTGGCCTCTACGTCTCGGTGGGACATTCATATACGTCAATAACGTAATATTACCTAACCTAACCCAACCTAACATCTCGGCACTAATATTTGAAAACATTCCTGGCGAGTTGGCCTCTACCTCTCCGTGCGACCTTCATATACATCAATAACGTAATATAACGTAACCTAACCCAACCTATCATCTCGGCGGTTATATTTGAAAACATTCCTGTCGAGTTGGCCTCTACGTCTCCGTGGGACTTTTATATACATCAATAACGTAATTTAACCTAACCTAAACATACGTAACATCTCGGCGATAATGTTTGACAACATTCCTGGCTTGATGGCCTCTACGTCTCCGTGGGACCTTCATATACATCAATAACGTAATATAACGTAACCTAAACCAACCTATCATATCGGCGGTAATATTTGACAATATTCCTGGCTTGCTGGCCTCTATGTTTCCGTGGGACCTTTATATACATCAATAACGTAATATAACCTAACCTAACCCAACCTATCATATCGGCGGTAATATTTGGCAACATTCCTGGCTTGTTGGCCTCTACGTCTCCGTGGGACCTTCATATACATCAATAACGTAATATAACGTAACCGAAACCAACCTATCATATCGGCGGTAATATTTGACAATATTCCTGGCGAGTTGGACTCTACGTCTCCGTGGGACCTTCATATACATCAATAACGTAATATAACCTAACCTAACCCAACCTAACATCTCGGCACTAATATTTGACAACATTCCTGGCGAGTTGGGCTCTATCTCTCCGTGCGACCTTCATATACATCAATAACGTAATATAACCTAAACTAACCCAACCTATCATTACGGCGGTAATATTTGACAACATTCCTGACGAGTTGGCCTCTACGTCTCCGCGGGACTTTTATATACATCAATAACGTAATTTAACCTAACCTAAACCAACGTAACATCTCGGCGGTAATATTTGACAACATTCCTGGCTTGCTGGCCTCTATGTTTCCGTGGGACCTTTATATACATTAATAACGTAGTATAACCTAACCTAACCCAACCTATCATATCGGCGGTAATATTTGACAACATTCCTGGCGAGTTGGCCTCTACCTCTCCGTGCGACCTTCATATACATCAATAACGTAATATAACGTAACCTAAAACAACCTATCATATCGGCGGTAATATTTGAAAACATTCCTGTCGATGTTGGCCTCTACGTCTCGGTGGGACATTCATATACGTCAATAACGTAATATTACCTAACCTAACCCAACCTAACATCTCGGCACTAATATTTGAAAACATTCCTGTCGAGTTGGCCTCTACGTCTCCGTGGGACTTTTATATACATCAATAACGTAATTTAACCTAACCTAACACAACCTAACATCTCGGCGGTAATATTTGACAATATTCCTGGCGAGTTGGCCTCTACGTCTCCGTGGGGCCTTCATATACATCAATAACGTAATATAACGTAACCGAAACCAACCTATCATATCGGCGGTAATATTTGACAATATTCCTGGCGAGTTGGACTCTACGTCTCCGTGGGACCTTCATATACATCAATAACGTAATATAACGTAACCTAACCCAACCTAACATCTCGGCACTAATATTTGACAACATTCCTGGCGAGTTGGCCTCTATCTCTCCGTGCGACCTTCATATACATCAATAACGTAATATAACCTAACCTAACCCAACCTGTCATCTCGGCGGTAATATTTGACAACATTCCTGACGAGTTGGCCTCTACGTCTCCGTGGGACTTTTATATACATCAATAACGTTATTTAACCTAACCTATACCAACGTAACATCTCGGCGGTAATATTTGACAACATTCCTGGCTTGCTGGCCTCTATGTTTCCGTGGGACCTTTATATACATCAATAACGTAGTATAACCTAACCTAGCCCAACCTATCATATCGGCTGTAATATTTGGCAACATTCCTGGCTTGATGGCCTCTACGTCTCCGTGGGACCATCATATACATCAATAACGTAATATAACGTAACCGAAACCAACCTATCATCTCGGCGGTAATATTTGACAACATTCCTGACGAGTTGGCCTCTACGTCTCCGTGGGACTTTTATATACATCAATAACGTTATTTAACCTAACCTATACCAACGTAACATCTCGGCGGTAATATTTGACAACATTCCTGGCTTGCTGGCCTCTATGTTTCCGTGGGACCTTTATATACATCAATAACGTAGTATAACCTAACCTAGCCCAACCTATCATATCGGCTGTAATATTTGGCAACATTCCTGGCTTGTTGGCCTCTACGTCTCCGTGGGACCTTCATATACATCAATAACGTAATATCACCTAACCTAACCCAACCTATCATCTCGGCGGTTAAATTTGAAAACATTCCTGTCGAGTTGGCCTCTACGTCTCCGTGGGACTTTTATATACATCAATAACGTAATTTAACCTAACCTAAACATACGTAACATCTCGGCGGTAATGTTTGACAACATTCCTGGCTTGATGGCCTCTACGTCTCCGTGGGACCTTCATATACATCAATAACGTAATATAACGTAACCTAAACCAACCTATCATATCGGCGGTAATATTTGACAATATTCCTGGCTTGCTGGCCTCTATGTTTCCGTGGGACCTTTATATACATCAATAACGTAATATAACCTAACCTAACCCAACCTATCATATCGGCGGTAATATTTGGCAACATTCCTGGCTTGTTGGCCTCTACGTCTCCGTGGGACCTTCATATACATCAATAACGTAATATAACGTAACCGAAACCAACCTATCATATCGGCGGTAATATTTGACAATATTCCTGGCGAGTTGGACTCTACGTCTCCGTGGGACCTTCATATACATCAATAACGTAATATAACCTAACCTAACCCAACCTAACATCTCGGCACTAATATTTGACAACATTCCTGGCGAGTTGGCCTCTATCTCTCCGTGCGACCTTCATATACATCAATAACGTAATATAACCTAAACTAACCCAACCTATCATTACGGCGGTAATATTTGACAACATTCCTGACGAGTTGGCCTCTACGTCTCCGTGGGACTTTTATATACATCAATAACGTTATTTAACCTAACCTATACCAACGTAACATCTCGGCGGTAATATTTGACAACATTCCTGGCTTGCTGGCCTCTATGTTTCCGTGGGACCTTTATATACATTAATAACGTAGTATAACCTAACCTAGCCCAACCTATCATATCGGCGGTAATATTTGACAACATTCCTGGCTTGTTGGCCTCTACGTCTCCCTGGGACCTTCATATACATCAATAACGTAATATAACCTAACCTAACCCAACCTAACATCTCGGCGGTAATATTTGACAACATTCCAGGCGAGTTGGCCTCTACGTCTCCGTGGGACCTTCATATACATCGATAACGTAATATAACGTAACCTAAACCAACCTATTATATCGGCGGTAATATTTGAAAACATTCCTGTCGATGTTGGCCTCTACGTCTCGGTGGGACATTCATATACGTCAATAACGTAATATTACCTAACCTAACCCAACCTAACATCTCGGTACTAATATTTGAAAACATTCCTGGCGAGTTGGCCTCTACCTCTCCGTGCGACCTTCATATACATCAATAACGTAATATAACGTAACGTAACCCAACCTATCATATCGGCGGTAATATTTGACAACATTCCTGACGAGTTGGCCTCTACGTCTCGGTGGGACATTCATATACATCAATAACGTAATATTACCTAACCTAACCCAACCTAACATCTCGGCACTAATATTTGACAACATTCCTGACGAGGTGGACTCTACGTCTCCGTGGGAATTTTATATACATCTATAACGTAATATAACCTAACCTAATCCAACCTAACATCTCGGCGGTAATATTTGACAACATTCCTGACGAGTTGGCCTCTACGTCTCCGTGGGACTTTTATATACATCAATAACGTAATTTAACCTATCCTAAACCAACGTAACATCTCGGCGGTAATATTTGACAACATTCCTGGCTTGCTGGCCTCTATGTTTCCGTGGGACCTTTATATACATCAATAACGTAGTATAACCTAACCTAGCCCAACCTATCATATCGGCGGTAATATTTGGCAACATTCCTGGCTTGTTGGCCTCTGCGTCTCCGTGGGACCTTCACATACATCAATAACGTAATACAACCTAACCTAACCCAACCTAACATCTCGGCGGTAATATTTGACAATATTCCTGGCGAGTTGGACTCTACGTCTCCGTGGGACCTTCATATACATCAATAACGTAATATAACGTAACCTAACCCAACCTAACATCTCGGCACTAATATTTGACAACATTCCTGGCGAGTTGGCCTCTATCTCTCCGTGCGACCTTCATATACATCAATAACGTAATATAACCTAACCTAACCCAACCTGTCATCTCGGCGGTAATATTTGACAACATTCCTGACGAGTTGGCCTCTACGTCTCCGTGGGACTTTTATATACATCAATAACGTTATTTAACCTAACCTATACCAACGTAACATCTCGGCGGTAATATTTGACAACATTCCTGGCTTGCTGGCCTCTATGTTTCCGTGGGACCTTTATATACATCAATAACGTAGTATAACCTAACCTAGCCCAACCTATCATATCGGCTGTAATATTTGGCAACATTCCTGGCTTGATGGCCTCTACGTCTCCGTGGGACCTTCACATACATCAATAACGTAATATAACGTAACCGAAACCAACCTATCATATCGGCGGTAATATTTGACAATATTCCTGGCGAGTTGGACTCTACGTCTCCGTGGGACCTTCATATACATCAATAACGTAATATAACCTAACCTAACCCAACCTAACATCTCGGCACTAATATTTGACAACATTCCTGGCGATTTGGCCTCTATCTCTCCGAGCGACCTTCATATACATCAATAACGTAATGTAACCTAAACTAACCCAACCTATCATCTCGGCGGTAATATTTGACAACATTCCTGACGAGTTGGCCTCTACGTCTCCGTGGGACTTTTATATACATCAATAACGTTATTTAACCTAACCTATACCAACGTAACATCTCGGCGGTAATATTTGACAACATTCCTGGCTTGCTGGCCTCTATGTTTCCGTGGGACCTTTATATACATCAATAACGTAGTATAACCTAACCTAGCCCAACCTATCATATCGGCTGTAATATTTGGCAACATTCCTGGCTTGTTGGCCTCTACGTCTCCGTGGGACCTTCATATACATCAATAACGTAATATCACCTAACCTAACCCAACCTATCATCTCGGCGGTTAAATTTGAAAACATTCCTGTCGAGTTGGCCTCTACGTCTCCGTGGGACTTTTATATACATCAATAACGTAATTTAACCTAACCTAAACATACGTAACATCTCGGCGGTAATGTTTGACAACATTCCTGGCTTGATGGCCTCTACGTCTCCGTGGGACCTTCATATACATCAATAACGTAATATAACGTAACCTAAACCAACCTATCATATCGGCGGTAATATTTGACAATATTCCTGGCTTGCTGGCCTCTATGTTTCCGTGGGACCTTTATATACATCAATAACGTAATATAACCTAACCTAACCCAACCTATCATATCGGCGGTAATATTTGGCAACATTCCTGGCTTGTTGGCCTCTACGTCTCCGTGGGACCTTCATATACATCAATAACGTAATATAACGTAACCGAAACCAACCTATCATATCGGCGGTAATATTTGACAATATTCCTGGCGAGTTGGACTCTACGTCTCCGTGGGACCTTCATATACATCAATAACGTAATATAACCTAACCTAACCCAACCTAACATCTCGGCACTAATATTTGACAACATTCCTGGCGAGTTGGCCTCTATCTCTCCGTGCGACCTTCATATACATCAATAACGTAATATAACCTAAACTAACCCAACCTATCATTACGGCGGTAATATTTGACAACATTCCTGACGAGTTGGCCTCTACGTCTCCGTGGGACTTTTACATACATCAATAACGTTATTTAACCTAACCTATACCAACGTAACATCTCGGCGGTAATATTTGACAACATTCCTGGCTTGCTGGCCTCTATGTTTCCGTGGGACCTTTATATACATTAATAACGTAGTATAACCTAACCTAGCCCAACCTATCATATCGGCGGTAATATTTGACAACATTCCTGGCTTGTTGGCCTCTACGTCTCCCTGGGACCTTCATATACATCAATAACGTAATATAACCTAACCTAACCCAACCTAACATCTCGGCGGTAATATTTGACAACATTCCAAGCGAGTTGGCCTCTACGTCTCCGTGGGACCTTCATATACATCGATAACGTAATATAACGTAACCTAAACCAACCTATTATATCGGCGGTAATATTTGAAAACATTCCTGTCGATGTTGGCCTCTACGTCTCGGTGGGACATTCATATACGTCAATAACGTAATATTACCTAACCTTACCCAACCTAACATCTCGGTACTAATATTTGAAAACATTCCTGGCGAGTTGGCCTCTACCTCTCCGTGCGACCTTCATATACATCAATAACGTAATATAACGTAACGTAACCCAACCTATCATATCGGCGGTAATATTTGACAACATTCCTGACGAGTTGGCCTCTACGTCTCGGTGGGACATTCATATACATCAATAACGTAATATTACCTAACCTAACCCAACCTAACATCTCGGCACTAATATTTGACAACATTCCTGACGAGGTGGACTCTACGTCTCCGTGGGAATTTTATATACATCTATAACGTAATATAACCTAACCTAATCCAACCTAACATCTCGGCGGTAATATTTGACAACATTCCTGACGAGTTGGCCTCTACGTCTCCGTGGGACTTTTATATACATCAATAACGTAATTTAACCTATCCTAAACCAACGTAACATCTCGGCGGTAATATTTGACAACATTCCTGGCTTGCTGGCCTCTATGTTTCCGTGGGACCTTTATATACATCAATAACGTAGTATAACCTAACCTAGCCCAACCTATCATATCGGCGGTAATATTTGACAACATTCCTGACGAGTTGGCCTCTACGTCTCGGTGGGACATTCATATACATCAATAACGTAATATTACCTAACCTAACCCAACCTAACATCTCGGCACTAATATTTGACAACATTCCTGGCGAGGTGGACTCTACGTCTCCGTGGGAATTTCATATACATCTATAACGTAATATAACCTAACCTAATCCAACATAACATCTCGGCACTAATATTTGAAAACATTCCTGGCGAGTTGGCCTCTACCTCTCCGTGGGACCTTCATATACATCAATAACGTAATATAACCTAACCTGAAGCAACCTATCATCTCGGCAGTAATATTTGACAACATTCGTGGCGAGTTGAGTTCTACGTCTCCGTGGGACCTTCGTATACATCAATAACGTAATATCACCTAACCTAACCCAACCTATCACCTCGGCGGTAATATTTGACAACATTCCTGGTCAGTTGGCCTCTACGTCTCCGTGGAACCTTCATATACATCAATAACGTAATATAACTTAACCTAACCCAACGTATCATCTCGGCGGTAATATTTGACAACATTCCTGGCGAGTTGGCCCCTACGTTTCCGTGGGGCCTTCATATACATCAATAACGTAATATAACCAAACCTAACCCAACCTAACATCTCGGCGGTAATATTTGACAACATTACTGGCGAGTTGGTCTCTACGCCTCCGTGCGACCTTCATATACATCAATAACGTAATTTAACCTAACCTGAACCAACCTATCATCTCGGCGGTAATATTTGACAACATTCCTGGCGAGTTGAGCTCTACGTCTCCGTGGGACCTTCATATACATCAATAACGTAATATCACCTAACCTAACCCAACCTAAGATCTCGGCACAAATATTTGACAACATTCCTGGCGAGTTGGCCTCTACGTATCTGTGGGAATTTTATATACATCAATGACGTAATATAACCTAACCTAACCCAACCTAACATCTCGGCACTAATATTTGACAACATTCCTGGCGAGTTGGCCTCTACCTCTCCGTGGGACCTTCATATACGTCAATAACGTAATATAATCTAACCTAACCCAACCTATCATCTCGGCGGTAATATTTGACAACATTCCTGGCGAGTTGGCCTCTACCTCTCCGTGAGACCTTCATATACATCAATAACGTAATATAACCTAACCTAACCCAACCTATCATCTCGGCGGTAATACTTGACAACATTCCTGGCGAGTTGGCCTCTACGTCTCCGTGGGACCTTCATATACATCAATAACGTAATATAACCTAACCTAACCCAACCTATCATATCGGCGGTAATATTTTACAATATTCCTGGCGAGTTGGCCTCTACGTCTCCGTGGGACCTTCATATACATCAATAACGTAATATAACCTAACCTAACCCAACCTATCATATCGGCGGTAATATTTTACAATATTCCTGGCGAGTTGGCCTCTACGTCTCCGTGGGACCTTCATATACATCAATAACGTAATATAACCTAACCTAACCCAACCTAACATCTCGGCACTAATATTTGACAACATTCCTGGCGAGTTGGCCTCTATCTCTCCGTGGGACCTTCATATACATCAATAACGTAATATAACCTAACCTGAAGCAACCTAACATCTCGGCTGTAATATTTGACAACATTCCTGGCGAGTTGGCCTCTACGTCTCCGTGGGGCCTTCATATACATGAATAACGTAATATAACCTAACCTAAGCCAACCTAACATCTCGGCGGTAATATTTGACAACATTCCTGGCGAGTTGGCCTCTACGTCTCCGTGGGACCTTCATATACATCAATAACGTAATATAGCCTAACCTATCCCAACCTAACATCTCGGCGGTAATATTTGACAACATTCCTGGCGAGTTGGCCTCTACGTCTCCGTGGGGCCTTCATATACATAAATAACGTAATATAACCTAACCTAACCCAACCTAACATCTCGGCGGTAATATTTGGCAACATTCCTGGCTTGATGGCCTCTACGTCTCCGTGGGACCTTCATATACATCAATAACGTAATATAACGTAACCTAAACCAACCTATCATATCGGCGGTAATATTTGACAATATTCCTGGCGAGTTGGACTCTACGTCTCCGTGGGACCTTCATATACATCAATAACGTAATATAACCTAACCTAACCCAACCTAACATCTCGGCACTAATATTTGACAACATTCCTGGCGAGTTGGCCTCTATCTCTCCGTGCGACCTTCATATACATCAATAACGTAATATAACCTAAACTAACCCAACCTATCATTACGGCGGTAATATTTGACAACATTCCTGACGAGTTGGCCTCTACGTCTCCGTGGGACTTTTACATACATCAATAACGTTATTTAACCTAACCTATACCAACGTAACATCTCGGCGGTAATATTTGACAACATTCCTGGCTTGCTGGCCTCTATGTTTCCGTGGGACCTTTATATACATTAATAACGTAGTATAACCTAACCTAGCCCAACCTATCATATCGGCGGTAATATTTGACAACATTCCTGGCTTGTTGGCCTCTACGTCTCCCTGGGACCTTCATATACATCAATAACGTAATATAACCTAACCTAACCCAACCTAACATCTCGGCGGTAATATTTGACAACATTCCAAGCGAGTTGGCCTCTACGTCTCCGTGGGACCTTCATATACATCGATAACGTAATATAACGTAACCTAAACCAACCTATTATATCGGCGGTAATATTTGAAAACATTCCTGTCGATGTTGGCCTCTACGTCTCGGTGGGACATTCATATACGTCAATAACGTAATATTACCTAACCTTACCCAACCTAACATCTCGGTACTAATATTTGAAAACATTCCTGGCGAGTTGGCCTCTACCTCTCCGTGCGACCTTCATATACATCAATAACGTAATATAACGTAACGTAACCCAACCTATCATATCGGCGGTAATATTTGACAACATTCCTGACGAGTTGGCCTCTACGTCTCGGTGGGACATTCATATACATCAATAACGTAATATTACCTAACCTAACCCAACCTAACATCTCGGCACTAATATTTGACAACATTCCTGACGAGGTGGACTCTACGTCTCCGTGGGAATTTTATATACATCTATAACGTAATATAACCTAACCTAATCCAACCTAACATCTCGGCGGTAATATTTGACAACATTCCTGACGAGTTGGCCTCTACGTCTCCGTGGGACTTTTATATACATCAATAACGTAATTTAACCTATCCTAAACCAACGTAACATCTCGGCGGTAATATTTGACAACATTCCTGGCTTGCTGGCCTCTATGTTTCCGTGGGACCTTTATATACATCAATAACGTAGTATAACCTAACCTAGCCCAACCTATCATATCGGCGGTAATATTTGACAACATTCCTGACGAGTTGGCCTCTACGTCTCGGTGGGACATTCATATACATCAATAACGTAATATTACCTAACCTAACCCAACCTAACATCTCGGCACTAATATTTGACAACATTCCTGGCGAGGTGGACTCTACGTCTCCGTGGGAATTTCATATACATCTATAACGTAATATAACCTAACCTAATCCAACATAACATCTCGGCACTAATATTTGAAAACATTCCTGGCGAGTTGGCCTCTACCTCTCCGTGGGACCTTCATATACATCAATAACGTAATATAACCTAACCTGAAGCAACCTATCATCTCGGCAGTAATATTTGACAACATTCGTGGCGAGTTGAGTTCTACGTCTCCGTGGGACCTTCGTATACATCAATAACGTAATATCACCTAACCTAACCCAACCTATCACCTCGGCGGTAATATTTGACAACATTCCTGGTCAGTTGGCCTCTACGTCTCCGTGGAACCTTCATATACATCAATAACGTAATATAACTTAACCTAACCCAACGTATCATCTCGGCGGTAATATTTGACAACATTCCTGGCGAGTTGGCCCCTACGTTTCCGTGGGGCCTTCATATACATCAATAACGTAATATAACCAAACCTAACCCAACCTAACATCTCGGCGGTAATATTTGACAACATTACTGGCGAGTTGGTCTCTACGCCTCCGTGCGACCTTCATATACATCAATAACGTAATTTAACCTAACCTGAACCAACCTATCATCTCGGCGGTAATATTTGACAACATTCCTGGCGAGTTGAGCTCTACGTCTCCGTGGGACCTTCATATACATCAATAACGTAATATCACCTAACCTAACCCAACCTAAGATCTCGGCACAAATATTTGACAACATTCCTGGCGAGTTGGCCTCTACGTATCTGTGGGAATTTTATATACATCAATGACGTAATATAACCTAACCTAACCCAACCTAACATCTCGGCACTAATATTTGACAACATTCCTGGCGAGTTGGCCTCTACCTCTCCGTGGGACCTTCATATACGTCAATAACGTAATATAATCTAACCTAACCCAACCTATCATCTCGGCGGTAATATTTGACAACATTCCTGGCGAGTTGGCCTCTACCTCTCCGTGAGACCTTCATATACATCAATAACGTAATATAACCTAACCTAACCCAACCTATCATCTCGGCGGTAATACTTGACAACATTCCTGGCGAGTTGGCCTCTACGTCTCCGTGGGACCTTCATATACATCAATAACGTAATATAACCTAACCTAACCCAACCTATCATATCGGCGGTAATATTTTACAATATTCCTGGCGAGTTGGCCTCTACGTCTCCGTGGGACCTTCATATACATCAATAACGTAATATAACCTAACCTAACCCAACCTATCATATCGGCGGTAATATTTTACAATATTCCTGGCGAGTTGGCCTCTACGTCTCCGTGGGACCTTCATATACATCAATAACGTAATATAACCTAACCTAACCCAACCTAACATCTCGGCACTAATATTTGACAACATTCCTGGCGAGTTGGCCTCTATCTCTCCGTGGGACCTTCATATACATCAATAACGTAATATAACCTAACCTGAAGCAACCTAACATCTCGGCTGTAATATTTGACAACATTCCTGGCGAGTTGGCCTCTACGTCTCCGTGGGGCCTTCATATACATGAATAACGTAATATAACCTAACCTAAGCCAACCTAACATCTCGGCGGTAATATTTGACAACATTCCTGGCGAGTTGGCCTCTACGTCTCCGTGGGACCTTCATATACATCAATAACGTAATATAGCCTAACCTATCCCAACCTAACATCTCGGCGGTAATATTTGACAACATTCCTGGCGAGTTGGCCTCTACGTCTCCGTGGGGCCTTCATATACATAAATAACGTAATATAACCTAACCTAACCCAACCTAACATCTCGGCGGTAATATTTGGCAACATTCCTGGCTTGATGGCCTCTACGTCTCCGTGGGACCTTCATATACATCAATAACGTAATATAACGTAACCTAAACCAACCTATCATATCGGCGGTAATATTTGACAATATTCCTGGCGAGTTGGCCTCTACGTCTCCGTGGGACCTTCATATACATCAATAACGTAATATAACCTAACCTAACCCAACCTAACATCTCGGCACTAATATCTGACAACATTCCTGGCGAGTTGAACTCTATCTCTCCGTGCGACCTTCATATACATCAACAACGTAATATAACCTAACCTAACCCAACCTATCATCTCGGCGGTAATATTTGACAACATTCCTGACGAGTTGGCCTCTACGTCTCCGTGGGACTTTTATATACATCAATAACGTAATTTAACCTAACCTAAACCAACGTAACATCTCGGCGGTAATATTTGACAACATTCCTGGCTTGCTGGCCTCTATGTTTCCGTGGGACCTTTATATACATTAATAACGTAGTATAACCTAACCTAGCCCAACCTATCATATCGGCGGTAATATTTGACAACATTCCTGGCTTGTTGGCCTCTACGTCTCCCTGGGACCTTCATATACATCAATAACGTAATATAACCTAACCTAACCCAACCTAACATCTCGGCGGTAATATTTGACAACATTCCAGGCGAGTTGGCCTCTACGTCTCCGTGGGACCTTCATATACATCAATAACGTAATATAACGTAACCTAAACCAACCTATTATATCGGCGGTAATATTTGAAAACATTCCTGTCGATGTTGGCCTCTACGTCTCGGTGGGACATTCATATACGTCAATAACGTAATATTACCTAACCTAACCCAACCTAACATCTCGGCACTAATATTTGAAAACATTCCTGGCGAGTTGGCCTCTACCTCTCCGTGGGACCTTCATATACATCAATAACGTAATATAACCCAACCTGAAGCAACCTATCATCTCGGCAGTAATATTTGACAACATTCGTGGCGAGTTGAGTTCTGCGTCTCCGTGGGACCTTCATATACATCAATAACGTAATATCACCTAACCTAACCCAACCTATCATCTCGGCGGTTATATTTGAAGACATTCCTGTCGAGTTGGCCTCTACGTCTCCGTGGGACTTTTATATACATCAATAACGTAATTTAACCTAACCTAAACATACGTAACATCTCGGCGGTAATGTTTGACAACATTCCTGGCTTGATGGCCTCTACGTCTCCGTGGGACCTTCACATACATCAATAACGTAATATAACGTAACCTAAACCAACCTATCATATCGGCGGTAATATTTGACAATATTCCTGGCGAGTTGGCCTCTACGTCTCCATGGAACCTTCATATACATCAATAACGTAATATAACCTAACCTAACCCAACCTATCATCTCGGCGGTAATATTTGACAACATTCCTGACGAGTTGGCCTCTACATCTCCGTGGGACTTTTATATACATCAATAACGTAATTTAACCTAACCTAAACATACGTAACATCTCGGCGGTAATGTTTGACAACATTCCTGGCTTGATGGCCTCTACGTCTCCGTGGGACCTTCATATACACCAATAACATAATATTAACTAACCTAACCCAACCTATCATCTCGGCGGTAATACTTGACAACATTCCTGGCGAGTTGGCCTCTACGTCTCCGTGGGACTTTTATATACATCAATAACGTAATATAACCTAACCTAACCCAACCTATCATCTCGGCGGTAATATTTGACATCATTCCTGGCGAGTTGGCCTCTACATCTCCGTGGGACTTTTATATACATCAAAACGTAATTTACCCTAACCTAACCCAACGTAACATCTCGGCGGTAATATTCGGCAACATTCCTGGTGTGTTGGACCCTACGTCTCCGTGGGATCTTCATATACATCAATAACGTAATATAACCTAACCTAAACCAACCTATCATCTCGGCGGTAATATTTGACAACATTCCAGGCGAGTTGGCCCCTACGTCTCCGTGGGAATTTTATATACATCAATAACGTAATATAACCTAACCTAACCCAACCTAACATCTCGGCACTAATATTTGACAACATTCCTGGCGAGTTGGCCTCTACCTCTCCGTGAGACCTTCATATACATCAATAACGTAATATAATCTAACCTAACCCAACCTATAATCTCGGCGGTAATATTTGACAACATTCCTGGTCAGTTGGCCTCTGCGTCTCCGTGGAACCTTCATATACATCAATAACGTAATATAACCTAACCTAACCCAACCTATCATCTCGGCGGTAATATTTGACAACATTCCTGGCGAGTTGGCCTCTGCGTCTCCGTGGGACTTTTATATACATCAATAACGTAATTTAACCTAACCTAAACCTACGTAACATCTCGGCGGTAATATTTGACAACATTCCTGGCTTGCTGGCCTCTATGTTTCCGTGGGACCTTTATATACATCAATAACGTAGTATAACCTATCCTAGCCCAACCTATCATATCGGCGGTAATATTTGACAACATTCCTGACGAGTTGGCCTCTACATCTCCGTGGGACTTTTATATACATCAATAACGTAATTTAACCTAACCTAAACCAACGTAACATCTCGGCGGTAATATTTGACAACATTCCTGGCTTGCTGGCCTCTATGTTTCCGTGAGACCTTCATATACATCAATAACGTAATATAATCTAACCTAACCCAACCTATAACCTCGGCGGTAATATTTGACAACATTCCTGGTCAGTTGGCCTCTGCGTCTCCGTGGAACCTTCATATACATCAATAACGTAATATAACCTAACCTAACCCAACCTATCATCTCGGCGGTAATATTTGACATCATTCCAGGCGAGTTGGCCTCTACTTCTCCGTGGCAATTTTATATACATCAATAACGTAATATAACCTAACCTAACCCAACCTATCATCTCGGCGGTAATATTTGACAACATTCCTGGCGAATTGAACTCTACGCCTCCGTGGGACTTTTATATACATCAATAACGTAATTTAACCTAACCTAAACCTACGTAACACCTCGGCGGTAATTTTTGACAACATTCCTGGCTTGATGGCCTCTACGTCTCCGTGGGACCTTCATATACATCAGTAACATAATATTACCTAACCTGAAGCAACCTATCATCTCGGCGGTAATATTTGACAACATTCCATGTGAGTTGGCCTCTACGTCTCCGTGGGAATTTTATATACATCAATAACGTAATATAACCTAACCTAACCCAACCTAACATCTCGGCACTAATATTTGACAACATTCCTGGCGAGTCGGCCTCTACGTCTCCGTGCGACCTTCATATACATCAATAACGTAATATAACGTAACCTAACCCAACTTATCATATCGGCGGTAATATTTGACAATATTCCTGGCGAGTTGGCCTCTACGTCTCCGTGGGACCTTCATATACATCAATAACGTAATATAACCTAACCTAACCCAACCTAACATCTCGGCACTAATATTTGACAACATTCCTGGCGAGTTGGCCTCTATCTCTCCGTGGGACCTTCATATACATCAATAACGTAATATAACCTAACCTGAAGCAACCTAACATCTCGGCTGTAATATTTGACAACATTCCTGGCGAGTTGGCCTCTACGTCTCCGTGGGGCCTTCATATACATGAATAACGTAATATAACCTAACCTAAGCCAACCTAACATCTCGGCGGTAATATTTGACAACATTCCTGGCGAGTTGGCCTCTACGTCTCCGTGGGACCTTCATATACATCAATAACGTAATATAGCCTAACCTATCCCAACCTAACATCTCGGCGGTAATATTTGACAACATTCCTGGCGAGTTGGCCTCTACGTCTCCGTGGGGCCTTCATATACATAAATAACGTAATATAACCTAACCTAACCCAACCTAACATCTCGGCGGTAATATTTGGCAACATTCCTGGCTTGATGGCCTCTACGTCTCCGTGGGACCTTCATATACATCAATAACGTAATATAACGTAACCTAAACCAACCTATCATATCGGCGGTAATATTTGACAATATTCCTGGCGAGTTGGCCTCTACGTCTCCGTGGGACCTTCATATACATCAATAACGTAATATAACCTAACCTAACCCAACCTAACATCTCGGCACTAATATCTGACAACATTCCTGGCGAGTTGAACTCTATCTCTCCGTGCGACCTTCATATACATCAACAACGTAATATAACCTAACCTAACCCAACCTATCATCTCGGCGGTAATATTTGACAACATTCCTGACGAGTTGGCCTCTACGTCTCCGTGGGACTTTTATATACATCAATAACGTAATTTAACCTAACCTAAACCAACGTAACATCTCGGCGGTAATATTTGACAACATTCCTGGCTTGCTGGCCTCTATGTTTCCGTGGGACCTTTATATACATTAATAACGTAGTATAACCTAACCTAGCCCAACCTATCATATCGGCGGTAATATTTGACAACATTCCTGGCTTGTTGGCCTCTACGTCTCCCTGGGACCTTCATATACATCAATAACGTAATATAACCTAACCTAACCCAACCTAACATCTCGGCGGTAATATTTGACAACATTCCAGGCGAGTTGGCCTCTACGTCTCCGTGGGACCTTCATATACATCAATAACGTAATATAACGTAACCTAAACCAACCTATTATATCGGCGGTAATATTTGAAAACATTCCTGTCGATGTTGGCCTCTACGTCTCGGTGGGACATTCATATACGTCAATAACGTAATATTACCTAACCTAACCCAACCTAACATCTCGGCACTAATATTTGAAAACATTCCTGGCGAGTTGGCCTCTACCTCTCCGTGGGACCTTCATATACATCAATAACGTAATATAACCCAACCTGAAGCAACCTATCATCTCGGCAGTAATATTTGACAACATTCGTGGCGAGTTGAGTTCTGCGTCTCCGTGGGACCTTCATATACATCAATAACGTAATATCACCTAACCTAACCCAACCTATCATCTCGGCGGTTATATTTGAAGACATTCCTGTCGAGTTGGCCTCTACGTCTCCGTGGGACTTTTATATACATCAATAACGTAATTTAACCTAACCTAAACATACGTAACATCTCGGCGGTAATGTTTGACAACATTCCTGGCTTGATGGCCTCTACGTCTCCGTGGGACCTTCACATACATCAATAACGTAATATAACGTAACCTAAACCAACCTATCATATCGGCGGTAATATTTGACAATATTCCTGGCGAGTTGGCCTCTACGTCTCCATGGAACCTTCATATACATCAATAACGTAATATAACCTAACCTAACCCAACCTATCATCTCGGCGGTAATATTTGACAACATTCCTGACGAGTTGGCCTCTACATCTCCGTGGGACTTTTATATACATCAATAACGTAATTTAACCTAACCTAAACATACGTAACATCTCGGCGGTAATGTTTGACAACATTCCTGGCTTGATGGCCTCTACGTCTCCGTGGGACCTTCATATACACCAATAACATAATATTAACTAACCTAACCCAACCTATCATCTCGGCGGTAATACTTGACAACATTCCTGGCGAGTTGGCCTCTACGTCGCCGTGGGACTTTTATATACATCAATAACGTAATATAACCTAACCTAACCCAACCTATCATCTCGGCGGTAATATTTGACATCATTCCTGGCGAGTTGGCCTCTACATCTCCGTGGGACTTTTATATACATCAAAACGTAATTTACCCTAACCTAACCCAACGTAACATCTCGGCGGTAATATTCGGCAACATTCCTGGTGTGTTGGTCCCTACGTCTCCGTGGGATCTTCATATACATCAATAACGTAATATAACCTAACCTAAACCAACCTATCATCTCGGCGGTAATATTTGACAACATTCCAGGCGAGTTGGCCCCTACGTCTCCGTGGGAATTTTATATACATCAATAACGTAATATAACCTAACCTAACCCAACCTAACATCTCGGCACTAATATTTGACAACATTCCTGGCGAGTTGGCCTCTACCTCTCCGTGAGACCTTCATATACATCAATAACGTAATATAATCTAACCTAACCCAACCTATAATCTCGGCGGTAATATTTGACAACATTCCTGGTCAGTTGGCCTCTGCGTCTCCGTGGAACCTTCATATACATCAATAACGTAATATAACCTAACCTAACCCAACCTATCATCTCGGCGGTAATATTTGACAACATTCCTGGCGAGTTGGCCTCTGCGTCTCCGTGGGACTTTTATATACATCAATAACGTAATTTAACCTAACCTAAACCTACGTAACATCTCGGCGGTAATATTTGACAACATTCCTGGCTTGCTGGCCTCTATGTTTCCGTGGGACCTTTATATACATCAATAACGTAGTATAACCTATCCTAGCCCAACCTATCATATCGGCGGTAATATTTGACAACATTCCTGACGAGTTGGCCTCTACATCTCCGTGGGACTTTTATATACATCAATAACGTAATTTAACCTAACCTAAACCAACGTAACATCTCGGCGGTAATATTTGACAACATTCCTGGCTTGCTGGCCTCTATGTTTCCGTGAGACCTTCATATACATCAATAACGTAATATAATCTAACCTAACCCAACCTATAACCTCGGCGGTAATATTTGACAACATTCCTGGTCAGTTGGCCTCTGCGTCTCCGTGGAACCTTCATATACATCAATAACGTAATATAACCTAACCTAACCCAACCTATCATCTCGGCGGTAATATTTGACATCATTCCAGGCGAGTTGGCCTCTACTTCTCCGTGGCAATTTTATATACATCAATAACGTAATATAACCTAACCTAACCCAACCTAACATCTCGGCACTAATATTTGACAACATTCCTGGCGAGTCGGCCTCTACGTCTCCGTGCGACCTTCATATACATCAATAACGTAATATAACGTAACCTAACCCAACTTTTCTTATCGGCGGTAATTTTTGACAACATTCCTGGCGAGTTGGCCTCTACGTCTCCGTGGGATCTTCAGATACATCAATAACGTAATATAACCTATCCTAACCCAACCTATCAACTCGGCGGTAATATTTGACAACATTCCTGGTCAGTTGGCCTCTGCGTCTCCGTGGAACCTTCATATACATCAATAACGTAATATAACCTAACCTAACCCAACCTATCATCTCGGCGGTAATATTTGACAACATTCCTGGCGAATTGAACTCTACGCCTCCGTGGGACTTTTATATACATCAATAACGTAATTTAACCTAACCTAAACCTACGTAACACCTCGGCGGTAATTTTTGACAACATTCCTGGCTTGATGGCCTCTACGTCTCCGTGGGACCTTCATATACATCAGTAACATAATATTACCTAACCTGAAGCAACCTATCATCTCGGCGGTAATATTTGACAACATTCCATGTGAGTTGGCCTCTACGTCTCCGTGGGAATTTTATATACATCAATAACGTAATATAACCTAACCTAACCCAACCTAACATCTCGGCACTAATATTTGACAACATTCCTGGCGAGTCGGCCTCTACGTCTCCGTGCGACCTTCATATACATCAATAACGTAATATAACGTAACCTAACCCAACTTATCTTATCGGCGGTAATTTTTGACAACATTCCTGGCGAGTTGGCCTCTACGTCTCCGTGGGATCTTCATATACATCAATAACGTAATATAACCTATCCTAACCCAACCTATCATCTCGGCACTAATATTTGACAACATTCCAGGCGAGTTGGCCTCTACGTCTCCGTGGGAATTTTATATACATCAATAACGTAATTTAACCTAACCTAAACCTACGTAACATCTCGGCGGTAATTTTTGACAACATTCCTGGCTTGATGGCCTCTACGTCTCCGTGGGACCTTCATATACATCAATAACATAATATTACCTAACCTGAAGCAACCTATCATCTCGGCGGTAATACTTGACAACATTCCTGGCGAGTTGGCCTCTACGTCTTCATGGAACGTTCATATACATCAATAACGTAATATAACCTAACCTAACCCAATCTATCATCTCGGCGGTAATATTTGACAACATTCCTGGCTTGATGGCCTCTACGTCTCCGTGGGACCTTCATATACATCAATAACATAATATAACCTAACCTGAAGCAACCTATCATCTCGGCGCTAATATTTGACAACATTGCTGGCGAATTGAGTTCTACGTCTCCGTGGGACCTTCATATACATCAATAACGTAATATCACCTAACCTAACCCAACCTATCATCTCGGCGGTTATATTTGAAAACATTCCTGTCGAGTTGGTCTCTACGTCTCCATGGGACTTTTATATACATTAATAACGTAATTTAACCTAACCTAACCCAACCTAACATCTCGGCGGTAATATTTGACAATTAATGACAATTAACATTCCTGGCGAGTTGGCCTCTACCTCTCCGTGGGACTTTCATATACGTCAATAACGTAATATAACCTAACCTAACCCAACCTAAGATCTCGGCACTAATATTTGACAACATTCCTGGCGAGTTGGCCTCTACGTCTTCGTGGAACCTTCATATACATCAATAACGTAATTTAACCTAACCTAACCCAACCTAACATCTCGGCGGTAATATTTGACAACATTCCTGGCGAGTTGGCCTCTATCTCTCCGTGGGGCCTTCATATACATGAATAACGTAATATAACCTAACCTAAGCCAACCTAACATCTCGGCGGTAATATTTGACAACATTCCTGGCGAGTTGGCCTCTACGTCTCCGTGGGACCTTCATATACATCAATAACGTAATATAGCCTAACCTATCCCAACCTAACATCTCGGCGGTAATATTTGACAACATTCCTGGCGAGTTGGCCTCTACGTCTCCGTGGGGCCTTCATATACATCAATAACGTAATATAACCTAACCTAACCCAACCTAACATCTCGGCGGTAATATTTGGCAACATTCCTGGCTTGATGGCCTCTACGTCTCCGTGGGACCTTCATATACATCAATAACGTAATATAACGTAACCTAAACCAACCTATCATATCGGCGGTAATATTTGACAATATTCCTGGCGAGTTGGCCTCTACGTCTCCGTGGGACCTTCATATACATCAATAACGTAATATAACCTAACCTAACCCAACCTAACATCTCGGCACTAATATCTGACAACATTCCTGGCGAGTTGAACTCTATCTCTCCGTGCGACCTTCATATACATCAACAACGTAATATAACCTAACCTAACCCAACCTATCATCTCGGCGGTAATATTTGACAACATTCCTGACGAGTTGGCCTCTACGTCTCCGTGGGACTTTTATATACATCAATAACGTAATTTAACCTAACCTAAACCAACGTAACATCTCGGCGGTAATATTTGACAACATTCCTGGCTTGCTGGCCTCTATGTTTCCGTGGGACCTTTATATACATTAATAACGTAGTATAACCTAACCTAGCCCAACCTATCATATCGGCGGTAATATTTGACAACATTCCTGGCTTGTTGGCCTCTACGTCTCCCTGGGACCTTCATATACATCAATAACGTAATATAACCTAACCTAACCCAACCTAACATCTCGGCGGTAATATTTGACAACATTCCAGGCGAGTTGGCCTCTACGTCTCCGTGGGACCTTCATATACATCAATAACGTAATATAACGTAACCTAAACCAACCTATTATATCGGCGGTAATATTTGAAAACATTCCTGTCGATGTTGGCCTCTACGTCTCGGTGGGACATTCATATACGTCAATAACGTAATATTACCTAACCTAACCCAACCTAACATCTCGGCACTAATATTTGAAAACATTCCTGGCGAGTTGGCCTCTACCTCTCCGTGGGACCTTCATATACATCAATAACGTAATATAACCCAACCTGAAGCAACCTATCATCTCGGCAGTAATATTTGACAACATTCGTGGCGAGTTGAGTTCTGCGTCTCCGTGGGACCTTCATATACATCAATAACGTAATATCACCTAACCTAACCCAACCTATCATCTCGGCGGTTATATTTGAAGACATTCCTGTCGAGTTGGCCTCTACGTCTCCGTGGGACTTTTATATACATCAATAACGTAATTTAACCTAACCTAAACATACGTAACATCTCGGCGGTAATGTTTGACAACATTCCTGGCTTGATGGCCTCTACGTCTCCGTGGGACCTTCACATACATCAATAACGTAATATAACGTAACCTAAACCAACCTATCATATCGGCGGTAATATTTGACAATATTCCTGGCGAGTTGGCCTCTACGTCTCCATGGAACCTTCATATACATCAATAACGTAATATAACCTAACCTAACCCAACCTATCATCTCGGCGGTAATATTTGACAACATTCCTGACGAGTTGGCCTCTACATCTCCGTGGGACTTTTATATACATCAATAACGTAATTTAACCTAACCTAAACATACGTAACATCTCGGCGGTAATGTTTGACAACATTCCTGGCTTGATGGCCTCTACGTCTCCGTGGGACCTTCATATACACCAATAACATAATATTAACTAACCTAACCCAACCTATCATCTCGGCGGTAATACTTGACAACATTCCTGGCGAGTTGGCCTCTACGTCTCCGTGGGACTTTTATATACATCAATAACGTAATATAACCTAACCTAACCCAACCTATCATCTCGGCGGTAATATTTGACATCATTCCTGGCGAGTTGGCCTCTACATCTCCGTGGGACTTTTATATACATCAAAACGTAATTTACCCTAACCTAACCCAACGTAACATCTCGGCGGTAATATTCGGCAACATTCCTGGTGTGTTGGTCCCTACGTCTCCGTGGGATCTTCATATACATCAATAACGTAATATAACCTAACCTAAACCAACCTATCATCTCGGCGGTAATATTTGACAACATTCCAGGCGAGTTGGCCCCTACGTCTCCGTGGGAATTTTATATACATCAATAACGTAATATAACCTAACCTAACCCAACCTAACATCTCGGCACTAATATTTGACAACATTCCTGGCGAGTTGGCCTCTACCTCTCCGTGAGACCTTCATATACATCAATAACGTAATATAATCTAACCTAACCCAACCTATAATCTCGGCGGTAATATTTGACAACATTCCTGGTCAGTTGGCCTCTGCGTCTCCGTGGAACCTTCATATACATCAATAACGTAATATAACCTAACCTAACCCAACCTATCATCTCGGCGGTAATATTTGACAACATTCCTGGCGAGTTGGCCTCTGCGTCTCCGTGGGACTTTTATATACATCAATAACGTAATTTAACCTAACCTAAACCTACGTAACATCTCGGCGGTAATATTTGACAACATTCCTGGCTTGCTGGCCTCTATGTTTCCGTGGGACCTTTATATACATCAATAACGTAGTATAACCTATCCTAGCCCAACCTATCATATCGGCGGTAATATTTGACAACATTCCTGACGAGTTGGCCTCTACATCTCCGTGGGACTTTTATATACATCAATAACGTAATTTAACCTAACCTAAACCAACGTAACATCTCGGCGGTAATATTTGACAACATTCCTGGCTTGCTGGCCTCTATGTTTCCGTGAGACCTTCATATACATCAATAACGTAATATAATCTAACCTAACCCAACCTATAACCTCGGCGGTAATATTTGACAACATTCCTGGTCAGTTGGCCTCTGCGTCTCCGTGGAACCTTCATATACATCAATAACGTAATATAACCTAACCTAACCCAACCTATCATCTCGGCGGTAATATTTGACATCATTCCAGGCGAGTTGGCCTCTACTTCTCCGTGGCAATTTTATATACATCAATAACGTAATATAACCTAACCTAACCCAACCTAACATCTCGGCACTAATATTTGACAACATTCCTGGCGAGTCGGCCTCTACGTCTCCGTGCGACCTTCATATACATCAATAACGTAATATAACGTAACCTAACCCAACTTTTCTTATCGGCGGTAATTTTTGACAACATTCCTGGCGAGTTGGCCTCTACGTCTCCGTGGGATCTTCAGATACATCAATAACGTAATATAACCTATCCTAACCCAACCTATCAACTCGGCGGTAATATTTGACAACATTCCTGGTCAGTTGGCCTCTGCGTCTCCGTGGAACCTTCATATACATCAATAACGTAATATAACCTAACCTAACCCAACCTATCATCTCGGCGGTAATATTTGACAACATTCCTGGCGAATTGAACTCTACGCCTCCGTGGGACTTTTATATACATCAATAACGTAATTTAACCTAACCTAAACCTACGTAACACCTCGGCGGTAATTTTTGACAACATTCCTGGCTTGATGGCCTCTACGTCTCCGTGGGACCTTCATATACATCAGTAACATAATATTACCTAACCTGAAGCAACCTATCATCTCGGCGGTAATATTTGACAACATTCCATGTGAGTTGGCCTCTACGTCTCCGTGGGAATTTTATATACATCAATAACGTAATATAACCTAACCTAACCCAACCTAACATCTCGGCACTAATATTTGACAACATTCCTGGCGAGTCGGCCTCTACGTCTCCGTGCGGCCTTCATATACATCAATAACGTAATATAACGTAACCTAACCCAACTTATCTTATCGGCGGTAATTTTTGACAACATTCCTGGCGAGTTGGCCTCTACGTCTCCGTGGGATCTTCATATACATCAATAACGTAATATAACCTATCCTAACCCAACCTATCATCTCGGCACTAATATTTGACAACATTCCAGGCGAGTTGGCCTCTACGTCTCCGTGGGAATTTTATATACATCAATAACGTAATTTAACCTAACCTAAACCTACGTAACATCTCGGCGGTAATTTTTGACAACATTCCTGGCTTGATGGCCTCTACGTCTCCGTGGGACCTTCATATACATCAATAACATAATATTACCTAACCTGAAGCAACCTATCATCTCGGCGGTAATACTTGACAACATTCCTGGCGAGTTGGCCTCTACGTCTTCATGGAACGTTCATATACATCAATAACGTAATATAACCTAACCTAACCCAATCTATCATCTCGGCGGTAATATTTGACAACATTCCTGGCTTGATGGCCTCTACGTCTCCGTGGGACCTTCATATACATCAATAACATAATATAACCTAACCTGAAGCAACCTATCATCTCGGCGCTAATATTTGACAACATTGCTGGCGAATTGAGTTCTACGTCTCCGTGGGACCTTCATATACATCAATAACGTAATATCACCTAACCTAACCCAACCTATCATCTCGGCGGTTATATTTGAAAACATTCCTGTCGAGTTGGTCTCTACGTCTCCATGGGACTTTTATATACATTAATAACGTAATTTAACCTAACCTAACCCAACCTAACATCTCGGCGGTAATATTTGACAATTAATGACAATTAACATTCCTGGCGAGTTGGCCTCTACCTCTCCGTGGGACTTTCATATACGTCAATAACGTAATATAACCTAACCTAACCCAACCTAAGATCTCGGCACTAATATTTGACAACATTCCTGGCGAGTTGGCCTCTACGTCTTCGTGGAACCTTCATATACATCAATAACGTAATTTAACCTAACCTAACCCAACCTAACATCTCGGCGGTAATATTTGACAACATTCCTGGCGAGTTGGCCTCTACCTCTCCGTGGGACTTTCATATACGTCAATAACGTAATATAACCTAACCTAACCCAGCCTAAGATCTCGGCACTAATATTTGACAACATTCCTGGCGAGTTGGCCTCTACGTCTTCGTGGAACCTTCATATACATCAATAACGTAATATAACCTAACCTAACCCAACCTATCATCTCGGCGGTAATATTTGACATCATTCCTGGCGAGTTGGCCTCTACGTCTCCATGGGACCTTCATATACATCAATAACGTAATATAACCTAACCTAACCCAACCTATCATCTCGTCGGTAATATTTGACAACATTCCTGGCGAGTTGGCCTCTACGTCTCCGTATGACCTTCATATACATCAATAACGTAATATAACGTAACCTAAACCAACCTATCATATCGGCGGTTATATTTGAAAACATTCCTGTCGATGTTGTCCTCTACCTCTCCGTGCGACCTGCATATACATCAATAACGTAGTATAACCTAACCTGAAGCAACCTATCATCTCGGCAGTAATATTTGACAACATTCCTGGCGAGTTGAGTTCTACGTCTCCGTGGGACCTTCATATACATCAATAACGTAATATCACCTAACCTAACCCAACCTATCATCTCGGCGGTTATATTTGACAACATTCGTGGCGAGTTGATTTCTACGTCTCCGTGGGACCTTCATGTACATCAATAACGTAATATCACCTAACCTAACCCAACCTATCATATCGGCGGTAATATTTGACAACATTCCTGACGAGTTGGCCTCTACGTCTCGGTGGGACATTCATATACATCAATAACGTAATATTACCTAACCTAACCCAACCTAACATCTCGGCACTAATATTTGACAACATTCCTGGCGAGGTGGACTCTACGTCTTCGTGGGAATTTTATATACATCTATAACGTAATATAACCTAACCTAATCCAACCTTACATCTCGGCACTAATATTTGAAAACATTCCTGGCTAGTTGGCCTCTGCCTCTCCGTGGGACCTTCATATACATCAATAACGTAATATAACATAACCTGAAGCAACCTATCATCTCGGCAGTAATATTTGACAACATTCGTGGCGAGTTGAGTTCTACGTCTCCGTGGGACCTTCATATACATCAATAACGTAATATCACCTAACCTAACCCAACCTATCATCTCGGCGGTTATATTTGAAAACATTCCTGTCGAGTTGGCCTCTACGTCTCCGTGGGACTTTTATATACATCAATAACGTAATTTAACCTAACCTAACCCAACCTAACATCTCAGCGGTAATATTTGACAACATTCCTGGCGAGTTGGCCTCTACGTCTCCGTGGGGCCTTCATATACATCAATAACGTAATATAACCTAACCTAACCCAACCTAACATCTCGGCGGTAATATTTGACAACATTCCTGGCGAGTTGGCCTCTACGTCTCCGTGCGACCTTCATATACATCAATAACGTAATATAACGTAACCTAACCCAACTTATCTTATCGGCGGTAATTTTTGACAACATTCCTGGCGAGTTGGCCTCTACGTCTCCGTGGGATCTTCAGATACATCAATAACGTAATATAACCTATCCTAACCCAACCTATCATCTCGGCGGTAATATTTGACAACATTCCTGGTCAGTTGGCCTCTGCGTCTCCGTGGAACCTTCATATACATCAATAACGTAATATAACCTAACCTAACCCAACCTATCATCTCGGCGGTAATATTTGACAACATTCCTGGCGAGTTGAACTCTACGTCTCCGTGGGACTTTTATATACATCAATAACGTAATTTAACCTAACCTAAACCTACGTAACACCTCGGCGGTAATTTTTGACAACATTCCTGGCTTGATGGCCTCTACGTCTCCGTGGGACCTTCATATACATCAGTAACATAATATTACCTAACCTGAAGCAACCTATCATCTCGGCGGTAATATTTGACAACATTCCATGTGAGTTGGCCTCTACGTCTCCGTGGGAATTTTATATACATCAATAACGTAATATAACCTAACCTAACCCAACCTAACATCTCGGCACTAATATTTGACAACATTCCAGGCGAGTTGGCCTCTACGTCTCCGTGGCAATTTTATATACATCAATAACGTAATATAACCTAACCTAACCCAACCTAACATCTCGGCACTAATATTTGACAACATTCCTGGCGAGTCGGCCTCTACGTCTCCGTGCGACCTTCATATACATCAATAACGTAATATAACGTAACCTAACCCAACTTATCTTATCGGCGGTAATTTTTGACAACATTCCTGGCGAGTTGGCCTCTACGTCTCCGTGGGATCTTCATATACATCAATAACGTAATATTACCTAACCTGAAGCAACCTATCATCTCGGCAGTAATATTTGACAACATTCGTGGCGAGTTGAGTTCTACGTCTCCGTGGGACCTTCATATACATCAATAACGTAATATCACCTAACCTAACCCAACCTATCATCTCGGCGGTTATATTTGAAAACATTCCTGTCGAGTTGGCCTCTACGTCTCCGTGGGACTTTTATATACAACAATAACGTAATTTAACCTAACCTAACCCAACCTAACATCTCAGCGGTAATATTTGACAACATTCCTGGCGAGTTGGCCTCTACGTCTCCGTGGGGCCTTCATATACATCAATAACGTAATATAACCTAACCTAACCCAACCTAACATCTCGGCGGTAATATTTGACAACATTCCTGGTCAGTTGGCCTCTACGTCTCCGTGGGGCCTTCATATACATCAATAACGTAATATAATCAAACCTAAACCAACCTATCATTTCGGCGGTAATATTTGACAATATTCCTGGCGAGTTGGCCTCTACGTCTCCGTGGGATCTTCATATACATCAATAACGTAATATAGCCTAACCTATCCCAACCTAACATCTCGGCACTAATATTTGACAACATTCCTGGCGAGTTGGCCTCTACCTCTCCGTGCGACCTTCATATACATCAATAACGTAATATAACGTAACCTAACCCAACCTATCATCTCGGCGGTTATATTTGAAAACATTCCTGTCGAGTTGGCCTCTACGTCTCCGTGGGACTTTTATATACATCAATAACGTAATTTAACCTAACCTAACACAACCTAACATCTCGGCGGTAATATTTGACAATATTCCTGGCGAGTTGGCCTCTACGTCTCCGTGGGGCCTTCATATACATCAATAACGTAATATAACGTAACCGAAACCAACCTATCATATCGGCGGTAATATTTGACAATATTCCTGGCGAGTTGGACTCTACGTCTCCGTGGGACCTTCATATACATCAATAACGTAATATAACCTAACCTAACCCAACCTAACATCTCGGCACTAATATTTGACAACATTCCTGGCGAGTTGGCCTCTACCTCTCCGTGGGACTTTCATATACGTCAATAACGTAATATAACCTAACCTAACCCAACCTAAGATCTCGGCACTAATATTTGACAACATTCCTGGCGAGTTGGCCTCTACGTCTTCGTGGAAGCTTCATATACATCAATAACGTAATTTAACCTAACCTAACCCAACCTAACATCTCGGCGGTAATATTTGACAACATTCCTGGCGAGTTGGCCTCTACCTCTCCGTGGAACTTTCATATACGTCAATAACGTAATATAACCTAACCTAACCCATCCTATCATCTCGGCGGTAATATTTGACAACATTCCTGACGAGTTGGCCTCTACGTCTCCGTGGGACTTTTATATACATCAATTACGTAATTTAACCTAACCTAAACCAACGTAACATCTCGGCGGTAATATTTGACAACATTCCTGGCTTGCTGGCCTCTATGTTTCCGTGGGACCTTTATATACATCAATAACGTAGTATAATCTAACCTAGCCCAACCTATCATATCGGCTGTAATATTTGGCAACATTCCTGGCTTGTTGGCCTCTACGTCTCCGTGGGACCTTCATATACATCAATAACGTAATATAACCTAACCTAAACCAACGTAACATCTCGGCGGTAATATTTGACAACATTCCTGGCTTGCTGGCCTCTATGTTTCCGTGGGACCTTTATATACATCAATAACGTAATATAACGTAACCTAAACCAACCTGTTATATCGGCGGTAATATTTGAAAACATTCCTGTCGATGTTGGCCTCTACGTCTCGGTGGGACATTCATATACGTCAATAACGTAATATTACCTAACCTAACCCAACCTAACATCTCGGCACTAATATTTGAAAACATTCCTGGCGAGGTGGCCTCTACCTCTCCGTGCGACCTTCATATACATCAATAACGTAATATAACGTAACCTAACCCAACCTATCATCTCGGCGGTTATATTTGAAAACATTCCTGTCGAGTTGGCCTCTACGTCTCCGTGGGACTTTTATATACATCAATAACGTAATTTAACCTAACCTAACACAACCTAACATCTCGGCGGTAATATTTGACAATATTCCTGGCGAGTTGGCCTCTACGTCTTCGTGGGGCCTTCATATACATCAATAACGTAATATAACGTAACCGAAACCAACCTATCATATCGGCGGTAATATTTGACAATATTCCTGGCGAGTTGGACTCTACGTCTCCGTGGGACCTTCATATACATCAATAACGTAATATAACCTAACCTAACCCAACCTAACATCTCGGCACTAATATTTGACAACATTCCTGGCGAGTTGGCCTCTACCTCTCCGTGGGACTTTCATATACGTCAATAACGTAATATAACCTAACCTAACCCAACCTAAGATCTCGGCACTAATATTTGACAACATTCCTGGCGAGTTGGCCTCTACGTCTTCGTGGAACCTTCATATACATCAATAACGTAATTTAACCTAACCTAACCCAACCTAACATCTCGGCGGTAATATTTGACAACATTCCTGGCGAGTTGGCCTCTACCTCTCCGTGGAACTTTCATATACGTCAATAACGTAATATAACCTAACAAAACCCAACCTAAGATCTCGGCACTAATATTTGACAACATTCCTGGCGAGTTGGCCTCTACGTCTTCGTGGAACCTTCATATACATCAATAACGTAATATAACCTAACCTAACCCAACCTATCATCTCGGCGGTAATATTTGACATCATTCCTGGCGAGTTGGCCTCTACGTCTCCGTGGGACCTTCATATACATCAATAACGTAATATAACCTAACCTAACCCAACCTATCATCTCGTCGGTAATATTTGACAACATTCCTGGCGAGTTGGCCTCTACGTCTCCGTATGACCTTCATATACATCAATAACGTAATATAACGTAACCTAAACCAACCTATCATATCGGCGGTTATATTTGAAAACATTCCTGTCGATGTTGTCCTCTACCTCTCCGTGCGACCTGCATATACATCAATAACGTAGTATAACCTAACCTGAAGCAACCTATCATCTCGGCAGTAATATTTGACAACATTCGTGGCGAGTTGAGTTCTACGTCTCCGTGGGACCTTCATATACATCAATAACGTAATATCACCTAACCTAACCCAACCTATCATCTCGGCGGTTATATTTGAAAACATTCCTGTCGAGTTGGCCTCTACGTCTCCGTGGGACTTTTATATACATCAATAACGTAATTTAACCTAACCTAACCCAACCTAACATCTCAGCGGTAATATTTGACAACATTCCTGGCGAGTTGGCCTCTACGTCTCCGTGGGGCCTTCATATACATCAATAACGTAATATAACCTAACCTAACCCAACCTAACATCTCGGCGGTAATATTTGACAACATTCCTGGTCAGTTGGCCTCTACGTCTCCGTGGGACTTTTATATACATCAATAACGTAATATAACCTAACCTAACCCAACCTAACATCTCGGCGGTAATATTTGACAACATTCCTGACGAGTTGGCCTCTACGTCTCCGTGGGACTTTTATATACATCAATAACGTTATTTAACCTAACCTATACCAACGTAACATCTCGGCGGTAATATTTGACAACATTCCTGGCTTGCTGGCCTCTATGTTTCCGTGGGACCTTTATATACATTAATAACGTAGTATAACCTAACCTAGCCCAACCTATCATATCGGCGGTAATATTTGACAACATTCCTGGCTTGTTGGCCTCTACGTCTCCCTGGGACCTTCATATACATCAATAACGTAATATAATCAAACCTAAACCAACCTATCATTTCGGCGGTAATATTTGACAATATTCATGGCGAGTTGGCCTCTACGTCTCCGTGGGATCTTCATATACATCAATAACGTAATATAGCCTAACCTATCCCAACCTAACATCTCGGCACTAATATTTGACAACATTCCTGGCGAGTTGGCCTCTACCTCTCCGTGCGACCTTCATATACATCAATAACGTAATATAACGTAACCTAACCCAACCTATCATATCGGCGGTAATATTTGACAACATTCCTGGCGAGTTGGCCTCTACCTCTCCGTGCGACCTTCATATACATCAATAACGTAATATAACGTAACCTAAAACAACCTATCATATCGGCGGTAATATTTGAAAACATTCCTGTCGATGTTGGCCTCTACGCCTCCGTGGGACTTTTATATACATCAATAACGTAATATAACCTAACCTAACCCAACCTAACATCTCGGCGGTAATATTTGACAACATTCCTGGTCAGTTGGCCTCTACGTCTCCGTGGGGCCTTCATATACATCAATAACGTAATATAATCAAACCTAAACCAACCTATCATTTCGGCGGTAATATTTGACAATATTCATGGCGAGTTGGCCTCTACGTCTCCGTGGGATCTTCATATACATCAATAACGTAATATAGCCTAACCTATCCCAACCTAACATCTCGGCACTAATATTTGACAACATTCCTGGCGAGTTGGCCTCTACCTCTCCGTGCGACCTTCATATACATCAATAACGTATTATAACGTAACCTAAACCAACCTATTATATCGGCGGTAATATTTGAAAACATTCCTGTCGATGTTGGCCTCTACGTCTCGGTGGGACATTCATATACGTCAATAACGTAATATTACCTAACCTAACCCAACCTAACATCTCGGCACTAATATTTGAAAACATTCCTGGCGAGTTGGCCTCTACCTCTCCGTGCGACCTTCATATACATCAATAACGTAATATAACGTAACCTAACCCAACCTATCATCTCGGCGGTTATATTTGAAAACATTCCTGTCGAGTTGGCCTCTACGTCTCCGTGGGACTTTTATATACATCAATAACGTAATATAACCTAACCTAACACAACCTAACATCTCGGCGGTAATATTTGACAATATTCCTGGCGAGTTGGCCTCTACGTCTCCGTGGGGCCTTCATATACATCAATAACGTAATATAACGTAACCGAAACCAACCTATCATATCGGCGGTAATATTTGACAATATTCCTGGCGAGTTGGACTCTACGTCTCCGTGGGACCTTCATATACATCAATAACGTAATATAACGTAACCTAACCCAACCTAACATCTCGGCACTAATATTTGACAACATTCCTGGCGAGTTGGCCTCTATCTCTCCGTGCGACCTTCATATACATCAATAACGTAATATAACCTAACCTAACCCAACCTGTCATCTCGGCGGTAATATTTGACAACATTCCTGACGAGTTTGCCTCTACGTCTCCGTGGGACTTTTATATACATCAATAACGTTATTCAACCTAACCTATACCAACGTAACATCTCGGCGGTAATATTTGACAACATTCCTGGCTTGCTGGCCTCTATGTTTCCGTGGGACCTTTATATACATCAATAACGTAGTATAACCTAACCTAGCCCAACCTATCATATCGGCTGTAATATTTGGCAACATTCCTGGCTTGATGGCCTCTACGTCTCCGTGGGACCTTCATATACATCAATAACGTAATATAACGTAACCGAAACCAACCTATCATATCGGCGGTAATATTTGACAATATTCCTGGCGAGTTGGACTCTACGTCTCCGTGGGACCTTCATATACATCAATAACGTAATATAACCTAACCTAACCCAACCTAACATCTCGGCACTAATATTTGACAACATTCCTGGCGAGTTGGCCTCTATCTCTCCGAGCGACCTTCATATACATCAATAACGTAATATAACCTAAACTAACCCAACCTATCATCTCGGCGGTAATATTTGACAACATTCCTGACGAGTTGGCCTCTACGTCTCCGTGGGACTTTTATATACATCAATAACGTTATTTAACCTAACCTATACCAACGTAACATCTCGGCGGTAATATTTGACAACATTCCTGGCTTGCTGGCCTCTATGTTTCCGTGGGACCTTTATATACATCAATAACGTAGTATAACCTAACCTAGCCCAACCTATCATATCGGCTGTAATATTTGGCAACATTCCTGGCTTGTTGGCCTCTACGTCTCCGTGGGACCTTCATATACATCAATAACGTAATATAATCTAACCTAACCCAACCTAACATCTCGGCGGTAATATTTGACAACATTCCTGGCGAGTTTGCCTCTACGTCTCCGTGGGACCTTCATATACATCAATAACGTAATATAACGTAACCTAAACCAACCTATTATATCGGCGGTAATATTTGAAAACATTCCTGTCGATGTTGGCCTCTACGTCTCGGTGGGACATTCATATACGTCAATAACGTAATATTACCTAACCTAACCCAACCTAACATCTCGGCACTAATATTTGAAAACATTCCTGGCGAGTTGGCCTCTACCTCTCCGTGCGACCTTCATATACATCAATAACGTAATATAACGTAACCTAACCCAACCTATCATCTCGGCGGTTATATTTGAAAACATTCCTGTCGAGTTGGCCTCTACGTCTCCGTGGGACTTTTATATACATCAATAACGTAATTTAACCTAACCTAAACATACGTAACATCTCGGCGATAATGTTTGACAACATTCCTGGCTTGATGGCCTCTACGTCTCCGTGGGACCTTCATATACATCAATAACGTAATATAACGTAACCTAAACCAACCTATCATATCGGCGGTAATATTTGACAATATTCCTGGCTTGCTGGCCTCTATGTTTCCGTGGGACCTTTATATACATCAATAACGTAATATAACCTAACCTAACCCAACCTATCATATCGGCGGTAATATTTGGCAACATTCCTGGCTTGTTGGCCTCTACGTCTCCGTGGGACCTTCATATACATCAATAACGTAATATAACGTAACCGAAACCAACCTATCATATCGGCGGTAATATTTGACAATATTCCTGGCGAGTTGGACTCTACGTCTCCGTGGGACCTTCATATACATCAATAACGTAATATAACCTAACCTAACCCAACCTAACATCTCGGCACTAATATTTGACAACATTCCTGGCGAGTTGGGCTCTATCTCTCCGTGCGACGTTCATATACATCAATAACGTAATATAACCTAAACTAACCCAACCTATCATTACGGCGGTAATATTTGACAACATTCCTGACGAGTTGGCCTCTACGTCTCCGTGGGACTTTTATATACATCAATAACGTAATTTAACCTAACCTAAACCAACGTAACATCTCGGCGGTAATATTTGACAACATTCCTGGCTTGCTGGCCTCTATGTTTCCGTGGGACCTTTATATACATTAATAACGTAGTATAACCTAACCTAACCCAACCTATCATATCGGCGGTAATATTTGACAACATTCCTGGCGAGTTGGCCTCTACCTCTCCGTGCGACCTTCATATACATCAATAACGTAATATAACGTAACCTAAAACAACCTATCATATCGGCGGTAATATTTGAAAACATTCCTGTCGATGTTGGCCTCTACGTCTCGGTGGGACATTCATATACGTCAATAACGTAATATTACCTAACCTAACCCAACCTAACATCTCGGCACTAATATTTGAAAACATTCCTGTCGAGTTGGCCTCTACGTCTCCGTGGGACTTTTATATACATCAATAACGTAATTTAACCTAACCTAACACAACCTAACATCTCGGCGGTAATATTTGACAATATTCCTGGCGAGTTGGCCTCTACGTCTCCGTGGGGCCTTCATATACATCAATAACGTAATATAACGTAACCGAAACCAACCTATCATATCGGCGGTAATATTTGACAATATTCCTGGCGAGTTGGACTCTACGTCTCCGTGGGACCTTCATATACATCAATAACGTAATATAACGTAACCTAACCCAACCTAACATCTCGGCACTAATATTTGACAACATTCCTGGCGAGTTGGCCTCTATCTCTCCGTGCGACCTTCATATACATCAATAACGTAATATAACCTAACCTAACCCAACCTGTCATCTCGGCGGTAATATTTGACAACATTCCTGACGAGTTGGCCTCTACGTCTCCGTGGGACTTTTATATACATCAATAACGTTATTTAACCTAACCTATACCAACGTAACATCTCGGCGGTAATATTTGACAACATTCCTGGCTTGCTGGCCTCTATGTTTCCGTGGGACCTTTATATACATCAATAACGTAGTATAACCTAACCTAGCCCAACCTATCATATCGGCTGTAATATTTGGCAACATTCCTGGCTTGATGGCCTCTACGTCTCCGTGGGACCTTCATATACATCAATAACGTAATATAACGTAACCGAAACCAACCTATCATATCGGCGGTAATATTTGACAATATTCCTGGCGAGTTGGACTCTACGTCTCCGTGGGACCTTCATATACATCAATAACGTAATATAACCTAACCTAACCCAACCTAACATCTCGGCACTAATATTTGACAACATTCCTGGCGATTTGGCCTCTATCTCTCCGAGCGACCTTCATATACATCAATAACGTAATATAACCTAAACTAACCCAACCTATCATCTCGGCGGTAATATTTGACAACATTCCTGACGAGTTGGCCTCTACGTCTCCGTGGGACTTTTATATACATCAATAACGTTATTTAACCTAACCTATACCAACGTAACATCCCGGCGGTAATATTTGACAACATTCCTGGCTTGCTGGCCTCTATGTTTCCGTGGGACCTTTATATACATCAATAACGTAGTATAACCTAACCTAGCCCAACCTATCATATCGGCTGTAATATTTGGCAACATTCCTGGCTTGTTGGCCTCTACGTCTCCGTGGGACCTTCATATACATCAATAACGTAATATCACCTAACCTAACCCAACCTATCATCTCGGCGGTTAAATTTGAAAACATTCCTGTCGAGTTGGCCTCTACGTCTCCGTGGGACTTTTATATACATCAATAACGTAATTTAACCTAACCTAAACATACGTAACATCTCGGCGGTAATGTTTGACAACATTCCTGGCTTGATGGCCTCTACGTCTCCGTGGGACCTTCATATACATCAATAACGTAATATAACGTAACCTAAACCAACCTATCATATCGGCGGTAATATTTGACAATATTCCTGGCTTGCTGGCCTCTATGTTTCCGTGGGACCTTTATATACATCAATAACGTAATATAACCTAACCTAACCCAACCTATCATATCGGCGGTAATATTTGGCAACATTCCTGGCTTGTTGGCCTCTACGTCTCCGTGGGACCTTCATATACATCAATAACGTAATATAACGTAACCGAAACCAACCTATCATATCGGCGGTAATATTTGACAATATTCCTGGCGAGTTGGACTCTACGTCTCCGTGGGACCTTCATATACATCAATAACGTAATATAACCTAACCTAACCCAACCTAACATCTCGGCACTAATATTTGACAACATTCCTGGCGAGTTGGCCTCTATCTCTCCGTGCGACCTTCATATACATCAATAACGTAATATAACCTAAACTAACCCAACCTATCATTACGGCGGTAATATTTGACAACATTCCTGACGAGTTGGCCTCTACGTCTCCGTGGGACTTTTATATACATCAATAACGTTATTTAACCTAACCTATACCAACGTAACATCTCGGCGGTAATATTTGACAACATTCCTGGCTTGCTGGCCTCTATGTTTCCGTGGGACCTTTATATACATTAATAACGTAGTATAACCTAACCTAGCCCAACCTATCATATCGGCGGTAATATTTGACAACATTCCTGGCTTGTTGGCCTCTACGTCTCCCTGGGACCTTCATATACATCAATAACGTAATATAACCTAACCTAACCCAACCTAACATCTCGGCGGTAATATTTGACAACATTCCAGGCGAGTTGGCCTCTACGTCTCCGTGGGACCTTCATATACATCGATAACGTAATATAACGTAACCTAAACCAACCTATTATATCGGCGGTAATATTTGAAAACATTCCTGTCGATGTTGGCCTCTACGTCTCGGTGGGACATTCATATACGTCAATAACGTAATATTACCTAACCTAACCCAACCTAACATCTCGGCACTAATATTTGAAAACATTCCTGGCGAGTTGGCCTCTACCTCTCCGTGCGACCTTCATATACATCAATAACGTAATATAACGTAACGTAACCCAACCTATCATATCGGCGGTAATATTTGACAACATTCCTGACGAGTTGGCCTCTACGTCTCGGTGGGACATTCATATACATCAATAACGTAATATTACCTAACCTAACCCAACCTAACATCTCGGCACTAATATTTGACAACATTCCTGACGAGGTGGACTCTACGTCTCCGTGGGAATTTTATATACATCTATAACGTAATATAACCTAACCTAATCCAACCTAACATCTCGGCGGTAATATTTGACAACATTCCTGACGAGTTGGCCTCTACGTCTCCGTGGGACTTTTATATACATCAATAACGTAATTTAACCTATCCTAAACCAACGTAACATCTCGGCGGTAATATTTGACAACATTCCTGGCTTGCTGGCCTCTATGTTTCCGTGGGACCTTTATATACATCAATAACGTAGTATAACCTAACCTAGCCCAACCTATCATATCGGCGGTAATATTTGGCAACATTCCTGGCTTGTTGGCCTCTGCGTCTCCGTGGGACCTTCACATACATCAATAACGTAATATAACCTAACCTAACCCAACCTAACATCTCGGCGGTAATATTTGACAACATTCCTGTCGAGTTGGCCTCTACGTCTCCGTGGGACCTTCATATACATCAATAACGTAATATAACGTAACCTAAACCAACCTATTATATCGGCGGTAATATTTGAAAACATTCCTGTCGATGTTGGCCTCTACGTCTCGGTGGGACATTCATATACGTCAATAACGTAATATTACCTAACCTAACCCAACCTAAGATCTCGGCACTAATATTTGACAACATTCCTGGCGAGTTGGCCTCTACCTCTCCGTGCGACCTTCATATACATCAATAACGTAATATAACGTAACCTAACCCAACCTATCATATCGGCGGTAATATTTGACAACATTCCTGACGAGTTGGCCTCTACGTCTCGGTGGGACATTCATATACATCAATAACGTAATATTACCTAACCTAACCCAACCTAACATCTCGGCACTAATATTTGACAACATTCCTGGCGAGGTGGACTCTACGTCTCCGTGGGAATTTCATATACATCTATAACGTAATATAACCTAACCTAATCCAACATAACATCTCGGCACTAATATTTGAAAACATTCCTGGCGAGTTGGCCTCTACCTCTCCGTGGGACCTTCATATACATCAATAACGTAATATAACCTAACCTGAAGCAACCTATCATCTCGGCAGTAATATTTGACAACATTCGTGGCGAGTTGAGTTCTACGTCTCCGTGGGACCTTCGTATACATCAATAACGTAATATCACCTAACCTAACCCAACCTATCACCTCGGCGGTAATATTTGACAACATTCCTGGTCAGTTGGCCTCTACGTCTCCGTGGAACCTTCATATACATCAATAACGTAATATAACTTAACCTAACCCAACGTATCATCTCGGCGGTAATATTTGACAACATTCCTGGCGAGTTGGCCCCTACGTTTCCGTGGGGCCTTCATATACATCAATAACGTAATATAACCAAACCTAACCCAACCTAACATCTCGGCGGTAATATTTGACAACATTACTGGCGAGTTGGTCTCTACGCCTCCGTGCGACCTTCATATACATCAATAACGTAATTTAACCTAACCTGAACCAACCTATCATCTCGGCGGTAATATTTGACAACATTCCTGGCGAGTTGAGCTCTACGTCTCCGTGGGACCTTCATATACATCAATAACGTAATATCACCTAACCTAACCCAACCTAAGATCTCGGCACAAATATTTGACAACATTCCTGGCGAGTTGGCCTCTACGTATCTGTGGGAATTTTATATACATCAATGACGTAATATAACCTAACCTAACCCAACCTAACATCTCGGCACTAATATTTGACAACATTCCTGGCGAGTTGGCCTCTACCTCTCCGTGGGACCTTCATATACGTCAATAACGTAATATAATCTAACCTAACCCAACCTATCATCTCGGCGGTAATATTTGACAACATTCCTGGCGAGTTGGCCTCTACCTCTCCGTGAGACCTTCATATACATCAATAACGTAATATAACCTAACCTAACCCAACCTATCATCTCGGCGGTAATACTTGACAACATTCCTGGCGAGTTGGCCTCTACGTCTCCGTGGGACCTTCATATACATCAATAACGTAATATAACCTAACCTAACCCAACCTATCATATCGGCGGTAATATTTTACAATATTCCTGGCGAGTTGGCCTCTACGTCTCCGTGGGACCTTCATATACATCAATAACGTAATATAACCTAACCTAACCCAACCTATCATATCGGCGGTAATATTTTACAATATTCCTGGCGAGTTGGCCTCTACGTCTCCGTGGGACCTTCATATACATCAATAACGTAATATAACCTAACCTAACCCAACCTAACATCTCGGCACTAATATTTGACAACCTTCCTGGCGAGTTGGCCTCTATCTCTCCGTGGGACCTTCATATACATCAATAACGTAATATAACCTAACCTGAAGCAACCTAACATCTCGGCTGTAATATTTGACAACATTCCTGGCGAGTTGGCCTCTACGTCTCCGTGGGGCCTTCATATACATCAATAACGTAATATAACCTAACCTAAGCCAACCTAACATCTCGGCGGTAATATTTGACAACATTCCTGGCGAGTTGGCCTCTACGTCTCCGTGGGACCTTCATATACATCAATAACGTAATATAGCCTAACCTATCCCAACCTAACATCTCGGCGGTAATATTTGACAACATTCCTGGCGAGTTGGCCTCTACGTCTCCGTGGGGCCTTCATATACATCAATAACGTAATATAACCTAACCTAACCCAACCTAACATCTCGGCGGTAATATTTGGCAACATTCCTGGCTTGATGGCCTCTACGTCTCCGTGGGACCTTCATATACATCAATAACGTAATATAACGTAACCTAAACCAACCTATCATATCGGCGGTAATATTTGACAATATTCCTGGCGAGTTGGCCTCTACGTCTCCGTGGGACCTTCATATACATCAATAACGTAATATAACCTAACCTAACCCAACCTAACATCTCGGCACTAATATCTGACAACATTCCTGGCGAGTTGAGCTCTATCTCTCCGTGCGACTTTCATATACATCAACAACGTAATATAACCTAACCTAACCCAACCTATCATCTCGGCGGTAATATTTGACAACATTCCTGACGAGTTGGCCTCTACGTCTCCGTGGGACTTTTATATACATCAATAACGTAATTTAACCTAACCTAAACCAACGTAACATCTCGGCGGTAATATTTGACAACATTCCTGGCTTGCTGGCCTCTATGTTTCCGTGGGACCTTTATATACATTAATAACGTAGTATAACCTAACCTAGCCCAACCTATCTTATCGGCGGTAATATTTGACAACATTCCTGGCTTGTTGGCCTCTACGTCTCCCTGGGACCTTCATATACATCAATAACGTAATATAACCTAACCTAACCCAACCTAACATCTCGGCGGTAATATTTGACAACATTCCAGGCGAGTTGGCCTCTACGTCTCCGTGGGACCTTCATATACATCAATAACGTAATATAACGTAACCTAAACCAACCTATTATATCGGCGGTAATATTTGAAAACATTCCTGTCGATGTTGGCCTCCACGTCTCGGTGGGACATTCATATACGTCAATAACGTAATATTACCTAACCTAACCCAACCTAACATCTCGGCACTAATATTTGAAAACATTCCTGGCGAGTTGGCCTCTACCTCTCCGTGGGACCTTCATATACATCAATAACGTAATATAACCCAACCTGAAGCAACCTATCATCTCGGCAGTAATATTTGACAACATTCGTGGCGAGTTGAGTTCTGCGTCTCCGTGGGACCTTCATATACATCAATAACGTAATATCACCTAACCTAACCCAACCTATCATCTCGGCGGTTATATTTGAAGACATTCCTGTCGAGTTGGCCTCTACGTCTCCGTGGGACTTTTATATACATCAATAACGTAATTTAACCTAACCTAAACATACGTAACATCTCGGCGGTAATGTTTGACAACATTCCTGGCTTGATGGCCTCTACGTCTCCGTGGGACCTTCACATACATCAATAACGTAATATAACGTAACCTAAACCAACCTATCATATCGGCGGTAATATTTGACAATATTCCTGGCGAGTTGGCCTCTACGTCTCCGTGGGACTTTTATATACATCAATAACGTAATATAACCTAACCTAACCCAACCTATCATCTCGGCGGTAATATTTGACATCATTCCTGGCGAGTTGGCCTCTACATCTCCGTGGGACTTTTATATACATCAAAACGTAATTTACCCTAACCTAACCCAACGTAACATCTCGGCGGTAATATTCGGCAACATTCCTGGTGTGTTGGTCCCTACGTCTCCGTGGGATCTTCATATACATCAATAACGTAATATAACCTAACCTAAACCAACCTATCATCTCGGCGGTAATATTTGACAACATTCCAGGCGAGTTGGCCCCTACGTCTCCGTGGGAATTTTATATACATCAATAACGTAATATAACCTAACCTAACCCAACCTAACATCTCGGCACTAATATTTGACAACATTCCTGGCGAGTTGGCCTCTACCTCTCCGTGAGACCTTCATATACATCAATAACGTAATATAATCTAACCTAACCCAACCTATAATCTCGGCGGTAATATTTGACAACATTCCTGGTCAGTTGGCCTCTGCGTCTCCGTGGAACCTTCATATACATCAATAACGTAATATAACCTAACCTAACCCAACCTATCATCTCGGCGGTAATATTTGCCAACATTCCTGGCGAGTTGGCCTCTGCGTCTCCGTGGGACTTTTATATACATCAATAACGTAATTTAACCTAACCTAAACCTACGTAACATCTCGGCGGTAATATTTGACAACATTCCTGGCTTGATCGCCTCTACGCCTCCATGGAACCTTCATATACATCAATAACGTAATATAACCTAACCTAACCCAACCTATCATCTCGGCGGTAATATTTGACAACATTCCTGGCTTGCTGGCCTCTATGTTTCCGTGGGACCTTTATATACATCAATAACGTAGTATAACCTATCCTAGCCCAACCTATCATATCGGCGGTAATATTTGACAACATTCCTGACGAGTTGGCCTCTACATCTCCGTGGGACTTTTATATACATCAATAACGTAATTTAACCTAACCTAAACCAACGTAACATCTCGGCGGTAATATTTGAGAACATTCCTGGCTTGCTGGCCTCTATGTTTCCGTGGGACCTTTATATACATCAATAACGTAGTATAACCTATCCTAGCCCAACCTATCATATCGGCGGTAATATTTGGCAACATTCCTGGCTTGTTGGCCTCTGCGTCTCCGTGGAACCTTCATATACATCAATAACGTAATATAACCTAACCTAACCCAACCTATCATCTCGGCGGTAATATTTGACAACATTCCTGGCGAGTTGGCCTCTACGTCTCCGTGGCAATTTTATATACATCAATAACGTAATATAACCTAACCTAACCCAACCTAACATCTCGGCACTAATATTTGACAACATTCCTGGCGAGTCGGCCTCTACGTCTCCGTGCGACCTTCATATACATGAATAACGTAATATAACGTAACCTAACCCAACTTATCTTATCGGCGGTAATTTTTGACAACATTCCTGGCTTGATGGCCTCTACGTCTCCGTGGGACCTTCATATACATCAATAACATAATATTACCTAACCTGAAGCAACCTATCATCTCGGCGGTAATACTTGACAACATTCCTGGCGAGTTGGCCTCTACGTCTTCATGGAACGTTCATATACATCAATAACGTAATATAACCTAACCTAACCCAATCTATCATCTCGGCGGTAATATTTGACAACATTCCTGGCTTGATGGCCTCTACGTCTCCGTGGGACCTTCATATACATCAATAACATAATATAACCTAACCTGAAGCAACCTATCATCTCGGCGCTAATATTTGACAACATTGCTGGCGAGTTGAGTTCTACGTCTCCGTGGGACCTTCATATACATCAATAACGTAATATCACCTAACCTAACCCAACCTATCATCTCGGCGGTTATATTTGAAAACATTCCTGTCGAGTTGGCCTCTACGTCTCCATGGGACTTTTATATACATTAATAACGTAATTTAACCGAACCTAACCCAACCGAACATCTCGGCGGTAATATTTGACAACATTCCTTGCGAGTTGGCCTCTACCTCTCCGTGGGACTTTCATATACGTCAATAACGTAATATAACCTAACCTAACCCAACCTAAGATCTCGGCACTAATATTTGACAACATTCCTGGCGAGTTGGCCTCTACGTCTTCGTGGAACCTTCATATACATCAATAACGTAATTTAACCTAACCTAACCCAACCTAACATCTCGGCGGTAATATTTGACAACATTCCTGGCGAGTTGGCCTCTACCTCTCCGTGGGACTTTCATATACGTATATAACGTAATATAACCTAACCTAACCCAGCCTAAGATCTCGGCACTAATATTTGACAACATTCCTGGCGAGTTGGCCTCTACGTCTTCGTGGAACCTTCATATACATCAATAACGTAATATAACCTAACCTAACCCAACCTATCATCTCGGCGGTAATATTTGACATCATTCCTGGCGAGTTGGCCTCTACGTCTCCATGGGACCTTCATATACATCAATAACGTAATATAACCTAACCTAACCCAACCTATCATCTCGTCGGTAATATTTGACAACATTCCTGGCGAGTTGGCCTCTACGTCTCCGTATGACCTTCATATACATCAATAACGTAATATAACGTAACCTAAACCAACCTATCATATCGGCGGTTATATTTGAAAACATTCCTGTCGATGTTGTCCTCTACCTCTCCGTGCGACCTGCATATACATCAATAACGTAGTATAACCTAACCTGAAGCAACCTATCATCTCGGCAGTAATATTTGAAAACATTCCTGTCGATGTTGGCCTCTACGCCTCCGTGGGACTTTTATATACATCAATAACGTAATTTAACCTAACCTAAACCTACGTAACATCTCGGCGGTAATGTTTGACAACATTCCTGGCTTGATGGCCTCTACGTCTCCGTGGGACCTTCATATACATCAATAACGTAATATAACGTAACCGAAACCAACCTATCATATCGGCGGTAATATTTGACAATATTCCTGGCGAGTTGGCCGCTACGTCTCCGTGGGACCTTCATATACATCAATAACGTATTATAACGTAACCTAAACCAACCTATTATATCGGCGGTAATATTTGAAAACATTCCTGTCGATGTTGGCCTCTACGACTCGGTGGGACATTCATATACGTCAATAACGTAATATTACCTAACCTAACCCAACCTAACATCTCGGCACTAATATTTGAAAACATTCCTGGCGAGTTGGCCTCTACCTCTCCGTGCGACCTTCATATACATCAATAACGGAATATAACCTAACCTAACCCAACCTAACATCTCGGCACTAATATTTGACAACATTCCTGGCGAGTTGGCCTCTATCTCTCCGAGCGACCTTCATATACATCAATAACGTAATATAACCTAAACTAACCCAACCTATCATCTCGGCGGTAATATTTGACAATATTCCTGGCGAGTTGGCCGCTACGTCTCCGTGGGACCTTCATATACATCAATAACGTATTATAACGTAACCTAAACCAACCTATTATATCGGCGGTAATATTTGAAAACATTCCTGTCGATGTTGGCCTCTACGTCTCGGTGGGACATTCATATACGTCAATAACGTAATATTACCTAACCTAACCCAACCTAACATCTCGGCACTAATATTTGAAAACATTCCTGGCGAGTTGGCCTCTACCTCTCCGTGCGACCTTCATATACATCAATAACGTAATATAACGTAACCTAACCCAACCTATCATCTCGGCGGTTATATTTGAAAACATTCCTGTCGAGTTGGCCTCTACGTCTCCGTGGGACTTTTATATACATCAATAACGTAATTTAACCTAACCTAACACAACCTAACATCTCGGCGGTAATATTTGACAATATTCCTGGCGAGTTGGCCTCTACGTCTCCGTGGGGCCTTCATATACATCAATAACGTAATATAACGTAACCGAAACCAACCTATCATATCGGCGGTAATATTTGACAATATTCCTGGCGAGTTGGACTCTACGTCTCCGTGGGACCTTCATATACATCAATAACGTAATATAACGTAACCTAACCCAACCTAACATCTCGGCACTAATATTTGACAACATTCCTGGCGAGTTGGCCTCTATCTCTCCGTGCGACCTTCATATACATCAATAACGTAATATAACCTAACCTAACCCAACCTGTCATCTCGGCGGTAATATTTGACAACATTCCTGACGAGTTTGCCTCTACGTCTCCGTGGGACTTTTATATACATCAATAACGTTATTCAACCTAACCTATACCAACGTAACATCTCGGCGGTAATATTTGACAACATTCCTGGCTTGCTGGCCTCTATGTTTCCGTGGGACCTTTATATACATCAATAACGTAGTATAACCTAACCTAGTCCAACCTATCATATCGGCTGTAATATTTGGCAACATTCCTGGCTTGATGGCCTCTACGTCTCCGTGGGACCTTCATATACATCAATAACGTAATATAACGTAACCGAAACCAACCTATCATATCGGCGGTAATATTTGACAATATTCCTGGCGAGTTGGACTCTACGTCTCCGTGGGACCTTCATATACATCAATAACGTAATATAACCTAACCTAACCCAACCTAACATCTCGGCACTAATATTTGACAACATTCCTGGCGAGTTGGCCTCTATCTCTCCGAGCGACCTTCATATACATCAATAACGTAATATAACCTAAACTAACCCAACCTATCATCTCGGCGGTAATATTTGACAACATTCCTGACGAGTTGGCCTCTACGTCTCCGTGGGACTTTTATATACATCAATAACGTTATTTAACCTAACCTATACCAACGTAACATCTCGGCGGTAATATTTGACAACATTCCTGGCTTGCTGGCCTCTATGTTTCCGTGGGACCTTTATATACATCAATAACGTAGTATAACCTAACCTAGCCCAACCTATCATATCGGCTGTAATATTTGGCAACATTCCTGGCTTGTTGGCCTCTACGTCTCCGTGGGACCTTCATATACATCAATAACGTAATATAATCTAACCTAACCCAACCTAACATCTCGGCGATAATATTTGACAACATTCCTGGCGAGTTTGCCTCTACGTCTCCGTGGGACCTTCATATACATCAATAACGTAATATAACGTAACCTAAACCAACCTATTATATCGGCGGTAATATTTGAAAACATTCCTGTCGATGTTGGCCTCTACGTCTCGGTGGGACATTCATATACGTCAATAACGTAATATTACCTAACCTAACCCAACCTAACATCTCGGCACTAATATTTGAAAACATTCCTGGCGAGTTGGCTTCTACCTCTCCGTGCGACCTTCATATACATCAATAACGTAATATAACGTAACCTAACCCAACCTATCATCTCGGCGGTTATATTTGAAAACATTCCTGTCGAGTTGGCCTCTACGTCTCCGTGGGACTTTTATATACATCAATAACGTAATTTAACCTAACCTAAACATACGTAACATCTCGGCGATAATGTTTGACAACATTCCTGGCTTGATGGCCTCTACGTCTCCGTGGGACCTTCATATACATCAATAACGTAATATAACGTAACCTAAACCAACCTATCATATCGGCGGTAATATTTGACAATATTCCTGGCTTGCTGGCCTCTATGTTTCCGTGGGACCTTTATATACATCAATAACGTAATATAACCTAACCTAACCCAACCTATCATATCGGCGGTAATATTTGGCAACATTCCTGGCTTGTTGGCCTCTACGTCTCCGTGGGACCTTCATATACATCAATAACGTAATATAACGTAACCGAAACCAACCTATCATATCGGCGGTAATATTTGACAATATTCCTGGCGAGTTGGACTCTACGTCTCCGTGGGACCTTCATATACATCAATAACGTAATATAACCTAACCTAACCCAACCTAACATCTCGGCACTAATATTTGACAACATTCCTGGCGAGTTGGGCTCTATCTCTCCGTGCGACCTTCATATACATCAATAACGTAATATAACCTAAACTAACCCAACCTATCATTACGGCGGTAATATTTGACAACATTCCTGACGAGTTGGCCTCTACGTCTCCGTGGGACTTTTATATACATCAATAACGTAATTTAACCTAACCTAAACCAACGTAACATCTCGGCGGTAATATTTGACAACATTCCTGGCTTGCTGGCCTCTATGTTTCCGTGGGACCTTTATATACATTAATAACGTAGTATAACCTAACCTAACCCAACCTATCATATCGGCGGTAATATTTGACAACATTCCTGGCGAGTTGGCCTCTACCTCTCCGTGCGACCTTCATATACATCAATAACGTAATATAACGTAACCTAAAACAACCTATCATATCGGCGGTAATATTTGAAAACATTCCTGTCGATGTTGGCCTCTACGTCTCGGTGGGACATTCATATACGTCAATAACGTAATATTACCTAACCTAACCCAACCTAACATCTCGGCACTAATATTTGAAAACATTCCTGTCGAGTTGGCCTCTACGTCTCCGTGGGACTTTTATATACATCAATAACGTAATTTAACCTAACCTAACACAACCTAACATCTCGGCGGAAATATTTGACAATATTCCTGGCGAGTTGGCCTCTACGTCTCCGTGGGGCCTTCATATACATCAATAACGTAATATAACGTAACCGAAACCAACCTATCATATCGGCGGTAATATTTGACAATATTCCTGGCGAGTTGGACTCTACGTCTCCGTGGGACCTTCATATACATCAATAACGTAATATAACGTAACCTAACCCAACCTAACATCTCGGCACTAATATTTGACAACATTCCTGGCGAGTTGGCCTCTATCTCTCCGTGCGACCTTCATATACATCAATAACGTAATATAACCTAACCTAACCCAACCTGTCATCTCGGCGGTAATATTTGACAACATTCCTGACGAGTTGGCCTCTACGTCTCCGTGGGACTTTTATATACATCAATAACGTTATTTAACCTAACCTATACCAACGTAACATCTCGGCGGTAATATTTGACAACATTCCTGGCTTGCTGGCCTCTATGTTTCCGTGGGACCTTTATATACATCAATAACGTAGTATAACCTAACCTAGCCCAACCTATCATATCGGCTGTAATATTTGGCAACATTCCTGGCTTGATGGCCTCTACGTCTCCGTGGGACCTTCATATACATCAATAACGTAATATAACGTAACCGAAACCAACCTATCATATCGGCGGTAATATTTGACAATATTCCTGGCGAGTTGGACTCTACGTCTCCGTGGGACCTTCATATACATCAATAACGTAATATAACGTAACCTAACCCAACCTAACATCTCGGCACTAATATTTGACAACATTCCTGGCGAGTTGGCCTCTATCTCTCCGTGCGACCTTCATATACATCAATAACGTAATATAACCTAACCTAACCCAACCTGTCATCTCGGCGGTAATATTTGACAACATTCCTGACGAGTTGGCCTCTACTTCTCCGTGGGACTTTTATATACATCAATAACGTTATTTAACCTAACCTATACCAACGTAACATCTCGGCGGTAATATTTGACAACATTCCTGGCTTGCTGGCCTCTATGTTTCCGTGGGACCTTTATATACATCAATAACGTAGTATAACCTAACCTAGCCCAACCTATCATATCGGCTGTAATATTTGGCAACATTCCTGGCTTGATGGCCTCTACGTCTCCGTGGGACCTTCATATACATCAATAACGTAACATAACGTAACCGAAACCAACCTATCATATCGGCGGTAATATTTGACAATATTCCTGGCGAGTTGGACTCTACGTCTCCGTGGGACCTTCATATACATCAATAACGTAATATAACCTAACCTAACCCAACCTAATATCTCGGCACTAATATTTGACAACATTCCTGGCGATTTGGCCTCTATCTCTCCGAGCGACCTTCATATACATCAATAACGTAATATAACCTAAACTAACCCAACCTATCATCTCGACGGTAATATTTGACAACATTCCTGACGAGTTGGCCTCTACGTCTCCGTGGGACTTTTATATACATCAATAACGTTATTTAACCTAACCTATACCAACGTAACATCTCGGCGGTAATATTTGACAACATTCCTGGCTTGCTGGCCTCTATGTTTCCGTGGGACCTTTATATACATCAATAACGTAGTATAACCTAACCTAGCCCAACCTATCATATCGGCTGTAATATTTGGCAACATTCCTGGCTTGTTGGCCTCTACGTCTCCGTGGGACCTTCATATACATCAATAACGTAATATCACCTAACCTAACCCAACCTATCATCTCGGCGGTTAAATTTGAAAACATTCCTGTCGAGTTGGCCTCTACGTCTCCGTGGGACTTTTATATACATCAATAACGTAATTTAACCTAACCTAAACATACGTAACATCTCGGCGGTAATGTTTGACAACATTCCTGGCTTGATGGCCTCTACGTCTCCGTGGGACCTTCATATACATCAATAACGTAATATAACGTAACCTAAACCAACCTATCATATCGGCGGTAATATTTGACAATATTCCTGGCTTGCTGGCCTCTATGTTTCCGTGGGACCTTCATATACATCGATAACGTAATATAACGTAACCTAAACCAACCTATTATATCGGCGGTAATATTTGAAAACACTCCTGTCGATGTTGGCCTCTACGTCTCGGTGGGACATTCATATACGTCAATAACGTAATATTACCTAACCTAACCCAACCTAACATCTCGGCACTAATATTTGAAAACATTCCTGGCGAGTTGGCCTCTACCTCTCCGTGCGACCTTCATATACATCAATAACGTAATATAACGTAACGTAACCCAACCTATCATATCGGCGGTAATATTTGACAACATTCCTGACGAGTTGGCCTCTACGTCTCGGTGGGACATTCATATACATCAATAACGTAATATTACCTAACCTAACCCAACCTAACATCTCGGCACTAATATTTGACAACATTCCTGACGAGGTGGACTCTACGTCTCCGTGGGAATTTTATATACATCTATAACGTAATATAACCTAACCTAATCCAACCTAACATCTCGGCACTAATATTTGAAAACATTCCTGGCGAGTTGGCCTCTACCTCTCCGTGGGACCTTCATATACATCAATAACGTAATATAACCTAACCTGAAGCAACCTATCATATCGGCTGTAATATTTGACAACATTCGTGGCGAGTTGAGTTCTACGTCTCCGTGGGACCTTCGTATACATCAATAACGTAATATCACCTAACCTAACCCAACCTATCATCTCGGCGGTTATATTTGAAAACATTCCTGTCGAGTTGGCCTCTACGTCTCCGTGTGACTTTTATATACATCAATAACGTAATTTAACCTAACCTAACCCAACCTAACATCTCGGCACTAATATTTGACAACATTCGTGGCGAGTTGGCCTCTATCTCTCCGTGCGACCTTCATATACATCAACAACGTAATATAACCTAACCTAACCCAACCTATCATCTCGGCGGTAATATTTGACCACATTCCTGACGAGTTGGCCTCTACGTCTCCGTGGGACTTTTATATACATCAATAACGTAATTTAACCTATCCTAAACCAACGTAACATCTCGGCGGTAATATTTGACAACATTCCTGGCTTGCTGGCCTCTATGTTTCCGTGGGACCTTTATATACATCAATAACGTAGTATAACCTAACCTAGCCCAACCTATCATATCGGCGGTAATATTTGGCAACATTCCTGGCTTGTTGGCCTCTGCGTCTCCGTGGGACCTTCACATACATCAATAACGTAATATAACCTAACCTAACCCAACCTAACATCTCGGCGGTAATATTTGACAACATTCCTGTCGAGTTGGCCTCTACGTCTCCGTGGGACCTTCATATACATCAATAACGTAATATAACGTAACCTAAACCAACCTATTATATCGGCGGTAATATTTGAAAACATTCCTGTCGATGTTGGCCTCTACGTCTCGGTGGGACATTCATATACGTCAATAACGTAATATTACCTAACCTAACCCAACCTAAGATCTCGGCACTAATATTTGACAACATTCCTGGCGAGTTGGCCTCTACCTCTCCGTGCGACCTTCATATACATCAATAACGTAATATAACGTAACCTAACCCAACCTATCATCTCGGCGGTAATATTTGACAACATTCCTGGCGAGTTGAACTCTACGTCTCCGTGGGACCTTCATATACATCAATAACGTAATATCACCTAACCTAACCCAACCTAAGATCTCGGCACAAATATTTGACAACATTCCTGGCGAGTTGGCCTCTACGTATCTGTGGGAATTTTATATACATCAATGACGTAATATAACCTAACCTAACCCAACCTAACATCTCGGCACTAATATTTGACAACATTCCTGGCGAGTTGGCCTCTACCTCTCCGTGGGACCTTCATATACGTCAATAACGTAATATAATCTAACCTAACCCAACCTATCATCTCGGCGGTAATATTTGACAACATTCCTGGTCAGTTGGCCTCTACGTCTCCGTGGAACCTTCATATACATCAATAACGTAATATAACCTAACCTAACCCAACCTATCATCTCGGCGGTAATATTTGACAACATTCCTGGCGAGTTGGCCTCTACCTCTCCGTGAGACCTTCATATACATCAATAACGTAATATAACCTAACCTAACCCAACCTATCATCTCGGCGGTAATACTTGACAACATTCCTGGCGAGTTGGCCTCTACGTCTCCGTGGGACCTTCATATACATCAATAACGTAATATAACCTAACCTAACCCAACCTATCATATCGGCGGTAATATTTTACAATATTCCTGGCGAGTTGGCCTCTACGTCTCCGTGGGACCTTCATATACATCAATAACGTAATATAACTTAACCTAACCCAACCTATCATATCGGCGGTAATATTTTACAATATTCCTGGCGAGTTGGCCTCTACGTCTCCGTGGGACCTTCATATACATCAATAACGTAATATAACCTAACCTAACCCAACCTAACATCTCGGCACTAATATTTGACAACATTCCTGGCGAGTTGGCCTCTATCTCTCCGTGGGACCTTCATATACATCAATAACGTAATATAACCTAACCTGAAGCAATCTAACATCTCGGCGGTAATATTTGACAACATTCCTGGCGAGTTGGCCTCTACGTCTCCGTGGGGCCTTCATATACATCAATAACGTAATATAACCTAACCTAAGCCAACCTAACATCTCGGCGGTAATATTTGACAACATTCCTGGCGAGTTGGCCTCTACGTCTCCGTGGGACCTTCATATACATCAATAACGTAATATAGCCTAACCTATCCCAACCTAACATCTCGGCGGTAATATTTGACAACATTCCTGGCGAGTTGGCCTCTACGTCTCCGTGGGGCCTTCATATACATCAATAACGTAATATAACCTAACCTAACCCAACCTAACATCTCGGCGGTAATATTTGGCAACATTCCTGGCTTGATGGCCTCTACGTCTCCGTGGGACCTTCATATACATCAATAACGTAATATAACGTAACCTAAACCAACCTATCATATCGGCGGTAATATTTGACAATATTCCTGGCGAGTTGGCCTCTACGTCTCCGTGGGACCTTCATATACATCAATAACGTAATATAACCTAACCTAACCCAACCTATCATCTCGGCGGTAATATTTGACAACATTCCTGGCGAGTTGGCCTCTACCTCTCCGTGAGACCTTCATATACATCAATAACGTAATATAACCTAACCTAAACCAACCTATCATCTCGGCGGTAATACTTGACAACATTCCTGGCGAGTTGGCCTCTACGTCTCCGTGGGGCTTTCATATACATCAATCACGTAATATAACCAAACCTAACCCAACCTAACATCTCGGCGGTAATATTTGACAACATTCCTGGCGAGTTGGTCTCTACGCCTCCGTGCGACCTTCATATACATCAATAACGTAATATAACCTAACCTGAACCAACCTATCATCTCGGCGTTAATATTTGACAACATTCCTGGCGAGTTGAGCTCTACGTCTCCGTGGGACCTTCATATACATCAATAACGTAATATCACCTAACGTAACCCAACCTAAGATCTCGGTACTAATATTTGACAACATTCCTGGCGAGTTGGCCTCTACGTCTCTGTGGGAATTTTATATACATCAATAACGTAATATAACCTAACCTAACCCAACCTAACATCTCGGCACTAATATTTGACAACATTCCTGGCGAGTTGGCCTCTATCTCTCCGTGGGACCTTCATATACATCAATAACGTAATATAACCTAACCTGAAGCAACCTAACATCTCGGCGGTAATATTTGACAACATTCCTGGCGAGTTGGCCTCTACGTCTCCGTGGGGCCTTCATATACATCAATAACGTAATATAACCTAACCTAAGCCAACCTAACATCTCGGCGGTAATATTTGACAACATTCCTGGCGAGTTGGCTTCTACGTCTCCGTGGGGCCTTCATATACATCAATAACGTAATATAACCAAACCTAACCCAACCTAACATCTCGGCGGTAATATTTGACAACATTCCTGGCGAGTTGGTCTCTACGCATCCGTGCGACCTTCATATACATCAATAACGTAATATAACCTAATCTGAACCAAAATATCATCTCGGCGGTAATATTTGACAACATTCCTGGCGAGTTGAGCTCTACGTCTCCGTGGGACCTTCATATACATCAATAACGTAATATCACCTAACCTAACCCAACCTAAGATCTCGGCGGTAATATTTGACAACATTCCTGGCGAGTTGGCCTCTACGTCTCCGTGGGGCCTTCATATACATCAATAACGTAATATAACCTAACCTAACCCAACCTAACATCTCGGCGGTAATATTTGGCAACATTCCTGGCTTGATGGCCTCTACGTCTCCGTGGGACCTTCATATACATCAATAACGTAATATAACGTAACCTAAACCAACCTATCATATCGGCGGTAATATTTGACAATATTCCTGGCGAGTTGGCCTCTACGTCTCCGTGGGACCTTCATATACATCAATAACGTAATATAACCTAACCTAACCCAACCTATCATCTCGGCGGTAATATTTGACAACATTCCTGGCGAGTTGGCCTCTACCTCTCCGTGAGACCTTCATATACATCAATAACGTAATATAACCTAACCTAAACCAACCTATCATCTCGGCGGTAATACTTGACAACATTCCTGGCGAGTTGGCCTCTACGTCTCCGTGGGGCTTTCATATACATCAATCACGTAATATAACCAAACCTAACCCAACCTAACATCTCGGCGGTAATATTTGACAACATTCCTGGCGAGTTGGTCTCTACGCCTCCGTGCGACCTTCATATACATCAATAACGTAATATAACCTAACCTGAACCAACCTATCATCTCGGCGTTAATATTTGACAACATTCCTGGCGAGTTGAGCTCTACGTCTCCGTGGGACCTTCATATACATCAATAACGTAATATCACCTAACGTAACCCAACCTAAGATCTCGGTACTAATATTTGACAACATTCCTGGCGAGTTGGCCTCTACGTCTCTGTGGGAATTTTATATACATCAATAACGTAATATAACCTAACCTAACCCAACCTAACATCTCGGCACTAATATTTGACAACATTCCTGGCGAGTTGGCCTCTATCTCTCCGTGGGACCTTCATATACATCAATAACGTAATATAACCTAACCTGAAGCAACCTAACATCTCGGCGGTAATATTTGACAACATTCCTGGCGAGTTGGCCTCTACGTCTCCGTGGGGCCTTCATATACATCAATAACGTAATATAACCTAACCTAAGCCAACCTAACATCTCGGCGGTAATATTTGACAACATTCCTGGCGAGTTGGCTTCTACGTCTCCGTGGGGCCTTCATATACATCAATAACGTAATATAACCAAACCTAACCCAACCTAACATCTCGGCGGTAATATTTGACAACATTCCTGGCGAGTTGGTCTCTACGCATCCGTGCGACCTTCATATACATCAATAACGTAATATAACCTAATCTGAACCAAAATATCATCTCGGCGGTAATATTTGACAACATTCCTGGCGAGTTGAGCTCTACGTCTCCGTGGGACCTTCATATACATCAATAACGTAATATCACCTAACCTAACCCAACCTAAGATCTCGGCACAAATATTTGACAACATTCCTGGCGAGTTGGCCTCTACGTATCTGTGGGAATTTTATATACATCAATGACGTAATATAACCTAACCTAACCCAACCTAACATCTCGGCACTAATATTTGACAACATTCCTGGCGAGTTGGCCTCTACCTCTCCGTGGGACCTTCATATACGTCAATAACGTAATATAATCTAACCTAACCCAACCTATCATCGCGGCGGTAATATTTGACAACATTCCTGGTCAGTTGGCCTCTACGTCTCCGTGGAACCTTCATATACATCAATAACGTAATATAACCTAACCTAACCCAACCTATCATCTCGGCGGTAATATTTGACAACATTCCTGGCGAGTTGGCCTCTACCTCTCCGTGAGACCTTCATATACATCAATAACGTAATATAACCTAACCTAACCCAACCTATCATCTCGGCGGTAATACTTGACAACATTCCTGGCGAGTTGGCCTCTACGTCTCCGTGGGACCTTCATATACATCAATAACGTAATATAACCTAACCTAACCCAACCTATCATATCGGCGGTAATATTTTACAATATTCCTGGCGAGTTGGCCTCTACGTCTCCGTGGGACCTTCATATACATCAATAACGTAATATAACTTAACCTAACCCAACCTATCATATCGGCGGTAATATTTTACAATATTCCTGGCGAGTTGGCCTCTACGTCTCCGTGGGACCTTCATATACATCAATAACGTAATATAACCTAACCTAACCCAACCTAACATCTCGGCACTAATATTTGACAACATTCCTGGCGAGTTGGCCTCTATCTCTCCGTGGGACCTTCATATACATCAATAACGTAATATAACCTAACCTGAAGCAACCTAACATCTCGGCGGTAATATTTGACAACATTCCTGGCGAGTTGGCCTCTACGTCTCCGTGGGGCCTTCATATACATCAATAACGTAATATAACCTAACCTAAGCCAACCTAACATCTCGGCGGTAATATTTGACAACATTCCTGGCGAGTTGGCCTCTACGTCTCCGTGGGACCTTCATATACATCAATAACGTAATATAGCCTAACCTATCCCAACCTAACATCTCGGCGGTAATATTTGACAACATTCCTGGCGAGTTGGCCTCTACGTCTCCGTGGGGCCTTCATATACATCAATAACGTAATATAACCTAACCTAACCCAACCTAACATCTCGGCGGTAATATTTGGCAACATTCCTGGCTTGATGGCCTCTACGTCTCCGTGGGACCTTCATATACATCAATAACGTAATATAACGTAACCTAAACCAACCTATCATATCGGCGGTAATATTTGACAATATTCCTGGCGAGTTGGCCTCTACATCTCCGTGGGACCTTCATATACATCAATAACGTAATATAACCTAACCTAACCCAACCTATCATCTCGGCGGTAATATTTGACAACATTCCTGGCGAGTTGGCCTCTACCTCTCCGTGAGACCTTCATATACATCAATAACGTAATATAACCTAACCTAAACCAACCTATCATCTCGGCGGTAATACTTGACAACATTCCTGGCGAGTTGGCCTCTACGTCTCCGTGGGGCTTTCATATACATCAATCACGTAATATAACCAAACCTAATCCAACCTAACATCTCGGCGGTAATATTTGACAACATTCCTGGCGAGTTGGTCTCTACGCCTCCGTGCGACCTTCATATACATCAATAACGTAATATAACCTAACCTGAACCAACCTATCATCTCGGCGTTAATATTTGACAACATTCCTGGCGAGTTGAGCTCTACGTCTCCGTGGGACCTTCATATACATCAATAACGTAATATCACCTAACGTAACCCAACCTAAGATCTCGGTACTAATATTTGACAACATTCCTGGCGAGTTGGCCTCTACGTCTCTGTGGGAATTTTATATACATCAATAACATAATATAACCTAACCTAACCCAACCTAACATCTCGGCACTAATATTTGACAACATTCCTGGCGAGTTGGCCTCTATCTCTCCGTGGGACCTTCATATACATCAATAACGTAATATAACCTAACCTGAAGCAACCTAACATCTCGGCGGTAATATTTGACAACATTCCTGGCGAATTGGCCTCTACGTCTCCGTGGGGCCTTCATATACATCAATAACGTAATATAACCTAACCTAAGCCAACCTAACATCTCGGCGGTAATATTTGACAACATTCCTGGTCAGTTGGCCTCTACGTCTCCGTGGAACCTTCATATACATCAATAACGTAATATAACTTAACCTAACCCAACCTATCATCTCGGCGGTAATATTTGACAACATTCCTGTCGAGTTGGCCTCTACGTTTCCGTGGGGCCTTCATATACATCAATAACGTAATATAACCAAACCTAACCCAACCTAACATCTCGGCGGTAATATTTGACAACATTCCTGGCGAGTTGTACTCTACGCCTCCGTGCGACCTTCATATACATCAATAACGTAATATAACCTAACCTGAACCAAAATATCATCTCGGCGGTAATATTTGACAACATTCCTGGTCAGTTGGCCTCTACGTCTCCGTGGGGCCTTCATATACATCAATAACCTAATATAACCTAACCTAACCCAACCTAACATCTCGGCGGTAATATTTGACAACATTCCTGGCGAGTTGGCCTCTACGTCTCCGTGGGGCATTCATATACATCAATAACGTAATATAACCAAACCTAACCCAACCTAACATCTCGGCGGTAATATTTGACAACATTCCTGGCGAGTTGGCCTCTACCTCTCCGTGGGACCTTCATATACGTCAATAACGTAATATAATCCAACCTAACCCAACCTATCACCTCGGCGGTAATATTTGACAACATTCCTGGTCAGTTGGCCTCTACGTCTCCGTGGAACCTTCATATACATCAATAACGTAATATAACCTAACCTAACCCAACCTATCATCTCGGCGGTAATATTTGACAACATTCCTGGCGAGTTGGCCTCTACCTCTCCGTGAGACCTTCATATACATCAATAACGTAATATAACCAAACCTAACCCAACCTAACATCTCGGCGGTAATATTTGACAACATTCCTGGCGAGTTGGTCTCTACGCCTCCGTGCGACCTTCATATACATCAATAACGTAATATAACCTAACCTGAACCAACCTATCATCTCGGCGTTAATATTTGACAACATTCCTGGCGAGTTGAGCTCTACGTCTCCGTGGGACCTTCATATACATCAATAACGTAATATCACCTAACGTAACCCAACCTAAGATCTCGGTACTAATATTTGACAACATTCCTGGCGAGTTGGCCTCTACGTCTCTGTGGGAATTTTATATACATCAATAACGTAATATAACCTAACCTAACCCAACCTAACATCTCGGCACTAATATTTGACAACATTCCTGGCGAGTTGGCCTCTATCTCTCCGTGGGACCTTCATATACATCAATAACGTAATATAACCTAACCTGAAGCAACCTAACATCTCGGCGGTAATATTTGACAACATTCCTGGCGAGTTGGCCTCTACGTCTCCGTGGGGCCTTCATATACATCAATAACGTAATATAACCTAACCTAAGCCAACCTAACATCTCGGCGGTAATATTTGACAACATTCCTGGCGAGTTGGCTTCTACGTCTCCGTGGGGCCTTCATATACATCAATAACGTAATATAACCAAACCTAACCCAACCTAACATCTCGGCGGTAATATTTGACAACATTCCTGGCGAGTTGGTCTCTACGCATCCGTGCGACCTTCATATACATCAATAACGTAATATAACCTAATCTGAACCAAAATATCATCTCGGCGGTAATATTTGACAACATTCCTGGCGAGTTGAGCTCTACGTCTCCGTGGGACCTTCATATACATCAATAACGTAATATCACCTAACCTAACCCAACCTAAGATCTCGGCACAAATATTTGACAACATTCCTGGCGAGTTGGCCTCTACGTATCTGTGGGAATTTTATATACATCAATGACGTAATATAACCTAACCTAACCCAACCTAACATCTCGGCACTAATATTTGACAACATTCCTGGCGAGTTGGCCTCTACCTCTCCGTGGGACCTTCATATACGTCAATAACGTAATATAATCTAACCTAACCCAACCTATCATCGCGGCGGTAATATTTGACAACATTCCTGGTCAGTTGGCCTCTACGTCTCCGTGGAACCTTCATATACATCAATAACGTAATATAACCTAACCTAACCCAACCTATCATCTCGGCGGTAATATTTGACAACATTCCTGGCGAGTTGGCCTCTACCTCTCCGTGAGACCTTCATATACATCAATAACGTAATATAACCTAACCTAACCCAACCTATCATCTCGGCGGTAATACTTGACAACATTCCTGGCGAGTTGGCCTCTACGTCTCCGTGGGACCTTCATATACATCAATAACGTAATATAGCCTAACCTATCCCAACCTAACATCTCGGCGGTAATATTTGACAACATTCCTGGCGAGTTGGCCTCTACGTCTCCGTGGGGCCTTCATATACATCAATAACGTAATATAACCTAACCTAACCCAACCTAACATCTCGGCGGTAATATTTGGCAACATTCCTGGCTTGATGGCCTCTACGTCTCCGTGGGACCTTCATATACATCAATAACGTAATATAACGTAACCTAAACCAACCTATCATATCGGCGGTAATATTTGACAATATTCCTGGCGAGTTGGCCTCTACATCTCCGTGGGACCTTCATATACATCAATAACGTAATATAACCTAACCTAACCCAACCTATCATCTCGGCGGTAATATTTGACAACATTCCTGGCGAGTTGGCCTCTACCTCTCCGTGAGACCTTCATATACATCAATAACGTAATATAACCTAACCTAAACCAACCTATCATCTCGGCGGTAATACTTGACAACATTCCTGGCGAGTTGGCCTCTACGTCTCCGTGGGGCTTTCATATACATCAATCACGTAATATAACCAAACCTAATCCAACCTAACATCTCGGCGGTAATATTTGACAACATTCCTGGCGAGTTGGTCTCTACGCCTCCGTGCGACCTTCATATACATCAATAACGTAATATAACCTAACCTGAACCAACCTATCATCTCGGCGTTAATATTTGACAACATTCCTGGCGAGTTGAGCTCTACGTCTCCGTGGGACCTTCATATACATCAATAACGTAATATCACCTAACGTAACCCAACCTAAGATCTCGGTACTAATATTTGACAACATTCCTGGCGAGTTGGCCTCTACGTCTCTGTGGGAATTTTATATACATCAATAACATAATATAACCTAACCTAACCCAACCTAACATCTCGGCACTAATATTTGACAACATTCCTGGCGAGTTGGCCTCTATCTCTCCGTGGGACCTTCATATACATCAATAACGTAATATAACCTAACCTGAAGCAACCTAACATCTCGGCGGTAATATTTGACAACATTCCTGGCGAATTGGCCTCTACGTCTCCGTGGGGCCTTCATATACATCAATAACGTAATATAACCTAACCTAAGCCAACCTAACATCTCGGCGGTAATATTTGACAACATTCCTGGTCAGTTGGCCTCTACGTCTCCGTGGAACCTTCATATACATCAATAACGTAATATAACTTAACCTAACCCAACCTATCATCTCGGCGGTAATATTTGACAACATTCCTGTCGAGTTGGCCTCTACGTTTCCGTGGGGCCTTCATATACATCAATAACGTAATATAACCAAACCTAACCCAACCTAACATCTCGGCGGTAATATTTGACAACATTCCTGGCGAGTTGTACTCTACGCCTCCGTGCGACCTTCATATACATCAATAACGTAATATAACCTAACCTGAACCAAAATATCATCTCGGCGGTAATATTTGACAACATTCCTGGTCAGTTGGCCTCTACGTCTCCGTGGGGCCTTCATATACATCAATAACCTAATATAACCTAACCTAACCCAACCTAACATCTCGGCGGTAATATTTGACAACATTCCTGGCGAGTTGGCCTCTACGTCTCCGTGGGGCATTCATATACATCAATAACGTAATATAACCAAACCTAACCCAACCTAACATCTCGGCGGTAATATTTGACAACATTCCTGGCGAGTTGGCCTCTACCTCTCCGTGGGACCTTCATATACGTCAATAACGTAATATAATCCAACCTAACCCAACCTATCACCTCGGCGGTAATATTTGACAACATTCCTGGTCAGTTGGCCTCTACGTCTCCGTGGAACCTTCATATACATCAATAACGTAATATAACCTAACCTAACCCAACCTATCATCTCGGCGGTAATATTTGACAACATTCCTGGCGAGTTGGCCTCTACCTCTCCGTGAGACCTTCATATACATCAATAACGTAATATAACCTAACCTAAACCAACCTATCATCTCGGCGGTAATACTTGACAACATTCCTGGCGAGTTGGCCTCTACGTCTCCGTGGGACGTTCATATACATCAATAACGTAATATAACCTAACCTAACCCAACCTATCATATCGGCGGTAATATTTTACAATATTCCTGGCGAGTTGGCCTCTACGTCTCCGTGGGACCTTCGTATACATCAATAACGTAATATCACCTAACCTAACCCAACCTATCACCTCGGCGGTAATATTTGACAACATTCCTGGTCAGTTGGCCTCTACGTCTCCGTGGAACCTTCATATACATCAATAACGTAATATAACTTAACCTAACCCAACGTATCATCTCGGCGGTAATATTTGACAACATTCCTGGCGAGTTGGCCCCTACGTTTCCGTGGGGCCTTCATATACATCAATAACGTAATATAACCAAACCTAACCCAACCTAACATCTCGGCGGTAATATTTGACAACATTACTGGCGAGTTGGTCTCTACGCCTCCGTGCGACCTTCATATACATCAATAACGTAATTTAACCTAACCTGAACCAACCTATCATCTCGGTGGTAATATTTGACAACATTCCTGGCGAGTTGAGCTCTACGTCTCCGTGGGACCTTCATATACATCAATAACGTAATATCACCTAACCTAACCCAACCTAAGATCTCGGCACAAATATTTGACAACATTCCTGGCGAGTTGGCCTCTACGTATCTGTGGGAATTTTATATACATCAATGAAGTAATATAACCTAACCTAACCCAACCTAACATCTCGGCACTAATATTTGACAACATTCCTGGCGAGTTGGCCTCTACCTCTCCGTGGGACCTTCATATACGTCAATAACGTAATATAATCTAACCTAACCCAACCTATCATCTCGGCGGTAATATTTGACAACATTCCTGGTCAGTTGGCCTCTACGTCTCCGTGGAACCTTCATATACATCAATAACGTAATATAACCTAACCTAACCCAACCTATCATCTCGGCGGTAATATTTGACAACATTCCTGGCGAGTTGGCCTCTACCTCTCCGTGAGACCTTCATATACATCAATAACGTAATATAACCTAACCTAACCCAACCTATCATCTCGGCGGTAATACTTGACAACATTCCTGGCGAGTTGGCCTCTACGTCTCCGTGGGGCCTTCATATACATCAATAACGTAATATAACCTAACCTAACCCAACCTAACATCTCGGCGGTAATATTTGGCAACATTCCTGGCTTGATGGCCTCTACGTCTCCGTGGGACCTTCATATACATCAATAACGTAATATAACTTAACCTAACCCAACCTATCATATCGGCGGTAATATTTTACAATATTCCTGGCGAGTTGGCCTCTACGTCTCCGTGGGACCTTCATATACATCAATAACGTAATATAACCTAACCTAACCCAACCTAACATCTCGGCACTAATATTTGACAACATTCCTGACGAGTTGGCCTCTACGTCTCCGTGGGACTTTTATATACATCAATAACGTAATTTAACCTAACCTAAACCAACGTAACATCTCGGCGGTAATATTTGACAACATTCCTGGCTTGCTGGCCTCTATGTTTCCGTGGGACCTTTATATACATTAATAACGTAGTATAACCTAACCTAGCCCAACCTATCATATCGGCGGTAATATTTGAAAACATTCCTGTCGATGTTGGCCTCTACGTCTCGGTGGGACATTCATATACGTCAATAACGTAATATTACCTAACCTAACCCAACCTAACATCTCGGCACTAATATTTGAAAACATTCCTGGCGAGTTGGCCTCTACCTCTCCGTGCGACCTTCATATACATCAATAACGTAATATAACCTAACCTGAAGCAACCTATCATCTCGGCAGTAATATTTGACAACATTCGTGGCGAGTTGAGTTCTACGTCTCCGTGGGACCTTCGTATACATCAATAACGTAATATCACCTAACCTAACCCAACCTATCATCTCGGCGGTTATATTTGAAAACATTCCTGTCGAGTTGGCCTCTACGTCTCCGTGTGACTTTTATATACATCAATAACGTAATTTAACCTAACCTAAACATACGTAACATCTCGGCGGTAATGTTTGACAACATTCCTGGCTTGATGGCCTCTACGTCTCCGTGGGACCTTCATATACATTAATAACGTAATATCACCTAACCTAACCCAACCTAACATCTCGGCACTAATATTTGACAACATTCGTGGCGAGTTGGCCTCTATCTCTCCGTGCGACCTTCATATACATCAACAACGTAATATAACCTAACCTAACCCAACCTATCATCTCGGCGGTAATATTTGACAACATTCCTGACGAGTTGGCCTCTACGTCTCCGTGGGACCTTCATATACGTCAATAACGTAATATAATCTAACCTAACCCAACCTATCATCTCGGCGGTAATATTTGACAACATTCCTGGTCAGTTGGCCTCTACGTCTCCGTGGATCCTTCATATACATCAATAATGTAATATAACTTAACATAACCCAACCTATCATCTCGGCGGTAATATTTGACAACATTCCTGGCGAGTTGGCCTCTACGTTTCCGTGGGGCCTTCATATACATCAATAACGTAATATAACCAAACCTAAGCCAACCTAACATCTCGGCGGTAATATTTGACAACATTCCTAGCGAGTTGGTCCCTACGCCTCCGTGCGACCTTCATATACATCAATAACGTAATTTAACCTAACCTAACCCAACCTATCATCTCGGCGGTAATATTTGACAACATTCCTGGTCAGTTGGCCTCTACGTCTCCGTGGAACCTTCATATACATCAATAACGTAATATAACTTAACCTAACCCAACCTATCATCTCGGCGGTAATATTTGACAACATTCCTGTCGAGTTGGCCTCTACGTTTCCGTGGGGCCTTCATATACATCAATAACGTAATATAACCAAACCTAACCCAACCTAACATCTCAGCGGTAATATTTGACAACATTCCTGGCGAGTTGTACTCTACGCCTCCGTGCGACCTTCATATACATCAATAACATAATATAACCTAACCTGAACCAAAATATCATCTCGGCGGTAATATTTGACAACATTCCTGGTCAGTTGGCCTCTACGTCTCCGTGGGGCCTTCATATACATCAATAACGTAATATAACCTAACCTAACCCAACCTAACATCTCGGCGGTAATATTTGACAACATTCCTGGCGAGTTGGCCTCTACGTCTCCGTGGGGCATTCATATACATCAATAACGTAATATAACCAAACCTAACCCAACCTAACATCTCGGCGGTAATATTTGACAACATTCCTGGCGAGTTGGCCTCTACCTCTCCGTGGGACCTTCATATACGTCAATAACGTAATATAATCTAACCTAACCCAACCTATCACCTCGGCGGTAATATTTGACAACATTCCTGGTCAGTTGGCCTCTACGTCTCCGTGGAACCTTCATATACATCAATAACGTAATATAACCTAACCTAACCCAACCTATCATCTCGGCGGTAATATTTGACAACATTCCTGGCGAGTTGGCCTCTACCTCTCCGTGAGACCTTCATATACATCAATAACGTAATATAACCTAACCTAAACCAACCTATCATCTCGGCGGTAATACTTGACAACATTCCTGGCGAGTTGGCCTCTACGTCTCCGTGGGGCTTTCATATACATCAATCACGTAATATAACCAAACCTAACCCAACCTAACATCTCGGCGGTAATATTTGACAACATTCCTGGCGAGTTGGTCTCTACGCCTCCGTGCGACCTTCATATACATCAATAACGTAATATAACCTAACCTGAACCAACCTATCATCTCGGCGTTAATATTTGACAACATTCCTGGCGAGTTGAGCTCTACGTCTCCGTGGGACCTTCATATACATCAATAACGTAATATCACCTAACGTAACCCAACCTAAGATCTCGGTACTAATATTTGACAACATTCCTGGCGAGTTGGCCTCTACGTCTCTGTGGGAATTTTATATACATCAATAACGTAATATAACCTAACCTAACCCAACCTAACATCTCGGCACTAATATTTGACAACATTCCTGGCGAGTTGGCCTCTATCTCTCCGTGGGACCTTCATATACATCAATAACGTAATATAACCTAACCTGAAGCAACCTAACATCTCGGCGGTAATATTTGACAACATTCCTGGCGAGTTGGCCTCTACGTCTCCGTGGGGCCTTCATATACATCAATAACGTAATATAACCTAACCTAAGCCAACCTAACATCTCGGCGGTAATATTTGACAGCATTCCTGGCGAGTTGGCTTCTACGTCTCCGTGGGGCCTTCATATACATCAATAACGTAATATAACCAAACCTAACCCAACCTAACATCTCGGCGGTAATATTTGACAACATTCCTGGCGAGTTGGTCTCTACGCATCCGTGCGACCTTCATATACATCAATAACGTAATATAACCTAATCTGAACCAAAATATCATCTCGGCGGTAATATTTGACAACATTCCTGGCGAGTTGAGCTCTACGTCTCCGTGGGACCTTCATATACATCAATAACGTAATATCACCTAACCTAACCCAACCTAAGATCTCGGCACTAATATTTGACAACATTCCTGGCGAGTTGGCCTCTACGTCTCTGTGGGAATTTTATATACATCAATAACGTAATATAACCTAACCTAACCCAACCTAACATATCGGCACTAATATTTGACAATATTCCTGGCGAGTTGGCCTCTACCTCTCCGTGGGACATTCATATACGTCAATAACGTAATATAATCTAACCTAACCCAACCTATCATCTCGGCGGTAATATTTGACAACATTCCTGGTCAGTTGGCCTCTACGTCTCCGTGGAACCTTCATATACATCAATAACGTAATATAACTTAACCTAACCCAACATATCATCTCGGCGGTAATATTTGACAACATTCCTGTCGAGTTGGCCTCTACGTTTCCGTGGGGCCTTCATATACATCAATAACGTAATATAACCAAACCTAAGCCAACCTAACATCTCGGCGGTAATATTTGACAACATTCCTAGCGAGTTGGTCCCTACGCCTCCGTGCGACCTTCATATACATCAATAACGTAATTTAACCTAACCTAACCCAACCTATCATCTCGGCGGTAATATTTGACAACATTCCTGGTCAGTTGGCCTCTACGTCTCCGTGGAACCTTCATATACATCAATAACGTAATATAACTTAACCTAACCCAACCTATCATCTCGGCGGTAATATTTGACAACATTCCTGTCGAGTTGGCCTCTACGTTTCCGTGGGGCCTTCATATACATCAATAACGTAATATAACCAAACCTAACCCAACCTAACATCTCGGCGGTAATATTTGACAACATTCCTGGCGAGTTGTACTCTACGCCTCCGTGCGACCTTCATATACATCAATAACATAATATAACCTAACCTGAACCAAAATATCATCTCGGCGGTAATATTTGACAACATTCCTGGTCAGTTGGCCTCTACGTCTCCGTGGGGCCTTCATATACATCAATAACGTAATATAACCTAACCTAACCCAACCTAACATCTCGGCGGTAATATTTGACAACATTCCTGGCGAGTTGGCCTCTACGTCTCCGTGGGGCATTCATATACATCAATAACGTAATATAACCAAACCTAACCCAACCTAACATCTCGGCGGTAATATTTGACAACATTCCTGGCGAGTTGGCCTCTACCTCTCCGTGGGACCTTCATATACGTCAATAACGTAATATAATCTAACCTAACCCAACCTATCACCTCGGCGGTAATATTTGACAACATTCCTGGTCAGTTGGCCTCTACGTCTCCGTGGAACCTTCATATACATCAATAACGTAATATAACCTAACCTAACCCAACCTATCATCTCGGCGGTAATATTTGACAACATTCCTGGCGAGTTGGCCTCTACCTCTCCGTGAGACCTTCATATACATCAATAACGTAATATAACCTAACCTAAACCAACCTATCATCTCGGCGGTAATACTTGACAACATTCCTGGCGAGTTGGCCTCTACGTCTCCGTGGGGCTTTCATATACATCAATCACGTAATATAACCAAACCTAACCCAACCTAACATCTCGGCGGTAATATTTGACAACATTCCTGGCGAGTTGGTCTCTACGCCTCCGTGCGACCTTCATATACATCAATAACGTAATATAACCTAACCTGAACCAACCTATCATCTCGGCGTTAATATTTGACAACATTCCTGGCGAGTTGAGCTCTACGTCTCCGTGGGACCTTCATATACATCAATAACGTAATATCACCTAACGTAACCCAACCTAAGATCTCGGTACTAATATTTGACAACATTCCTGGCGAGTTGGCCTCTACGTCTCTGTGGGAATTTTATATACATCAATAACGTAATATAACCTAACCTAACCCAACCTAACATCTCGGCACTAATATTTGACAACATTCCTGGCGAGTTGGCCTCTATCTCTCCGTGGGACCTTCATATACATCAATAACGTAATATAACCTAACCTGAAGCAACCTAACATCTCGGCGGTAATATTTGACAACATTCCTGGCGAGTTGGCTTCTACGTCTCCGTGGGGCCTTCATATACATCAATAACGTAATATAACCAAACCTAACCCAACCTAACATCTCGGCGGTAATATTTGACAACATTCCTGGCGAGTTGGTCTCTACGCATCCGTGCGACCTTCATATACATCAATAACGTAATATAACCTAATCTGAACCAAAATATCATCTCGGCGGTAATATTTGACAACATTCCTCGCAAGTTGAGCTCTACGTCTCCGTGGGACCTTCATATACATCAATAACGTAATATCACCTAACCTAACCCAACCTAAGATCTCGGCACTAATATTTGACAACATTCCTGGCGAGTTGGCCTCTACGTCTCTGTGGGAATTTTATATACATCAATAACGTAATATAACCTAACCTAACCCAACCTAACATATCGGCACTAATATTTGACAATATTCCTGGCGAGTTGGCCTCTACCTCTCCGTGCGACATTCATATACGTCAATAACGTAATATAATCTAACCTAACCCAACCTATCATCTCGGCGGTAATATTTGACAACATTCCTGTCGAGTTGGCCTCTACGTTTCCGTGGGGCCTTCATATACATCAATAACGTAATATAACCAAACCTAACCCAACCTAACATCTCGGCGGTAATATTTGACAACATTCCTGGCGAGTTGTACTCTACGCCTCCGTGCGACCTTCATATACATCAATAACATAATATAACCTAACCTGAACCAAAATATCATCTCGGCGGTAATATTTGACAACATTCCTGGTCAGTTGGCCTCTACGTCTCCGTGGGGCCTTCATATACATCAATAACGTAATATAACCTAACCTAACCCAACCTAACATCTCGGCGGTAATATTTGACAACATTCCTGGCGAGTTGGCCTCTACGTCTCCGTGGGGCATTCATATACATCAATAACGTAATATAACCAAACCTAACCCAACCTAACATCTCGGCGGTAATATTTGACAACATTCCTGGCGAGTTGGCCTCTACCTCTCCGTGGGACCTTCATATACGTCAATAACGTAATATAATCTAACCTAACCCAACCTATCACCTCGGCGGTAATATTTGACAACATTCCTGGTCAGTTGGCCTCTACGTCTCCGTGGAACCTTCATATACATCAATAACGTAATATAACCTAACCTAACCCAACCTATCATCTCGGCGGTAATATTTGACAACATTCCTGGCGAGTTGGCCTCTACCTCTCCGTGAGACCTTCATATACATCAATAACGTAATATAACCTAACCTAAACCAACCTATCATCTCGGCGGTAATACTTGACAACATTCCTGGCGAGTTGGCCTCTACGTCTCCGTGGGGCTTTCATATACATCAATCACGTAATATAACCAAACCTAACCCAACCTAACATCTCGGCGGTAATATTTGACAACATTCCTGGCGAGTTGGTCTCTACGCCTCCGTGCGACCTTCATATACATCAATAACGTAATATAACCTAACCTGAACCAACCTATCATCTCGGCGTTAATATTTGACAACATTCCTGGCGAGTTGAGCTCTACGTCTCCGTGGGACCTTCATATACATCAATAACGTAATATCACCTAACGTAACCCAACCTAAGATCTCGGTACTAATATTTGACAACATTCCTGGCGAGTTGGCCTCTACGTCTCTGTGGGAATTTTATATACATCAATAACGTAATATAACCTAACCTAACCCAACCTAACATCTCGGCACTAATATTTGACAACATTCCTGGCGAGTTGGCCTCTATCTCTCCGTGGGACCTTCATATACATCAATAACGTAATATAACCTAACCTGAAGCAACCTAACATCTCGGCGGTAATATTTGACAACATTCCTGGCGAGTTGGCCTCTACGTCTCCGTGGGGCCTTCATATACATCAATAACGTAATATAACCTAACCTAAGCCAACCTAACATCTCGGCGGTAATATTTGACAACATTCCTGGCGAGTTGGCTTCTACGTCTCCGTGGGGCCTTCATATACATCAATAACGTAATATAACCAAACCTAACCCAACCTAACATCTCGGCGGTAATATTTGACAACATTCCTGGCGAGTTGGTCTCTACGCATCCGTGCGACCTTCATATACATCAATAACGTAATATAACCTAATCTGAACCAAAATATCATCTCGGCGGTAATATTTGACAACATTCCTGGCAAGTTGAGCTCTACGTCTCCGTGGGACCTTCATATACATCAATAACGTAATATCACCTAACCTAACCCAACCTAAGATCTCGGCACTAATATTTGACAACATTCCTGGCGAGTTGGCCTCTACGTCTCTGTGGGAATTTTATATACATCAATAACGTAATATAACCTAACCTAACCCAACCTAACATATCGGCACTAATATTTGACAATATTCCTGGCGAGTTGGCCTCTACCTCTCCGTGCGACATTCATATACGTCAATAACGTAATATAATCTAACCTAACCCAACCTATCATCTCGGCGGTAATATTTGACAACATTCCTGGTCAGTTGGCCTCTACGTCTCCGTGGAACCTTCATATACATCAATAACGTAATATAACTTAACCTAACCCAACCTATCATCTCGGCGGTAATATTTGACAACATTCCTGTCGAGTTGGCCTCTACGTTTCCGTGGGGCCTTCATATACATCAATAACGTAATATAACCAAACCTAACCCAACCTAACATCTCGGCGGTAATATTTGACAACATTCCTGGCGAGTTGTACTCTACGCCTCCGTGCGACCTTCATATACATCAATAACGTAATATAACCTAACCTGAACCAAAATATCATCTCGGCGGTAATATTTGACAACATTCCTGGTCAGTTGGCCTCTACGTCTCCGTGGGGCCTTCATATACATCAATAACGTAATATAACCTAACCTAACCCAACCTAACATCTCGGCGGTAATATTTGACAACATTCCTGGCGAGTTGGCCTCTACGTCTCCGTGGGGCATTCATATACATCAATAACGTAATATAACCAAACCTAACCCAACCTAACATCTCGGCGGTAATATTTGACAACATTCCTGGCGAGTTGGCCTCTAACTCTCCGTGGGACCTTCATATACGTCAATAACGTAATATAATCTAACCTAACCCAACCTATCACCTCGGCGGTAATATTTGACAACATTCCTGGTCAGTTGGCCTCTACGTCTCCGTGGAACCTTCATATACATCAATAACGTAATATAACCTAACCTAACCCAACCTATCATCTCGGCGGTAATATTTGACAACATTCCTGGCGAGTTGGCCTCTACCTCTCCGTGAGACCTTCATATACATCAATAACGTAATATAACCTAACCTAAACCAACCTATCATCTCGGCGGTAATACTTGACAACATTCCTGGCGAGTTGGCCTCTACGTCTCCGTGGGACCTTCATATACATCAATAACGTAATATAACCTAACCTGAAGCAACCTAACATCTCGGCGGTAATATTTGACAACATTCCTGGCGAGTTGGCCTCTACGTCTCCGTGGGGCTTTCATATACATCAATAACGTAATATAACCTAACCTCACCCAACCTAACATATCGGCGGTAATATTTGACAACATTCCTGGCGAGTTGGCCTCTACGTCTCCGTGGGGCTTTCATATACATCAATCACGTAATATAACCAAACCTAACCCAACCTAACATCTCGGCGGTAATATTTGACAACATTCCTGGCGAGTTGGTCTCTACGCCTCCGTGCGACCTTCATATACATCAATAACGTAATATAACCTAACCTAACCCAACCTAACTTCTCGGCGGTAATATTTGACAACATTCCTGGCGAGTTGGCCTCTACGTCTCCGTGGGGCATTCATATACATCAATAACGTAATATAACCAAACCTAACCCAACCTAACATCTCGGCGGTAATATTTGACAACATTCCTGGCGAGTTGGCCTCTAACTCTCCGTGGGACCTTCATATACGTCAATAACGTAATATAATCTAACCTAACCCAACCTATCACCTCGGCGGTAATATTTGACAACATTCCTGGTCAGTTGGCCTCTACGTCTCCGTGGAACCTTCATATACATCAATAACGTAATATAACCTAACCTAACCCAACCTATCATCTCGGCGGTAATATTTGACAACATTCCTGGCGAGTTGGCCTCTACCTCTCCGTGAGACCTTCATATACATCAATAACGTAATATAACCTAACCTAAACCAACCTATCATCTCGGCGGTAATACTTGACAACATTCCTGGCGAGTTGGCCTCTACGTCTCCGTGGGACCTTCATATACATCAATAACGTAATATAACCTAACCTGAAGCAACCTAACATCTCGGCGGTAATATTTGACAACATTCCTGGCGAGTTGGCCTCTACGTCTCCGTGGGGCTTTCATATACATCAATAACGTAATATAACCTAACCTCACCCAACCTAACATATCGGCGGTAATATTTGACAACATTCCTGGCGAGTTGGCCTCTACGTCTCCGTGGGGCTTTCATATACATCAATCACGTAATATAACCAAACCTAACCCAACCTAACATCTCGGCGGTAATATTTGACAACATTCCTGGCGAGTTGGTCTCTACGCCTCCGTGCGACCTTCATATACATCAATAACGTAATATAACCTAACCTGAACCAACCTATCATCTCGGCGTTAATATTTGACAACATTCCTGGCGAGTTGAGCTCTACGTCTCCGTGGGACCTTCATATACATCAATAACGTAATATCACCTAACGTAACCCAACCTAAGATCTCGGTACTAATATTTGACAACATTCCTGGCGAGTTGGCCTCTACGTCTCTGTGGGAATTTTATATACATCAATAACGTAATATAACCTAACCTAACCCAACCTAACATCTCGGCACTAATATTTGACAACATTCCTTGCTTGTTGGCCTCTATGTTTCCGTGGGACCTTTATATACATCAATAACGTAATATAACGTAACCTAAACCAACCTATCATATCGGCGGTAATATTTGAAAACATTCCTGTCGATGTTGGCCTCTACGTCTCCGTGTGACTTTTATATACATCAAAACGTAATTTAACCTAACCTAACCCAACGTAACATCTCGGCGGTAATATTTGACAACATTCCTGGGGAGTTGGCATCTACGTGTCCGTCGGACATTCATATACATCAATAACGTAATATCACCTAACCTAACCCAACCTAAGATCTCGGCACTAATATTTGACAACATTCCTGGCGAGTTGGCCTCTACCTCTCCGCGGGACCTTCATATACGTCAATAACGTAATATAATCTAGCCTAACCCAACCTATCATCTCGGCGGTAATATTTGACAACATTCCTGGTCAGTTGGCCTCTACGTCTCCGTGGAACCTTCATATACATCAATAACGTAATATAACCTAACCTAACCCAACCTATCATCTCGGCGGTAATATTTGACAACATTCCTGGCGAGTAGGACTCTACGTCTCCGTGGGACTTTTATATACATCAATAACGTAGTTTAACCTAACCTAAACCTACGTAACATCTCGGCGGTAATGTTTGACAACATTCCTGGCTTGATGGCCTCTACGTATCCGTGGGACCTTCATATACATCAATAACGTAATATAGCCTAACCTATCCCAACCTAACATCTCGGCGGTAATATTTGACAACATTCCTGGCGAGTTGGCCTCTACGTCTCCGTGGGGCCTTCATATACATCAATAACGTAATATAACCTAACCTAACCCAACCTAACATCTCGGCGGTAATATTTGACAACATTCCTGGTCAGTTGGCCTCTACGTCCCCGTGGAACCTTCATATACATCAATAACGTAATATAACTTAACCTAACCCAACCTATCATCTCGGCGGTAATATTTGACAACATTCCTGGCGAGTTGGTCTCTACGCCTCCGTGCGACCTTCATATACATCAATAACGTAATTTAACCTAACCTGAACCAACCTATCATCTCGGCGGTAATATTTGACAACATTCCTGGCGAGTTGAGCTCTACGTCTCCGTGGGACCTTCATATACATCAATAACGTAATATCACCTAACCTAACCCAACCTAAGATCTCGGCACTAATATTTGACAACATTCCTGGCGAGTTGGCCTCTACGTCTCTGTGGGAATTTTATATACATCAATAACGTAATATAACCTAACCTAACCCAACCTAACATCTCGGCGGTAATATTTGACAACATTCCTGGCGAGTTGGCCTCTACCTCTCCGTGGGACCTTCATATACGTCAATAACGTAATATAATCTAACCTAACCCAACCTATCATCTCGGCGGTAATATTTGACAACATTCCTGATCAGTTGGCCTCTACGACTCCGTGGAACCTTCATATACATCAATAACGTAATATAACTTAACCTAACCCAACCTATCATCTCGGCGGTAATATTTGACAACATTCCTGGCGAGTTGGCCTCTACGTTTCCGTGGGGCCTTCATATACATCAATAACGTAATATAACCAAACCTAACCCAACCTAACATCTCGGCGGTAATATTTGAAAATATTCCTGTCGATTTTGTCCTCTACGCCTCCGTGGGACTTTTATATATATCAATAACGTAATTTAACCTAACCTAAGCCTACGTAACATCTCGGCGGTAATGTTTGACAACATTCCTGGCTTGATGGCCTCTACGTCTCCGTGGGACCTTCATATACATCAATAACGTAATATAACGTAACCTAAACCAACCTATCATATCGGCGGTAATATTTGACAATATTCCTGGCGAGTTGGCCTCTACGTTTCCGTGGGGCCTTCATATACATCAATAACGTAATATAACCAAACCTAACCCAACCTAACTTCTCGGCGGTAATATTTGACAACATTCCTGGCGAGTTGGTCTCTACCTCTCCGTGGGACCTTCATATACATCAATAACGTAATATCACCTAACCTAACCCAACCTAAGATCTCGGCACTAATATTTGACAACATTCCTGGCGAGTTGGCCTCTACGTCTCTGTGGGAATTTTATATACATCAATAACGTAATATAACCTAACCTAACCCAACCTAACATCTCGGCGGTAATATTTGACAACATTCCTGGCGAGTTGGCCTCTACCTCTCCGTGGGACCTTCATATACGTCAATAACGTAATATAATCTAACCTAACCCAACCTATCATCTCGGCGGTAATATTTGACAACATTCCTGATCAGTTGGCCTCTACGTCTCCGTGGAACCTTCATATACATCAATAACGTAATATAACTTAACCTAACCCAACCTATCATCTCGGCGGTAATATTTGACAACATTCCTGGCGAGTTGGCCTCTACGTTTCCGTGGGGCCTTCATATACATCAATAACGTAATATAACCAAACCTAACCCAACCTAACATCTCGGCGGTAATATTTGAAAATATTCCTTTCGATTTTGGCCTCTACGCCTCCGTGGGACTTTTATATATATCCATAACGTAATTTAACCTAACCTAAGCCTACGTAACATCTCGGCGGTAATGTTTGACAACATTCCTGGCTTGATGGCCTCTACGTCTCCGTGGGACCTTCATATACATCAATAACGTAATATAACGTAACCTAAACCAACCTATCATATCGGCGGTAATATTTGACAATATTCCTGGCGAGTTGGCCTCTACGTCTCCGTGGGACCTTCATATACATCAATAACGTAATATAACCTAACCTAAACCAACCTAACATCCCGGCACTAATATTTGACAACATTCCTAGCGAGTTGGACTCTATCTCTCCGTGCGACCTTCATATACATCAATAACGTAATTTAACCTAACCTAACCCAACCTATCATCTCGGCGGTAATATTTGACAACATTCCTGGTCAGTTGGCCTCTACGTCTCCGTGGAACCTTCATATACATCAATAACGTAATATAACCTAACCTAACCCAACCTATCATCTCGGCGGTAATATTTGACAACATTCCTGTCGAGTTGGCCTCTACGTTTCCGTGGGGCCTTCATATACATCAATAACGTAATATAACCAAACCTAACCCAACCTAACATCTCGGCGGTAATATTTGACAACATTCCTGGCGAGTTGTACTCTACGCCTCCGTGCGACCTTCATATACATCAATAACGTAATATAACCTAACCTGAACCAACCTATCATCTCGGCGTTAATATTTGACAACATTCCTGGCGAGTTGAGCTCTACGTCTCCGTGGGACCTTCATATACATCAATAACGTAATATCACCTAACGTAACCCAACCTAAGATCTCGGTACTAATATTTGACAACATTCCTGGCGAGTTGGCCTCTACGTCTCTGTGGGAATTTTATATACATCAATAACGTAATATAACCTAACCTAACCCAACCTAACATCTCGGCACTAATATTTGACAACATTCCTGGCTTGTTGGCCTCTATGTTTCCGTGGGACCTTTATATACATCAATAACGTAATATAACGTAACCTAAACCAACCTATCATATCGGCGGTAATATTTGAAAACATTCCTGTCGATGTTGGCCTCTACGTCTCCGTGTGACTTTTATATACATCAAAACGTAATTTAACCTAACCTAACCCAACGTAACATCTCGGCGGTAATATTTGACAACATTCCTGGGGAGTTGGCATCTACGTGTCCGTCGGACATTCATATACATCAATAACGTAATATCACCTAACCTAACCCAACCTAAGATCTCGGCACTAATATTTGACAACATTCCTGGCGAGTTGGCCTCTACCTCTCCGCGGGACCTTCATATACGTCAATAACGTAATATAATCTAGCCTAACCCAACCTATCATCTCGGCGGTAATATTTGACAACATTCCTGGTCAGTTGGCCTCTACGTCTCCGTGGAACCTTCATATACATCAATAACGTAATATAACCTAACCTAACCCAACCTATCATCTCGGCGGTAATATTTGACAACATTCCTGGCGAGTAGGACTCTACGTCTCCGTGGGACTTTTATATACATCAATAACGTAGTTTAACCTAACCTAAACCTACGTAACAACTCGGCGGTAATGTTTGACAACATTCCTGGCTTGATGGCCTCTACGTATCCGTGGGACCTTCATATACATCAATAACGTAATATAGCCTAACCTATCCCAACCTAACATCTCGGCGGTAATATTTGACAACATTCCTGGCGAGTTGGCCTCTACGTCTCCGTGGGGCCTTCATATACATCAATAACGTAATATAACCTAACCTAACCCAACCTAACATCTCGGCGGTAATATTTGACAATATTCCTGGTCAGTTGGCCTCTACGTCCCCGTGGAACCTTCATATACATCAATAACGTAGTATAACTTAACCTAACACAACCTATCATCTCGGCGGTAATATTTGACAACATTCCTGGCGAGTTGGTCTCTACGCCTCCGTGCGACCTTCATATACATCAATAACGTAATTTAACCTAACCTGAACCAACCTATCATCTCGGCGGTAATATTTGACAACATTCCTGGCGAGTTGAGCTCTACGTCTCCGTGGGACCTTCATATACATCAATAACGTAATATCACCTAACCTAACCCAACCTAAGATCTCGGCACTAATATTTGACAACATGCCTGGCGAGTTGGCCTCTACGTCTCTGTGGGAATTTTATATACATCAATAACGTAATATAACCTAACCTAACCCAACCTAACATCTCGGCGGTAATATTTGACAACATTCCTGGCGAGTTGGCCTCTACCTCTCCGTGGGACCTTCATATACGTCAATAACGTAATATAATCTAACCTAACCCAACCTATCATCTCGGCGGTAATATTTGACAACATTCCTGATCAGTTGGCCTCTACGTCTCCGTGGAACCTTCATATACATCAATAACGTAATATAACTTAACCTAACCCAACCTATCATCTCGGCGGTAATATTTGACAACATTCCTGGCGAGTTGGCCTCTACGTTTCCGTGGGGCCTTCATATACATCAATAACGTAATATAACCAAACCTAACCCAACCTAACATCTCGGCGGTAATATTTGAAAATATTCCTGTCGATTTTGGCCTCTACGCCTCCGTGGGACTTTTATATATATCAATAACGTAATTTAACCTAACCTAAGCCTACGTAACATCTCGGCGGTAATGTTTGACAACATTCCTGGCTTGATGGCCTCTACGTCTCCGTGGGACCTTCATATACATCAATAACGTAATATAACGTAACCTAAACCAACCTATCATATCGGCGGTAATATTTGACAATATTCCTGGCGAGTTGGCCTCTACGTTTCCGTGGGGCCTTCATATACATCAATAACGTAATATAACCAAACCTAACCCAACCTAACTTCTCGGCGGTAATATTTGACAACATTCCTGGCGAGTTGGTCTCTACCTCTCCGTGGGACCTTCATATACATCAATAACGTAATATCACCTAACCTAACCCAACCTAAGATCTCGGCACTAATATTTGACAACATTCCTGGCGAGTTGGCCTCTACGTCTCTGTGGGAATTTTATATACATCAATAACGTAATATAACCTAACCTAACCCAACCTAACATCTCGGCGGTAATATTTGACAACATTCCTGGCGAGTTGGCCTCTACCTCTCCGTGGGACCTTCATATACGTCAATAACGTAATATAATCTAACCTAACCCAACCTATCATCTCGGCGGTAATATTTGACAACATTCCTGATCAGTTGGCCTCTACGTCTCCGTGGAACCTTCATATACATCAATAACGTAATATAACTTAACCTAACCCAACCTATCATCTCGGCGGTAATATTTGACAACATTCCTGGCGAGTTGGCCTCTACGTTTCCGTGGGGCCTTCATATACATCAATAACGTAATATAACCAAACCTAACCCAACCTAACATCTCGGCGGTAATATTTGAAAATATTCCTGTCGATTTTGGCCTCTACGCCTCCGTGGGACTTTTATATATATCCATAACGTAATTTAACCTAACCTAAGCCTACGTAACATCTCGGCGGTAATGTTTGACAACATTCCTGGCTTGATGGCCTCTACGTCTCCGTGGGACCTTCATATACATCAATAACGTAATATAACGTAACCTAAACCAACCTATCATATCGGCGGTAATATTTGACAATATTCCTGGCGAGTTGGCCTCTACGTCTCCGTGGGACCTTCATATACATCAATAACGTAATATAACCTAACCTAAACCAACCTAACATCCCGGCACTAATATTTGACAACATTCCTAGCGAGTTGGACTCTATCTCTCCGTGCGACCTTCATATACATCAATAACGTAATTTAACCTAACCTAACCCAACCTATCATCTCGGCGGTAATATTTGACAACATTCCTGGTCAGTTGGCCTCTACGTCTCCGTGGAACCTTCATATACATCAATAACGTAATATAACCTAACCTAACCCAACCTATCATCTCGGCGGTAATATTTGACAACATTCCTGTCGAGTTGGCCTCTACGTTTCCGTGGGGCCTTCATATACATCAATAACGTAATATAACCAAACCTAACCCAACCTAACTTCTCGGCGGTAATATTTGACAACATTCCTGGCGAGTTGGTCTCTACGTCTCCGTGGGACCTTCATATACATCAATAACGTAATATCACCTAACCTAACCCAACCTAAGATCTCGGCACTAATATTTGACAACATTCCTGGCGAGTTGGCCTCTACGTCTCTGTGGGAATTTTATATACATCAATAACGTAATATAACCTAACCTAACCCAACCTAACATCTCGGCGGTAATATTTGACAACATTCCTGGCGAGTTGGCCTCTACCTCTCCGTGGGACCTTCATATACGTCAATAACGTAATATAATCTAACCTAACCCAACCTATCATCTCGGCGGTAATATTTGACAACATTCCTGATCAGTTGGCCTCTACGTCTCCGTGGAACCTTCATATACATCAATAACGTAATATAGCCTAACCTATCCCAACCTAACATCTCGGCGGTAATATTTGACAACATTCCTGGCGAGTTGGCCTCTACGTCTCCGTGGGGCCTTCATATATATCAATAACGTAATATAACCTAACCTAACCCAACCTAACATCTCGGCGGTAATATTTGACAACATTCCTGGTCAGTTGGCCTCTACGTCCCCGTGGAACCTTCATATACATCAATAACGTAATATAACTTAACCTAACCCAACCTATCATCTCGGCGGTAATATTTGACAACATTCCTGGCGAGCTGGTCTCTACGCCTCCGTGCGACCTTCATATACATCAATAACGTAATTTAACCTAACCTGAACCAACCTATCATCTCGGCGGTAATATTTGACAACATTCCTGGCGAGTTGAGCTCTACGTCTCCGTGGGACCTTCATATACATCAATAACGTAATATCACCTAACCTAACCCAACCTAAGATCTCGGCACTAATATTTGACAACATTCCTGGCGAGTTGGCCTCTACGTCTCTGTGGGAATTTTATATACATCAATAACGTAATATAACCTAACCTAACCCAACCTAACATCTCGGCGGTAATATTTGACAACATTCCTGGCGAGTTGGCCTCTACCTCTCCGTGGGACCTTCATATACGTCAATAACGTAATATAATCTAACCTAACCCAACCTATCATCTCGGCGGTAATATTTGACAACATTCCTGATCAGTTGGCCTCTACGTCTCCGTGGAACCTTCATATACATCAATAACGTAATATAACTTAACCTAACCCAACCTATCATCTCGGCGGTAATATTTGACAACATTCCTGGCGAGTTGGCCTCTACGTTTCCGTGGGGCCTTCATATACATCAATAACGTAATATAACCAAACCTAACCCAACCTAACATCTCGGCGGTAATATTTGAAAATATTCCTGTCGATTTTGGCCTCTACGCCTCCGTGGGACTTTTATATATATCAATAACGTAATTTAACCTAACCTAAGCCTACGTAACATCTCGGCGGTAATGTTTGACAACATTCCTGGCTTGATGGCCTCTACGTCTCCGTGGGACCTTCATATACATCAATAACGTAATATAACGTAACCTAAACCAACCTATCATATCGGCGGTAATATTTGACAATATTCCTGGCGAGTTGGCCTCTACGTTTCCGTGGGGCCTTCATATACATCAATAACGTAATATAACCAAACCTAACCCAACCTAACTTCTCGGCGGTAATATTTGACAACATTCCTGGCGAGTTGGTCTCTACGTCTCCGTGGGACCTTCATATACATCAATAACGTAATATCACCTAACCTAACCCAACCTAAGATCTCGGCACTAATATTTGACAACATTCCTGGCGAGTTGGCCTCTACGCCTCCGTGGGACTTTTATATATATCCATAACGTAATTTAACCTAACCTAAGCCTACGTAACATCTCGGCGGTAATGTTTGACAACATTCCTGGCTTGATGGCCTCTACGTCTCCGTGGGACCTTCATATACATCAATAACGTAATTTAACCTAACCTAACCCAACCTATCATCTCGGCGGTAATATTTGACAACATTCCTGGTCAGTTGGCCTCTACGTCTCCGTGGAACCTTCATATACATCAATAACGTAATATAACCTAACCTAACCCAACCTATCATCTCGGCGGTAATATTTGACAACATTCCTGGCGAGTTGGCCTCTACCTCTCCGTGAGACCTTCATATACATCAATAACGTAATATAACCTAACCTGACCCAACCTATCATCTCGGCGGTAATACTTGACAACATTCCTGGCGAGTTGGCCTCTACGTCTCCGTGGGACCTTCATATACATCAATAACGTAATATAACCTAACCTAACCCAACCTATCATATCGGCGGTAATATTTTACAATATTCCTGGCGAGTTGGCATCTACGTCTCCGTGTGACCTTCATATACATCAATCACATAATATCACCTAACCTAACCCAACCTAAGATCTCGGCACTAATATTTGACAACTTTCCTGGCGAGTTGGCCTCTAGGTCTCCGTGGGACCTTCATATACATCAATAACGTAATATAACCAAACCTAACCCAACCTAACATCTCGGCACTAATATTTGACAACATTCCTGGCGAGTTGGACTCTATCTCTCCGTGCGACCTTCATATACGTCAATAACGTAATATAATCTAACCTAACCCAACCTATCACCTCGGCGGTAATATTTGACAACATTCCTGGTCAGTTGGCCTCTACGTCTCCGTGGAACCTTCATATACATCAATAACGTAATATTACTTAACCTAACCCAACCTATTATCTCGGCGGTAATATTTGACAACATTCTTGGCGAGTTGGCCCCTACGTTTCCGTGGGGCCTTCATATACATCAATAACGTAATATAACCAAACCTAACCCAACCTAACATCTCGGCGGTAATATTTGAGAACATTACTGGCGAGTTGGTCTCTACGCCTCCGTGCGACCTTCATATACATCAATAACGTAATTTAACCTAACCTGAACCAACCTATCATCTCGGCGGTAATATTTGACAACATTCCTGGCGAGTTGAGCTTTACGTCTCCGTGGGACCTTCATATACATCAATAGCGTAATATCACCTAACCTAACCCAACCTGAGATCTCGGCACTAATATTTGACAACATTCCTGGCGAGTTGGCCTCTACGTCTCTGTGGGAATTTTATATACATCAATCACGTAATATAACCTAACCTAACCCAACCTAACATCTCGGCACTAATATTTGACAACATTCCTGGCGAGTTGGACTCTACCTCTCCGTGGGGCCTTCATATACGTCAATAACGTAATATAAATTAACCTAACCCAACCTATCATCTCGGCGGTAATATTGGACAACATTCCTGGTCAGTTGGCCTCTACGTCTCCGTGGAACCTTCATATACATCAATAACGTAATATAACCTAACCTAACCCAACCTATCATCTCGGCGGTAATATTTGACAACATTCCTGGCGAGTTGGCCTCTACCTCTCCGTGAGACCTTCATATACATCAATAACGTAATATAACCTAACCTAACCCAACCTATCATCTCGGCGGTAATACTTGACAACATTCCTGGCGAGTTGGCCTCTACGTCTCCGTGGGACCTTCATATACATCAATAACGTAATATAACCTAACCTAACCCAACCTATCGTATCGGCGGTAATATTTTACAATATTTCTGGCGAGTTGGCCTCTACGTCTCCGTGGGACCTTCATATACATCAATAACATAATATCACCTAACCTAACCGAACCTAAGATCTCGGCACTAATATTTGACAACATTCCTGGCGAGTTGGCCTCTACGTCTCCGTGGGACCTTCATATACATCAATAACGTAATATAACCTAACCTAAACCAACCTAACATCCCGGCACTAATATTTGACAACATTCCTAGCGAGTTGGACTCTATCTCTCCGTGCGACCTTCATATACATCAATAACGTAATTTAACCTAACCTAACCCAACCTATCATCTCGGCGGTAATATTTGACAACATTCCTGGTCAGTTGGCCTCTACGTCTCCGTGGAACCTTCATATACATCAATAACGTAATATAACTTAACCTAACCCAACCTATCATCTCGGCGGTAATATTTGACAACATTCCTGTCGAGTTGGCCTCTACGTTTCCGTGGGGCCTTCATATACATCAATAACGTAATATAACCAAACCTAACCCAACCTAACTTCTCGGCGGTAATATTTGACAACATTCCTGCGGAGTTGGTCTCTACGTCTCCGTGGGACCTTCATATACATCAATAACGTAATATCACCTAACCTAACCCAACCTAAGATCTCGGCACTAATATTTGACAACATTCCTGGCGAGTTGGCCTCTACGTCTCTGTGGGAATTTTATATACATCAATAACGTAATATAACCTAACCTAACCCAACCTAACATCTCGGCGGTAATATTTGACAACATTCCTGGCGAGTTGGCCTCTACCTCTCCGTGGGACCGTCATATACGTCAATAACGTAATATAATCTAACCTAACCCAACCTATCATCTCGGCGGTAATATTTTACAACATTCCTGATCAGTTGGCCTCTACGTCTCCGTGGAACCTTCATATACATCAATAACGTAATATAACTTAACCTAACCCAACCTATCATCTCGGCGGTAATATTTGACAACATTCCTGGCGAGTTGGCCTCTACGTTTCCGTGGGGCCTTCATATACATCAATAACGTAATATAACCAAACCTAACCCAACCTAACATCTCGGCGGTAATATTTGAAAATATTCCTGTCGATTTTGGCCTCTACGCCTCCGTGGGACTTTTATATATATCAATAACGTAATTTAACCTAACCTAAGCCTACGTAACATCTCGGCGGTAATGTTTTACAACATTCCTGGCTTGATGGCCTCTACGTCTCCGTGGGACCTTCATATACATCAATAACGTAATATAACGTAACCTAAACCAACCTATCATATCGGCGGTAATATTTGACAATATTCCTGGCGAGTTGGCCTCTACGTCTCCGTGGGACCTTCATATACATCAATAACGTAATATAACCTAACCTAAACCAACCTAACATCCCGGCACTAATATTTGACAACATTCCTACCGAGTTGGACTCTATCTCTCCGTGCGACCTTCATATACATCAATAACGTAATTTAACCTAACCTAACCCAACCTATCATCTCGGCGGTAATATTTGACAACATTCCTGGCCAGTTGGCCTCTACGTCTCCGTGGAACCTTCATATACATCAGTAACGTAATATAACTTAACCTAACCCAACCTATCATCTCGGCGGTAATACTTGACAACATTCCTGGCGAGTTGGCCTCTACGTCTCCGTGGGACCTTCATATACATCAATAACGTAATATAACCTAACCTAACCCAACCTATCATATCGGCGGTAATATTTGACAACATTACTGGCGAGTTGGTCTCTACGCCTCCGTGCGACCTTCATATACATCAATAACGTAATTTAACCTAACCTGAACCAACCTATCATCTCGGCGGTAATATTTGACAACATTCCTGGCGAGTTGAGCTTTACGTCTCCGTGGGACCTTCATATACATCAATAGCGTAATATCACCTAACCTAACCCAACCTGAGATCTCGGCACTAATATTTGACAACATTCCTGGCGAGTTGGCCTCTACGTCTCTGTGGGAATTTTATATACATCAATGACGTAATATAACCTAACCTAACCCAACCTAACATCTCGGCACTAATATTTGACAACATTCCTGGCGAGTTGGACTCTACCTCTCCGTGGGGCCTCCATATACGTCAATAACGTAATATAAATTAACCTAACCCAACCTATCATCTCGGCGGTAATATTTGACAACATTCCTGGTCAGTTGGCCTCTACGTCTCCGTGGAACCTTCATATACATCAATAACGTAATATAACCTAACCTAACCCAACCTATCATCTCGGCGGTAATATTTGACAACATTCCTGGCGAGTTGGCCTCTACCTCTCCGTGAGACCTTCATATACATCAATAACGTAATATAACCTAACCTAACCCAACCTATCATCTCGGCGGTAATACTTGACAACATTCCTGGCGAGTTGGCCTCTACGTCTCCGTGGGACCTTCATATACATCAATAACGTAATATAACCTAACCTAACCCAACCTATCGTATCGGCGGTAATATTTTATAATATTTCTGGCGAGTTGGCCTCTACGTCTCCGTGGAACCTTCATATACATCAATAACGTAATATTACTTAACCTAACCCAACCTATCATCTCGGCGGTAATATTTGACAACATTCCTGGCGAGTTGGCCCCTACGTTTCCGTGGGGCCTTCATATACATCAATAACGTAATATAACCAAACCTAACCCAACCTAACATCTCGGCGATAATATTTGACAACATTACTGGCGAGTTGGTCTCTACGCCTCCGTGCGACCTTCATATACATCAATAACGTAATTTAACCTAACCTGAACCAACCTATCATCTCGGCGGTAATATTTGACAACATTCCTGGCGAGTTGAGCTTTACGTCTCCGTGGGACCTTCATATACATCAATAGCGTAATATCACCTAACCTAACCCAACCTGAGATCTCGGCACTAATATTTGACAACATTCCTGGCGAGTTGGCCTCTACGTCTCTGTGGGAATTTTATATACATCAATGACGTAATATAACCTAACCTAACCCAACCTAACATCTCGGCACTAATATTTGACAACATTCCTGGCGAGTTGGACTCTACCTCTCCGTGGGGCCTCCATATACGTCAATAACGTAATATAAATTAACCTAACCCAACCTATCATCTCGGCGGTAATATTTGACAACATTCCTGGTCAGTTGGCCTCTACGTCTCCGTGGAACCTTCATATACATCAATAACGTAATATAACCTAACCTAACCCAACCTATCATCTCGGCGGTATTATTTGACAACATTCCTGGCGAGTTGGCCTCTACCTCTCCGTGAGACCTTCATATACATCAATAACGTAATATAACCTAACCTAACCCAACCTATCATCTCGGCGGTAATACTTGACAACATTCCTGGCGAGTTGGCCTCTACGTCTCCGTGGGACCTTCATATACATCAATAACGTAATATAACCTAACCTAACCCAACCTATCGTATCGGCGGTAATATTTTACAATATTTCTGGCGAGTTGGCCTCTACGTCTCCGTGGGACCTTCATATACATCAATAACATAATATCACCTAACCTAACCCAACCTATCATCTCGGCGGTAATATTTGACAACATTCCTGTCGAGTTGGCCTCTACGTTTCCGTGGGGCCTTCATATACATCAATAACGTAATATAACCAAACCTAACCCAACCTAACATCTCGGCGGTAATATTTAACAACATTCCTGGCGAGTTGGTCTCTACGCCTCCGTGCGACCTTCATATACATCAATAACGTAATATAACGTAACCTAAACCAACCTATCATATCGGCGGTAATATTTGAAAACATTCCTGTCGATGTTGGCCTCTACGTCTCCGTGTGACTTTTATATACATCAAAACGTAATTTAACCTAACCTAACCCAACGTAACATCTCGGCGGTAATATTTGACAACATTCCTGGGGAGTTGGCATCTACGTGTCCGTCGGACATTCATATACATCAATAACGTAATATCACCTAACCTAACCCAAACTAAGATCTCGGCACTAATATTTGACAACATTCCTGGCTTGACGGTCTCTACGTCTCCGTGGGACCTTCATATACATCAATAACGTAATATAACGTAACCTATCCCAACCTAACATCTCGGCGGTAATATTTGACAACATTCCTGGCGAGTTGGCCTCTACGTCTCCGTGGGGCCTTCATATACATCAATAACGTAATATAACCTAACCTAACCCAACCTAACATCTCGGCGGTAATATTTGACAACATTCCTGGTCAGTTGGCCTCTACGTCCCCGTGGAACCTACATATACATCAATAACGTAATATAACTTAACCTAACCCAACCTATCATCTCGGCGGTAATATTTGACAACATTCCTGGCGAGTTGGTCTCTACGCCTCCGTGCGACCTTCATATACATCAATAACGTAATTTAACCTAACCTAACCCAACCTAACATCTCGGCGGTAATATTTGACAACATTCCTGGCGAGTTGGCCTCTACCTCTCCGTGTGACCTTCATATACGTCAATAACGTAATATAATCTAACCTAACCCAACCTATCATCTCGGCGGTAATATTTGACAACATTCCTGATCAGTTGGCCTCTACGTCTCCGTGGAACCTTCATATACATCAATAACGTAATATAACTTAACCTAACCCAACCTATCATCTCGGCGGTAATATTTGACAACATTCCTGGCGAGTTGGCCTCTACGTCTCTGTGGGAATTTTATATACATCAATAACGTAATATAACCTAACCTAACCCAACCTAACATCTCGGCGGTAATATTTGACAACATTCCTGGTCAGTTGGCCTCTACGTCTCCGTGGAACCTTCATATACATCAATAACGTAATATAACTTAACCTAACCCAACCTATCATCTCGGCGGTAATATTTGACAACATTCCTGTCGAGTTGGCCTCTACGTTTCCGTGGGGCCTTCATATACATCAATAACGTAATATAACCAAACCTAACCCAACCTAACTTCTCGGCGGTAATATTTGACAACATTCCTGGCGAGTTGGTCTCTACGTCTCCGTGGGACCTTCATATACATCAATAACGTAATATCACCTAACCTAACCCAACCTAAGATCTCGGCACTAATATTTGACAACATTCCTGGCGCGTTGGCCTCTACGTCTCTGTGGGAATTTTATATACATCAATAACGTAATATAACGTAACCTATCCCAACCTAACATCTCGGCGGTAATATTTGACAACATTCCTGGCGAGTTGGCCTCTACGTCTCCGTGGGGCCTTCATATACATCAATAACGTAATATAACCTAACCTAACCCAACCTAACATCTCGGCGGTAATATTTGACAACATTCCTGGTCAGTTGGCCTCTACGTCCCCGTGGAACCTTCATATACATCAATAACGTAATATAACTTAACCTAACCCAACCTATCATCTCGGCGGTAATATTTGACAACATTCCTGGCGAGTTGGTCTCTACGCCTCCGTGCGACCTTCATATACATCAATAACGTAATTTAACCTAACCTGAACCAACCTATCATCTCGGCGGTAATATTTGACAACATTCCTGGCGAGTTGGCCTCTACGTCTCCGTGGGGCCTTCATATACATCAATAACGTAATATCACCTAACCTAACCCAACCTAACATCTCGGCACTAATATTTGACAACATTCCTGGCGAGTTGGCCTCTACCTCTCCGTGGGACCTTCATATACATCAATAACGTAATATCACCTAACCTAACCCAACCTAAGATCTCGGCACTAATATTTGACAACATTCCTGGCGAGTTGGCCTCTACGTCTCTGTGGGAATTTTATATACATCAATAACGTAATATAACCTAACCTAACCCAACCTAACATCTCGGCGGTAATATTTGACAACATTCCTGGTCAGTTGGCCTCTACGTCTCCGTGGAACCTTCATATACATCAATAACGTAATATAACTTAACCTAACCCAACCTATCATCTCGGCGGTAATATTTGACAACATTCCTGTCGAGTTGGCCTCTACGTTTCCGTGGGGCCTTCATATACATCAATAACGTAATATAACCAAACCTAACCCAACCTAACTTCTCGGCGGTAATATTTGACAACATTCCTGGCGAGTTGGTCTCTACGTCTCCGTGGGACCTTCATATACATCAATAACGTAATATCACCTAACCTAACCCAACCTAAGATCTCGTCACTAATATTTGACAACATTCCTGGCGAGTTGGCCTCTACGTCTCTGTGGGAATTTTATATACATCAATAACGTAATATAACCTAACCTAACCCAACCTAACATCTCGGCGGTAATATTTGACAACATTCCTGGCGAGTTGGCCTCTACCTCTCCGTGGGACCCTCATATACGTCAATAACGTAATATAATCTAACCTAACCCAACCTATCATCTCGGCGGTAATATTTGACAACATTCCTGATCAGTTGGCCTCTACGTCTCCGTGGGGCCTTCATATACATCAATAACGTAATATCACCTAACCTAACCCAACCTAACATCTCGGCACTAATATTTGACAACATTCCTGGCGAGTTGGCCTCTACCTCTCCGTGGGACCTTCATATACATCAATAACGTAATATCACCTAACCTAACCCAACCTAAGATCTCGGCACTAATATTTGACAACATTCCTGGCGAGTTGGCCTCTACGTCTCTGTGGGAATTTTATATACATCAATAACGTAATATAACCTAACCTAACCCAACCTAACATCTCGGCGGTAATATTTGACAACATTCCTGGTCAGTTGGCCTCTACGTCTCCGTGGAACCTTCATATACATCAATAACGTAATATAACTTAACCTAACCCAACCTATCATCTCGGCGGTAATATTTGACAACATTCCTGTCGAGTTGGCCTCTACGTTTCCGTGGGGCCTTCATATACATCAATAACGTAATATAACCAAACCTAACCCAACCTAACTTCTCGGCGGTAATATTTGACAACATTCCTGGCGAGTTGGTCTCTACGTCTCCGTGGGACCTTCATATACATCAATAACGTAATATCACCTAACCTAACCCAACCTAAGATCTCGTCACTAATATTTGACAACATTCCTGGCGAGTTGGCCTCTACGTCTCTGTGGGAATTTTATATACATCAATAACGTAATATAACCTAACCTAACCCAACCTAACATCTCGGCGGTAATATTTGACAACATTCCTGGCGAGTTGGCCTCTACCTCTCCGTGGGACCCTCATATACGTCAATAACGTAATATAATCTAACCTAACCCAACCTATCATCTCGGCGGTAATATTTGACAACATTCCTGATCAGTTGGCCTCTACGTCTCCGTGGAACCTTCATATACATCAATAACGTAACATAACTTAACCTAACCCAACCTATCATCTCGGCGGTAATATTTGACAACATTCCTGGCGAGTTGGCCTCTACGTTTCCGTGGGGCCTTCATATACATCAATAACGTAATATAACCAAACCTAACCCAACCTAACATCTCGACGGTAATATTTGAAAATATTCCTGTCGATTTTGGCCTCTACGCCTCCGTGGGACTTTTATATATATATCAATAACGTAATTTAACCTAACCTAAGCCTACGTAACATCTCGGCGGTAATGTTTGACAACATTCCTGGCTTGATGGCCTCTACGTCTCCGTGGGACCTTCATATACATCAATAACGTAATATAACGTAACCTAAACCAACCTATCATATCGGCGGTAATATTTGACAATATTCCTGGCGAGTTGGCCTCTACGTCTCCGTGGGACCTTCATATACATCAATAACGTAATATAACCTAACCTAAACCAACCTAACATCCCGGCACTAATATTTGACAACATTCCTAGCGAGTTGGACTCTATCTCTCCGTGCGACCTTCATATATATCAATAACGTAATTTAACCTAACCTAACCCAACCTATCATCTCGGCGGTAATATTTGACAACATTCCTGGTCAGTTGGCCTCTACGTCTCCGTGGAACCTTCATATACATCAATAACGTAATATAACTTAACCTAACCCAACCTATCATCTCGGCGGTAATATTTGACAACATTCCTGTCGAGTTGGCCTCTACGTTTCCGTGGGGCCTTCATATACATCAATAACGTAATATAACCAAACCTAACCCAACCTAACTTCTCGGCGGTAATATTTGACAACATTCCTGGCGAGTTGGTCTCTACGTCTCCGTGGGACCTTCATATACATCAATAACGTAATATCACCTAACCTAACCCAACCTAAGATCTCGGCACTAATATTTGACAACATTCCTGGCGCGTTGGCCTCTACGTCTCTGTGGGAATTTTATATACATCAATAACGTAATATAACCTAACCTAACCCAACCTAACATCTCGGCGGTAATATTTGACAACATTCCTGGCGAGTTGGCCTCTACCTCTCCGTGGGACCTTCATATACGTCAATAACGTAATATAATCTAACCTAACCCAACCTATCATCTCGGCGGTAATATTTGACAACATTCCTGATCAGTTGGCCTCTACGTCTCCGTGGAACCTTCATATACATCAATAACGTAATATAACTTAACCTAACCCAACCTATCATCTCGGCGGTAATATTTGACAACATTCCTGGCGAGTTGGCCTCTACGTCTCCGTGGGGCCTTCATATACATCAATAACGTAATATAACCTAACCTAACCCAACCTATCATCTCGGCGGTAATACTTGACAACATTCCTGGCGAGTTGGCCTCTACGTCTCCGTGGGACCTTCATATACATCAATAACGTAATATAACCTAACCTAACCCAACCTATCATATCGGCGGTAATATTTTACAATATTCCTGGCGAGTTGGCATCTACGTCTCCGTGGGACCTTCATATACATCAATAACATAATATCACCTAACCTAACCCAACCTAAGATCTCGGCACTAATATTTGACAACTTTCCTGGCGAGTTGGCCTCTAGGTCTCCGTGGGACCTTCATATACATCAATAACGTAATATAACCTAACCTAAACCAACCTAACATCCCGGCACTAATATTTGTCAACATTCCTAGCGAGTTGGACTCTATCTCTCCGTGCGACCTTCATATACATCAATAACGTAATTTAACCTAACCTAACCCAACCTATCATCTCGGCGGTAATATTTGACAACATTCCTGGCCAGTTGGCCTCTACGTCTCCGTGGAACCTTCATATACATCAATAACGTAATATAACTTAACCTAACCCAACCTATCATCTCGGCGGTAATATTTGACAACATTCCTGTCGAGTTGGCCTCTACGTTTCCGTGGGGCCTTCATATACATCAATAACGTAATATAACCAAACCTAACCCAACCTAACTTCTCGGCGGTAATATTTGACAACATTCCTGGCGAGTTGGTCTCTACGCCTCCGTGCGACCTTCATATACATCAATAACGTAATATAACCTAACCTGAACCAAAATATCATCTCGGCGGTAATATTTGACAACATTCCTGGTCAGTTGGCCTCTACGTCTCCGTGGGGCCTTCATATACATCAATAACGTAATATAACCTAACCTAACCCAACCTATCATCTCGGCGGTAATACTTGACAACATTCCTGGCGAGTTGGCCTCTACGTCTCCGTGGGACCTTCATATACATCAATAACGTAATATAACCTAACCTAACCCAACCTATCATATCGGCGGTAATATTTTACAATATTCCTGGCGAGTTGGCATCTACGTCTCCGTGGGACCTTCATATACATCAATAACATAATATCACCTAACCTAACCCAACCTAAGATCTCGGCACTAATATTTGACAACTTTCCTGGCGAGTTGGCCTCTAGGTCTCCGTGGGACCTTCATATACATCAATAACGTAATATAACCAAACCTAACCCAACCTAACATCTCGGCACTAATATTTGACAACATTCCTGGCGGGTTGGACTCTATCTCTCCGTGCGACCTTCATATACGTCAATAACGTAATATAATCTAACCTAACCCAACCTATCACCTCGGCGGTAATATTTGACAACATTCCTGGTCAGTTGGCCTCTACGTCTCCGTGGAACCTTCATATACATCAATAACGTAATATTACTTAACCTAACCCAACCTATCATCTCGGCGGTAATATTTGACAACATTCCTGGCGAGTTGGCCCCTACGTTTCCGTGGGGCCTTCATATACATCAATAACGTAATATAACCAAACCTAACCCAACCTAACATCTCGGCGGTAATATTTGACAACATTACTGGCGAGTTGGTCTCTACGCCTCCGTGCGACCTTCATATACATCAATAACGTAATTTAACCTAACCTGAACCAACCTATCATCTCGGCGGTAATATTTGACAACATTCCTGGCGAGTTGAGCTTTACGTCTCCGTGGGACCTTCATATACATCAATAGCGTAATATCACCTAACCTAACCCAACCTGAGATCTCGGCACTAATATTTGACAACATTCCTGGCGAGTTGGCCTCTACGTCTCTGTGGGAATTTTATATACATCAATGACGTAATATAACCTAACCTAACCCAACCTAACATCTCGGCACTAATATTTGACAACATTCCTGGCGAGTTGGACTCTACCTCTCCGTGGGGCCTTCATATACGTCAATAACGTAATATAAATTAACCTAACCCAACCTATCATCTCGGCGGTAATATTTGACAACATTCCTGGTCAGTTGGCCTCTACGTCTCCGTGGAACCTTCATATACATCAATAACGTAATATAACCTAACCTAACCCAACCTATCATCTCGGCGGTAATATTTGACAACATTCCTGGCGAGTTGGCCTCTACCTCTCCGTGAGACCTTCATATACATCAATAACGTAATATAACCTAACCTAACCCAACCTATCATCTCGGCGGTAATACTTGACAACATTCCTGGCGAGTTGGCCTCTACGTCTCCGTGGGACCTTCATATACATCAATAACGTAATATAACCTAACCTAACCCAACCTATCGTATCGGCGGTAATATTTTACAATATTTCTGGCGAGTTGGCCTCTACGTCTCCGTGGGACCTTCATATACATCAATAACATAATATCACCTAACCTAACCCAACCTAAGATCTCGGCACTAATATTTGACAACATTCCTGGCGAGTTGGCCTCTACGTCTCCGTGGGACCTTCATATACATCAATAACGTAATATAACCTAACCTAACCCAACCTAACATCTCGGCACTAATATTTGACAACATTCCTGGCGAGTTGGACTCTATCTCTCCGTGCGACCTTCATATACATCAATAACGTAATTTAACCTAACCTAACCCAACCTATCATCTCGGCGGTAATATTTGACAACATTCCTGATCAGTTGGCCTCTACGTCTCCGTGGAACCTTCATATACATCAATAACGTAATATAACATAACCTAACCCAACCTATCATCTCGGCGGTAATATTTGACAACATTCCTGTCGAGTTGGCCTCTACGTTTCCGTGGGGCCTTCATATACATCAATAACGTAATATAACCAAACCTAACCCAACCTAACATCTCGGCGGTAATATTTGACAACATTCCTGGCGAGTTGGTCTCTACGCCTCCGTGCGACCTTCATATACATCAATAACGTAATATAATCTAACCTGAACCAAAATATCATCTCGGCGGTAATATTTGACAACATTCCTGGTCAGTTGGCCTCTACGTCTCCGTGGGGCCTTCATATACATCAATAACGTAATATAACCTAACCTAACCCAACCTAACATCTCGGCGGTAATATTTGACAACATTCCTGGCGAGTTGGCCTCTACGTCTCCGTGGGGCATTCATATACATCAATAACGTAATATAACCAAACCTAACCCAACCTAACATCTCGGCGGTAATATTTGACAACATTCCTGGCGAGTTGGCCTCTACCTCTCCGTGGGACCTTCATATACGTCAATAACGTAATATAATCTAACCTAACCCAACCTATCACCTCGGCGGTAATATTTGACAACATTCCTGGTCAGTTGGCCTCTACGTCTCCGTGGAACCTTCATATACATCAATAACGAAATATAACTTAACCTAACCCAACCTATCATCTCGGCGGGAATATTTGACAACATTCCTGGCGAGTTGGCCTCTACCTCTCCGTGAGACCTTCATATACATCAATAACGTAATATAACCTAACCTAACCCAACCTATCATCTCGGCGGTAATACTTGACAACATTCCTGGCGAGTTGGCCTCTACCTCTCCGTGGGACGTTCATATACGTCAATAACGTAATATAATCTAACCTAACCCAACCTATCACCTCGGCGGTAATATTTGACAACATTCCTGGTCAGTTGGCCTCTACGTCTCCGTGGAACCTTCATATACATCAATAACGTAATATAACTTAACCTATCCCAACCTATCATCTCGGCGGTAATATTTGACAACATTCCTGGCGAGTTGGCCCCTACGTTTCCGTGGGGCCTTCATATACATCAATAACGTAATATAACGAAACCTAACCCAACCTAACATCTCGGCGGTAATATTTGACAACATTACTGGCGAGTTGGTCTCTACCTCTCCGTGGGACCTTCATATACGTCAATAACGTAATATAATCTAACCTAACCCAACCTATCATCTCGGCGGTAATATTTGACAACATTCCTGGTCAGTTGGCCTCTACGTCTCCGTGGAACCTTCATATACATCAATAACGTAATATAACCTAACCTAACCCAACCTATCATCTCGGCGGTAATATTTGACAACATTCCTGGCGAGTTGGCCTCTACCTCTCCGCGAGACCTTCATATACATCAATAACGTAATATAACCTAACCTAACCCAACCTATCATCTCGGCGGTAATACTTGACAACATTCCTGGCGAGTTGGCCTCTACGTCTCCGTGGGACCTTCATATACATCAATAACGTAATATAACCTAACCTAACCCAACCTATCGTATCGGCGGTAATATTTTACAATATTCCTGGCGAGTTGGCCTCTACGTCTCCGTGGGACCTTCATATACATCAATAACATAATATCACCTAACCTAACCCAACCTAAGATCTCGGCACTAATATTTGACAACATTCCTGGCGAGTTGGCCTCTACGTCTCCGTGGGACCTTCATATACATCAATAACGTATATAACCTAACCTAACCCAACCTAACATCTCGGCACTAATATTTGACAACATTCCTGGCGAGTTGGACTCTACGTCTCCGTGGGACCTTCATATACATCAATAACATAATATCACCTAACCTAACCCAACCTAAGATCTCGGCACTAATATTTGACAACATTCCTGGCGAGTTGGCCTCTACGTCTCCGTGGGACCTTCATATACATCAATAACGTAATATAACCTAACCTAACCCAACCTAACATCTCGGCACTAATATTTGACAACATTCCTGGCGAGTTGGACTCTATCTCTCCGTGCGACCTTCATATACATCAATAACGTAATTTAACCTAACCTAACCCAACCTATCATCTCGGCGGTAATATTTGACAACATTCCTGATCAGTTGGCCTCTACGTCTCCGTGGAACCTTCATATACATCAATAACGTAATATAACATAACCTAACCCAACCTATCATCTCGGCGGTAATATTTGACAACATTCCTGTCGAGTTGGCCTCTACGTTTCCGTGGGGCCTTCATATACATCAATAACGTAATATAACCAAACCTAACCCAACCTAACATCTCGGCGGTAATATTTGACAACATTCCTGGCGAGTTGGTCTCTACGCCTCCGTGCGACCTTCATATACATCAATAACGTAATATAATCTAACCTGAACCAAAATATCATCTCGGCGGTAATATTTGACAACATTCCTGGTCAGTTGGCCTCTACGTCTCCGTGGGGCCTTCATATACATCAATAACGTAATATAACCTAACCTAACCCAACCTAACATCTCGGCGGTAATATTTGACAACATTCCTGGCGAGTTGGCCTCTACGTCTCCGTGGGGCATTCATATACATCAATAACGTAATATAACCAAACCTAACCCAACCTAACATCTCGGCGGTAATATTTGACAACATTCCTGGCGAGTTGGCCTCTACCTCTCCGTGGGACCTTCATATACGTCAATAACGTAATATAATCTAACCTAACCCAACCTATCACCTCGGCGGTAATATTTGACAACATTCCTGGTCAGTTGGCCTCTACGTCTCCGTGGAACCTTCATATACATCAATAACGAAATATAACTTAACCTAACCCAACCTATCATCTCGGCGGGAATATTTGACAACATTCCTGGCGAGTTGGCCTCTACCTCTCCGTGAGACCTTCATATACATCAATAACGTAATATAACCTAACCTAACCCAACCTATCATCTCGGCGGTAATACTTGACAACATTCCTGGCGAGTTGGCCTCTACCTCTCCGTGGGACGTTCATATACGTCAATAACGTAATATAATCTAACCTAACCCAACCTATCACCTCGGCGGTAATATTTGACAACATTCCTGGTCAGTTGGCCTCTACGTCTCCGTGGAACCTTCATATACATCAATAACGTAATATAACTTAACCTATCCCAACCTATCATCTCGGCGGTAATATTTGACAACATTCCTGGCGAGTTGGCCCCTACGTTTCCGTGGGGCCTTCATATACATCAATAACGTAATATAACGAAACCTAACCCAACCTAACATCTCGGCGGTAATATTTGACAACATTACTGGCGAGTTGGTCTCTACCTCTCCGTGGGACCTTCATATACGTCAATAACGTAATATAATCTAACCTAACCCAACCTATCATCTCGGCGGTAATATTTGACAACATTCCTGGTCAGTTGGCCTCTACGTCTCCGTGGAACCTTCATATACATCAATAACGTAATATAACCTAACCTAACCCAACCTATCATCTCGGCGGTAATATTTGACAACATTCCTGGCGAGTTGGCCTCTACCTCTCCGCGAGACCTTCATATACATCAATAACGTAATATAACCTAACCTAACCCAACCTATCATCTCGGCGGTAATACTTGACAACATTCCTGGCGAGTTGGCCTCTACGTCTCCGTGGGACCTTCATATACATCAATAACGTAATATAACCTAACCTAACCCAACCTATCGTATCGGCGGTAATATTTTACAATATTCCTGGCGAGTTGGCCTCTACGTCTCCGTGGGACCTTCATATACATCAATAACATAATATCACCTAACCTAACCCAACCTAAGATCTCGGCACTAATATTTGACAACATTCCTGGCGAGTTGGCCTCTACGTCTCCGTGGGACCTTCATATACATCAATAACGTATATAACCTAACCTAACCCAACCTAACATCTCGGCACTAATATTTGACAACATTCCTGGCGAGTTGGACTCTATCTCTCCGTGCGACCTTCATATACATCAATAACGTAATTTAACCTAACCTAACCCAACCTATCATCTCGGCGGTAATATTTGACAACATTCCTGATCAGTTGGCCTCTACGTCTCCGTGGAACCTTCATATACATCAATAACGTAATATAACATAACCTAACCCAACCTATCATCTCGGCGGTAATATTTGACAACATTCCTGTCGAGTTGGCCTCTACGTTTCCGTGGGGCCTTCATATACATCAATAACGTAATATAACCAAACCTAACCCAACCTAACATCTCGGCGGTAATATTTGACAACATTCCTGGCGAGTTGGTCTCTACGCCTCCGTGCGACCTTCATATACATCAATAACGTAATATAATCTAACCTGAACCAAAATATCATCTCGGCGGTAATATTTGACAACATTCCTGGTCAGTTGGCCTCTACGTCTCCGTGGGGCCTTCATATACATCAATAACGTAATATAACCTAACCTAACCCAACCTAACATCTCGGCGGTAATATTTGACAACATTCCTGGCGAGTTGGCCTCTACGTCTCCGTGGGGCATTCATATACATCAATAACGTAATATAACCAAACCTAACCCAACCTAACATCTCGGCGGTAATATTTGACAACATTCCTGGCGAGTTGGCCTCTACCTCTCCGTGGGACCTTCATATACGTCAATAACGTAATATAATCTAACCTAACCCAACCTATCACCTCGGCGGTAATATTTGACAACATTCCTGGTCAGTTGGCCTCTACGTCTCCGTGGAACCTTCATATACATCAATAACGAAATATAACTTAACCTAACCCAACCTATCATCTCGGCGGGAATATTTGACAACATTCCTGGCGAGTTGGCCTCTACCTCTCCGTGAGACCTTCATATACATCAATAACGTAATATAACCTAACCTAACCCAACCTATCATCTCGGCGGTAATACTTGACAACATTCCTGGCGAGTTGGCCTCTACCTCTCCGTGGGACCTTCATATACGTCAATAACGTAATATAATCTAACCTAACCCAACCTATCACCTCGGCGGTAATATTTGACAACATTCCTGGTCAGTTGGCCTCTACGTCTCCGTGGAACCTTCATATACATCAATAACGTAATATAACTTAACCTATCCCAACCTATCATCTCGGCGGTAATATTTGACAACATTCCTGGCGAGTTGGCCCCTACGTTTCCGTGGGGCCTTCATATACATCAATAACGTAATATAACGAAACCTAACCCAACCTAACATCTCGGCGGTAATATTTGACAACATTACTGGCGAGTTGGTCTCTACCTCTCCGTGGGACCTTCATATACGTCAATAACGTAATATAATCTAACCTAACCCAACCTATCATCTCGGCGGTAATATTTGACAACATTCCTGGTCAGTTGGCCTCTACGTCTCCGTGGAACCTTCATATACATCAATAACGTAATATAACCTAACCTAACCCAACCTATCATCTCGGCGGTAATATTTGACAACATTCCTGGCGAGTTGGCCTCTACCTCTCCGCGAGACCTTCATATACATCAATAACGTAATATAACCTAACCTAACCCAACCTATCATCTCGGCGGTAATACTTGACAACATTCCTGGCGAGTTGGCCTCTACGTCTCCGTGGGACCTTCATATACATCAATAACGTAATATAACCTAACCTAACCCAACCTATCGTATCGGCGGTAATATTTTACAATATTCCTGGCGAGTTGGCCTCTACGTCTCCGTGGGACCTTCATATACATCAATAACATAATATCACCTAACCTAACCCAACCTAAGATCTCGGCACTAATATTTGACAACATTCCTGGCGAGTTGGCCTCTACGTCTCCGTGGGACCTTCATATACATCAATAACGTATATAACCTAACCTAACCCAACCTAACATCTCGGCACTAGTATTTGACAACATTCCTGGCGAGTTGGACTCTATCTCTCCGTGCGACCTTCATATACATCAATAACGTAATTTAACCTAACCTAACCCAACCTATCATCTCGGCGGTAATATTTGACAACATTCCTGATCAGTTGGCCTCTACGTCTCCGTGGAACCTTCATATACATCAATAACGTAATATAACATAACCTAACCCAACCTATCATCTCGGCGGTAATATTTGACAACATTCCTGTCGAGTTGGCCTCTACGTTTCCGTGGGGCCTTCATATACATCAATAACGTAATATAACCAAACCTAACCCAACCTAACATCTCGGCGGTAATATTTGACAACATTCCTGGCGGGTTGGACTCTATCTCTCCGTGCGACCTTCATATACGTCAATAACGTAATATAATCTAACCTAACCCAACCTATCACCTCGGCGGTAATATTTGACAACATTCCTGGTCAGTTGGCCTCTACGTCTCCGTGGAACCTTCATATACATCAATAACGTAATATTACTTAACCTAACCCAACCTATCATCTCGGCGGTAATATTTGACAACATTCCTGGCGAGTTGGCCCCTACGTTTCCGTGGGGCCTTCATATACATCAATAACGTAATATAACCAAACCTAACCCAACCTAACATCTCGGCGGTAATATTTGACAACATTACTGGCGAGTTGGTCTCTACGCCTCCGTGCGACCTTCATATACATCAATAACGTAATTTAACCTAACCTGAACCAACCTATCATCTCGGCGGTAATATTTGACAACATTCCTGGCGAGTTGAGCTTTACGTCTCCGTGGGACCTTCATATACATCAATAGCGTAATATCACCTAACCTAACCCAACCTGAGATCTCGGCACTAATATTTGACAACATTCCTGGCGAGTTGGCCTCTACGTCTCTGTGGGAATTTTATATACATCAATGACGTAATATAACCTAACCTAACCCAACCTAACATCTCGGCACTAATATTTGACAACATTCCTGGCGAGTTGGACTCTACCTCTCCGTGGGGCCTTCATATACGTCAATAACGTAATATAAATTAACCTAACCCAACCTATCATCTCGGCGGTAATATTTGACAACATTCCTGGTCAGTTGGCCTCTACGTCTCCGTGGAACCTTCATATACATCAATAACGTAATATAACCTAACCTAACCCAACCTATCATCTCGGCGGTAATATTTGACAACATTCCTGGCGAGTTGGCCTCTACCTCTCCGTGAGACCTTCATATACATCAATAACGTAATATAACCTAACCTAACCCAACCTATCATCTCGGCGGTAATACTTGACAACATTCCTGGCGAGTTGGCCTCTACGTCTCCGTGGGACCTTCATATACATCAATAACGTAATATAACCTAACCTAACCCAACCTATCGTATCGGCGGTAATATTTTACAATATTTCTGGCGAGTTGGCCTCTACGTCTCCGTGGGACCTTCATATACATCAATAACATAATATCACCTAACCTAACCCAACCTAAGATCTCGGCACTAATATTTGACAACATTCCTGGCGAGTTGGCCTCTACGTCTCCGTGGGACCTTCATATACATCAATAACGTAATATAACCTAACCTAACCCAACCTAACATCTCGGCACTAATATTTGACAACATTCCTGGCGAGTTGGACTCTATCTCTCCGTGCGACCTTCATATACATCAATAACGTAATTTAACCTAACCTAACCCAACCTATCATCTCGGCGGTAATATTTGACAACATTCCTGATCAGTTGGCCTCTACGTCTCCGTGGAACCTTCATATACATCAATAACGTAATATAACATAACCTAACCCAACCTATCATCTCGGCGGTAATATTTGACAACATTCCTGTCGAGTTGGCCTCTACGTTTCCGTGGGGCCTTCATATACATCAATAACGTAATATAACCAAACCTAACCCAACCTAACATCTCGGCGGTAATATTTGACAACATTCCTGGCGAGTTGGTCTCTACGCCTCCGTGCGACCTTCATATACATCAATAACGTAATATAATCTAACCTGAACCAAAATATCATCTCGGCGGTAATATTTGACAACATTCCTGGTCAGTTGGCCTCTACGTCTCCGTGGGGCCTTCATATACATCAATAACGTAATATAACCTAACCTAACCCAACCTAACATCTCGGCGGTAATATTTGACAACATTCCTGGCGAGTTGGCCTCTACGTCTCCGTGGGGCATTCATATACATCAATAACGTAATATAACCAAACCTAACCCAACCTAACATCTCGGCGGTAATATTTGACAACATTCCTGGCGAGTTGGCCTCTACCTCTCCGTGGGACCTTCATATACGTCAATAACGTAATATAATCTAACCTAACCCAACCTATCACCTCGGCGGTAATATTTGACAACATTCCTGGTCAGTTGGCCTCTACGTCTCCGTGGAACCTTCATATACATCAATAACGAAATATAACTTAACCTAACCCAACCTATCATCTCGGCGGGAATATTTGACAACATTCCTGGCGAGTTGGCCTCTACCTCTCCGTGAGACCTTCATATACATCAATAACGTAATATAACCTAACCTAACCCAACCTATCATCTCGGCGGTAATACTTGACAACATTCCTGGCGAGTTGGCCTCTACCTCTCCGTGGGACGTTCATATACGTCAATAACGTAATATAATCTAACCTAACCCAACCTATCACCTCGGCGGTAATATTTGACAACATTCCTGGTCAGTTGGCCTCTACGTCTCCGTGGAACCTTCATATACATCAATAACGTAATATAACTTAACCTATCCCAACCTATCATCTCGGCGGTAATATTTGACAACATTCCTGGCGAGTTGGCCCCTACGTTTCCGTGGGGCCTTCATATACATCAATAACGTAATATAACGAAACCTAACCCAACCTAACATCTCGGCGGTAATATTTGACAACATTACTGGCGAGTTGGTCTCTACCTCTCCGTGGGACCTTCATATACGTCAATAACGTAATATAATCTAACCTAACCCAACCTATCATCTCGGCGGTAATATTTGACAACATTCCTGGTCAGTTGGCCTCTACGTCTCCGTGGAACCTTCATATACATCAATAACGTAATATAACCTAACCTAACCCAACCTATCATCTCGGCGGTAATATTTGACAACATTCCTGGCGAGTTGGCCTCTACCTCTCCGCGAGACCTTCATATACATCAATAACGTAATATAACCTAACCTAACCCAACCTATCATCTCGGCGGTAATACTTGACAACATTCCTGGCGAGTTGGCCTCTACGTCTCCGTGGGACCTTCATATACATCAATAACGTAATATAACCTAACCTAACCCAACCTATCGTATCGGCGGTAATATTTTACAATATTCCTGGCGAGTTGGCCTCTACGTCTCCGTGGGGCCTTCATATACATCAATAACATAATATCACCTAACCTAACCCAACCTAAGATCTCGGCACTAATATTTGACAACATTCCTGGCGAGTTGGCCTCTACGTCTCCGTGGGACCTTCATATACATCAATAACGTATATAACCTAACCTAACCCAACCTAACATCTCGGCACTAATATTTGACAACATTCCTGGCGAGTTGGACTCTATCTCTCCGTGCGACCTTCATATACATCAATAACGTAATTTAACCTAACCTAACCCAACCTATCATCTCGGCGGTAATATTTGACAACATTCCTGATCAGTTGGCCTCTACGTCTCCGTGGAACCTTCATATACATCAATAACGTAATATAACATAACCTAACCCAACCTATCATCTCGGCGGTAATATTTGACAACATTCCTGTCGAGTTGGCCTCTACGTTTCCGTGGGGCCTTCATATACATCAATAACGTAATATAACCAAACCTAACCCAACCTAACATCTCGGCGGTAATATTTGACAACATTCCTGGCGAGTTGGTCTCTACGCCTCCGTGCGACCTTCATATACATCAATAACGTAATATAATCTAACCTGAACCAAAATATCATCTCGGCGGTAATATTTGACAACATTCCTGGTCAGTTGGCCTCTACGTCTCCGTGGGGCCTTCATATACATCAATAACGTAATATAACCTAACCTAACCCAACCTAACATCTCGGCGGTAATATTTGACAACATTCCTGGCGAGTTGGCCTCTACGTCTCCGTGGGGCATTCATATACATCAATAACGTAATATAACCAAACCTAACCCAACCTAACATCTCGGCGGTAATATTTGACAACATTCCTGGCGAGTTGGCCTCTACCTCTCCGTGGGACCTTCATATACGTCAATAACGTAATATAATCTAACCTAACCCAACCTATCACCTCGGCGGTAATATTTGACAACATTCCTGGTCAGTTGGCCTCTACGTCTCCGTGGAACCTTCATATACATCAATAACGAAATATAACTTAACCTAACCCAACCTATCATCTCGGCGGGAATATTTGACAACATTCCTGGCGAGTTGGCCTCTACGTTTCCGTGGGGCCTTCATATACATCAATAACGTAATATAACCAAACCTAACCCAACCTAATATCTCGGCGGTAATATTTGACAACATTCCTGGCGAGTTGGTCTCTACGCCTCCGTGCGACCTTCATATACATCAATAACGTAATTTAACCTAACCTGAACCAACCTATCATCTCGGCGGTAATATTTGACAACATTCCTGGCGAGTTGGCCTCTACGTCTCCGTGGGGCATTCATATACATCAATAACGTAATATAACCAAACCTAACCCAACCTAACATCTCGGCGGTAATATTTGACAACATTCCTGGCGAGTTGGCCTCTACCTCTCCGTGGGACCTTCATATACGTCAATAACGTAATATAATCTAACCTAACCCAACCTATCACCTCGGCGGTAATATTTGACAACATTCCTGGTCAGTTGGCCTCTACGTCTCCGTGGAACCTTCATATACATCAATAACGAAATATAACTTAACCTAACCCAACCTATCATCTCGGCGGGAATATTTGACAACATTCCTGGCGAGTTGGCCTCTACCTCTCCGTGAGACCTTCATATACATCAATAACGTAATATAACCTAACCTAACCCAACCTATCATCTCGGCGGTAATACTTGACAACATTCCTGGCGAGTTGGCCTCTACCTCTCCGTGGGACCTTCATATACGTCAATAACGTAATATAATCTAACCTAACCCAACCTATCACCTCGGCGGTAATATTTGACAACATTCCTGGTCAGTTGGCCTCTACGTCTCCGTGGAACCTTCATATACATCAATAACGTAATATAACTTAACCTATCCCAACCTATCATCTCGGCGGTAATATTTGACAACATTCCTGGCGAGTTGGCCCCTACGTTTCCGTGGGGCCTTCATATACATCAATAACGTAATATAACGAAACCTAACCCAACCTAACATCTCGGCGGTAATATTTGACAACATTACTGGCGAGTTGGTCTCTACCTCTCCGTGGGACCTTCATATACGTCAATAACGTAATATAATCTAACCTAACCCAACCTATCATCTCGGCGGTAATATTTGACAACATTCCTGGTCAGTTGGCCTCTACGTCTCCGTGGAACCTTCATATACATCAATAACGTAATATAACCTAACCTAACCCAACCTATCATCTCGGCGGTAATATTTGACAACATTCCTGACGAGTTGGCCTCTACCTCTCCGCGAGACCTTCATATACATCAATAACGTAATATAACCTAACCTAACCCAACCTATCATCTCGGCGGTAATACTTGACAACATTCCTGGCGAGTTGGCCTCTACGTCTCCGTGGGACCTTCATATACATCAATAACGTAATATAACATAACCTAACCCAACCTATCGTATCGGCGGTAATATTTTACAATATTCCTGGCGAGTTGGCCTCTACGTCTCCGTGGGACCTTCATATACATCAATAACATAATATCACCTAACCTAACCCAACCTAAGATCTCGGCACTAATATTTGACAACATTCCTGGCGAGTTGGCCTCTACGTCTCCGTGGGACCTTCATATACATCAATAACGTATATAACCTAACCTAACCCAACCTAACATCTCGGCACTAATATTTGACAACATTCCTGGCGAGTTGGCCTCTATCTCTCCGTGGGACCTTCATATACATCAATAACGTAATATAACCTAACCTGAAGCAACCGAACATCTCGGCGGTAATATTTAACAACATTCCTGGCGAGTTGGCCTCTACGTCTCCGTGGGGCCTTCATATACATCAATAACGTAATATAACCTAACCTAACCCAACCTAACATCTCGGCGGTAATATTTGACAACATTCCTGGCGAGTTGGCTTCTACGTCTCCGTGGGGCCTTCATATACATCAATAACGTAATATAACCAAACCTAACCCAACCTAACATCTCGGCGGTAATATTTGATAACATTCTTGGCGAGTTGGTCTCTACGCATCCGTGCGACCTTCATATACATCAATAACGTAATATAACCTAACCTGAACCAAAATATCATCTCGGCGTTAATATTTGACAACATTCCTGCGAGTTGAGCTCTACGTCTCCGTGGGACCTTCATATACATCAATAACGTAATATCACCTAACCTAACCCAACCTAAGATCTCGGCACTAATATTTGACAACATTCCTGGCGAGTTGGCCTCTACGTCTCTGTGGGAATTTTATATACATCAATAACGTAATATAACGTAACCTAACCCAACCTAACATCTCGGCGGTAATATTTGACAACATTCCTGGCGAGTGGGCCTCTATGTTTCCGTGGGACCTTTATATACATCAATAACGTAATATAACGTAACCTAAACCAACCTATCATTTCGGCGGTAATATTTGAAAACATTCCTGTCGATGTTGGCCTCTACGTCTCCGTGTGACTTTTATATACATCAAAACGTAATTTAACCTAACCTAACCCAACGTAACATCTCGGCGGTAATATTTGACAACATTCCTGGGGAGTTGGCATCTACGTGTCCGTCGGACATTCATATACATAAATAACGTAATATCACCTAACCTAGCCCAACCTAAGATCTCGGCACTAATATTTGACAACATTCCTGGCTTGACGGTCTCTACGTCTCCATGGGACCTTCATATACATCAATAACGTAATATAACGTAACCTAAACCAACCTATCATATCGGCGGTAATATTTGACAATATTCCTGGCGAGTTGGCCTCTACGTCTCCGTGGGACCTTCATATACATCAATAACGTAATATAGCCTAACCTATCCCAACCGAACATCTCGGCGGTAATATTTGACAACATTCCTGGCGAGTTGGCCTCTACGTCTCCGTGGGGTCTTCATATACATCAATAACGTAATATGACCTAACCTAACCCAACCTAACATCTCGGCGGTAATATCTGACAACATTCCTGGTCAGTTGGCCTCTACGTCCCCGTGGAACCTTCATATACATCAATAACGTAATATAACTTAACCTAACCCAACCTATCATCTCGGCGGTAATATTTGACAACATTCCTGGCGAGTTGGCCTCTACGTTTCCGTGGGGCCTTCATATACATCAATAACGTAATATAACCAAACCTAACCCAACCTAATATCTCGGCGGTAATATTTGACAACATTCCTGGCGAGTTGGTCTCTACGCCTCCGTGCGACCTTCATATACATCAATAACGTAATTTAACCTAACCTGAACCAACCTATCATCTCGGCGGTAATATTTGACAACATTCCTGGCGAGTTGAGCTCTACGTCTCCGTGGGACCTTCATATACATCAATAACGTAATATCACCTAACCTAACCCAACCTAAGATCTCGGCACTAATATTTGACAACATTCCTGGCGAGTTGGCCTCTACGTCTCTGTGGGAATTTTATATACATCAATAACGTAATATAACCTAACCTAACCCAACCTAACATCTCGGCGGTAATATTTGACAACATTCCTGGCGAGTTGGCCTCTACCTCTCCGTGGGACCTTCATATACGTCAATAACGTAATATAATCTAACCTAACCCAACCTATCATCTCGGCGGTTATATTTGACAACATTCCTGATCTGTTGGCCTCTACGTCTCCGTGGAACCTTCATATACATCAATAACGTAATATAACTTAACCTAACCCAACCTATCATCTCGGCGGTAATATTTGACAACATTCCTGGCGAGTTGGCCTCTACGTTTCCGTGGGGCCTTCATATACATCAATAACGTAATATAACCAAACCTAACCCAACCTAACATCTCGGCGGTAATATTTGAAAATATTCCTGTCGATTTTGGCCTCTACGCCTCCGTGGGACTTTTATATATATCAATAACGTAATTTAACCTAACCTAAGCCTACGTAACATCTCGGCGGTAATGTTTGACAACATTCCTGGCTTGATGGCCTCTACGTCTCCGTGGGACCTTCATATACATCAATAACGTAATATAACGTAACCTAAACCAACCTATCATATCGGCGGTAATATTTGACAATATTCCTGGCGAGTTGGCCTCTACGTCTCCGTGGGACCTTCATATACATCAATAACGTAATATAACTTAACCTAACCCAACCTATCATCTCGGCGGTAATATTTGACAACATTCCTGTCGAGTTGGCCTCTACGTTTCCGTGGGGCCTTCATATACATCAATAACGTAATATAACCAAACCTAACCCAACCTAACTTCTCGGCGGTAATATTTGACAACATTCCTGGCGAGTTGGTCTCTACGCCTCCGTGCGACCTTCATATACATCAATAACGTAATATAACCTAACCTAACCCAACCTATCATCTCGGCGGTAATACTTGACAACATTCCTGGCGAGTTGGCCTCTACGTCTCCGTGGGACCTTCATATACATCAATAACGTAATATAACCTAACCTAACCCAACCTATCATATCGGCGGTAATATTTTACAATATTCCTGGCGAGTTGGCATCTACGTCTCCGTGGGACCTTCATATACATCAATAACATAATATCACCTAACCTAACCCAACCTAAGATCTCGGCACTAATATTTAACAACTTTCCTGGCGAATTGGCCTCTAGGTCTCCGTGGGACCTTCATATACATCAATAACGTAATATAACCAAACCTAACCCAACCTAACATCTCGGCACTAATATTTGACAACATTCCTGGCGGGTTGGACTCTATCTCTCCGTGCGACCTTCATATACGTCAATAACGTAATATAATCTAACCTAACCCAACCTATCACCTCGGCGGTAATATTTGACAACATTCCTGGTCAGTTGGCCTCTACGTCTCCGTGGAACCTTCATATACATCAATAACGTAATATTACTTAACCTAAACCAAACTATCATCTCGGCGGTAATATTTGACAACATTCCTGGCGAGTTGGCCCCTACGTTTCCGTGGGGCCTTCATATACATCAATAACGTAATATAACCAAACCTAACCCAACCTAACATCTCGGCGGTAATATTTGACAACATTACTGGCGAGTTGGTCTCTACGCCTCCGTGCGACCTTCATATACATCAATAACGTAATTTAACCTAACCTGAACCAACCTATCATCTCGGCGGTAATATTTGACAACATTCCTGGCGAGTTGAGCTTTACGTCTCCGTGGGACCTTCATATACATCAATAGCGTAATATCACCTAACCTAACCCAACCTGAGATCTCGGCACTAATATTTGACAACATTCCTGGCGAGTTGGCCTCTACGTCTCTGTGGGAATTTTATATACATCAATGACGTAATATAACCTAACCTAACCCAACCTAACATCTCGGCACTAATATTTGACAACATTCCTGGCGAGTTGGACTCTACCTCTCCGTGGGGCCTTCATATACGTCAATAACGTAATATAAATTAACCTAACCCAACCTATCATCTCGGCGGTAATATTTGACAACATTCCTGGTCAGTTGGCCTCTACGTCTCCGTGGAACCTTCATATACATCAATAACGTAATATAACCTAACCTAACCCAACCTATCATCTCGGCGGTAATATTTGACAACATTCCTGGCGAGTTGGCCTCTACCTCTCCGTGAGACCTTCATATACATCAATAACGTAATATAACCTAACCTAACCCAACCTATCATCTCGGCGGTAATACTTGACAACATTCCTGGCGAGTTGGCCTCTACGTCTCCGTGGGACCTTCATATACATCAATAACGTAATATAACCTAACCTAACCCAACCTATCGTATCGGCGGTAATATTTTACAATATTTCTGGCGAGTTGGCCTCTACGTCTCCGTGGGACCTTCATATACATCAATAACATAATATCACCTAACCTAACCCAACCTAAGATCTCGGCACTAATATTTGACAACATTCCTGGCGAGTTGGCCTCTACGTCTCCGTGGGACCTTCATATACATCAATAACGTAATGTAACCTAACCTAACCCAACCTAACATCTCGGCACTAATATTTGACAACATTCCTGGCGAGTTGGACTCTATCTCTCCGTGCGACCTTCATATACATCAATAACGTAATTTAACCTAACCTAACCCAACCTATCATCTCGGCGGTAATATTTGACAACATTCCTGATCAGTTGGCCTCTACGTCTCCGTGGAACCTTCATATACATCAATAACGTAATATAACATAACCTAACCCAACCTATCATCTCGGCGGTAATATTTGACAACATTCCTGTCGAGTTGGCCTCTACGTTTCCGTGGGGCCTTCATATACATCAATAACGTAATATAACCAAACCTAACCCAACCTAACATCTCGGCGGTAATATTTGACAACATTCCTGGCGAGTTGGTCTCTACGCCTCCGTGCGACCTTCATATACATCAATAACGTAATATAATCTAACCTGAACCAAAATATCATCTCGGCGGTAATATTTGACAACATTCCTGGTCAGTTGGCCTCTACGTCTCCGTGGGGCCTTCATATACATCAATAACGTAATATAACCTAACCTAACCCAACCTAACATCTCGGCGGTAATATTTGACAACATTCCTGGCGAGTTGGCCTCTACGTCTCCGTGGGGCATTCATATACATCAATAACGTAATATAACCAAACCTAACCCAACCTAACATCTCGGCGGTAATATTTGACAACATTCCTGGCGAGTTGGCCTCTACCTCTCCGTGGGACCTTCATATACGTCAATAACGTAATATAATCTAACCTAACCCAACCTATCACCTCGGCGGTAATATTTGACAACATTCCTGGTCAGTTGGCCTCTACGTCTCCGTGGAACCTTCATATACATCAATAACGAAATATAACTTAACCTAACCCAACCTATCATCTCGGCGGTAATATTTAACAACATTCCTGGCGAGTTGGCCTCTACGTCTCCGTGGGGCCTTCATATACATCAATAACGTAATATAACCTAACCTAACCCAGCCTAACATCTCGGCGGTAATATTTGACAACATTCCTGGCGAGTTGGCTTCTACGTCTCCGTGGGGCCTTCATATACATCAATAACGTAATATAACCAAACCTAACCCAACCTAACATCTCGGCGGTAATATTTGACAACATTCTTGGCGAGTTGGTCTCTACGCATCCGTGCGACCTTCATATACATCAATAACGTAATATAACCTAACCTGAACCAAAATATCATCTCGGCGTTAATATTTGACAACATTCCTGCGAGTTGAGCTCTACGTCTCCGTGGGACCTTCATATACATCAATAACGTAATATCACCTAACCTAACCCAACCTAAGATCTCGGCACTAATATTTGACAACATTCCTGGCGAGTTGGCCTCTACGTCTCTGTGGGAATTTTATATACATCAATAACGTAATATAACGTAACCTAACCCAACCTAACATCTCGGCGGTAATATTTGACAACATTCCTGGCGAGTGGGCCTCTATGTTTCCGTGGGACCTTTATATACATCAATAACGTAATATAACGTAACCTAAACCAACCTATCATTTCGGCGGTAATATTTGAAAACATTCCTGTCGATGTTGGCCTCTACGTCTCCGTGTGACTTTTATATACATCAAAACGTAATTTAACCTAACCTAACCCAACGTAACATCTCGGCGGTAATATTTGACAACATTCCTGGGGAGTTGGCATCTACGTGTCCGTCGGACATTCATATACATAAATAACGTAATATCACCTAACCTAACCCAACCTAAGATCTCGGCACTAATATTTGACAACATTCCTGGCTTGACGGTCTCTACGTCTCCATGGGACCTTCATATACATCAATAACGTAATATAACGTAACCTAAACCAACCTATCATATCGGCGGTAATATTAGACAATATTCCTGGCGAGTTGGCCTCTACGTCTCCGTGGGACCTTCATATACATCAATAACGTAATATAGCCTAACCTATCCCAACCGAACATCCCGGCGGTAATATTTGACAACATTCCTGGCGAGTTGGCCTCTACGTCTCCGTGGGGCCTTCATATACATCAATAACGTAATATGACCTAACCTAACCCAACCTAACATCTCGGCGGTAATATCTGACAACATTCCTGGTCAGTTGGCCTCTACGTCCCCGTGGAACCTTCATATACATCAATAACGTAATATAACTTAACCTAACCCAACCTATCATCTCGGCGGTAATATTTGACAACATTCCTGGCGAGTTGGCCTCTACGTTTCCGTGGGGCCTTCATATACATCAATAACGTAACATAACCAAACCTAACCCAACCTAATATCTCGGCGGTAATATTTGACAACATTCCTGGCGAGTTGGTCTCTACGCCTCCGTGCGACCTTCATATACATCAATAACGTAATTTAACCTAACCTGAACCAACCTATCATCTCGGCGGTAATATTTGACAACATTCCTGGCGAGTTGAGCTCTACGTCTCCGTGGGATCTTCATATACATCAATAACGTAATATCACCTAACCTAACCCAACCTAAGATCTCGGCACTAATATTTGACAACATTCCTGGCGAGTTGGCCTCTACGTCTCTGTGGGAATTTTATATACATCAATAACGTAATATAACCTAACCTAACCCAACCTAACATCTCGGCGGTAATATTTGACAACATTCCTGGCGAGTTGGCCTCTACCTCTCCGTGGGACCTTCATATACGTCAATAACGTAATATAATCTAACCTAACCCAACCTATCATCTCGGCGGTAATATTTGACAACATTCCTGATCAGTTGGCCTCTACGTCTCCGTGGAACCTTCATATACATCAATAACGTAATATTACTTAACCTAACCCAACCTATCATCTCGGCGGTAATATTTGACAACATTCCTGTCGAGTTGGCCTCTACGTTTCCGTGGGGCCTTCATATACATCAATAACGTAATATAACCAAACCTAACCCAACCTAACTTCTCGGCGGTAATATTTGACAACATTCCTGGCGAGTTGGTCTCTACGTCTCCGTGGGACCTTCATATACATCAATAACGTAATATCACCTAACCTAACCCAACCTAAGATCTCGGCACTAATATTTGACAACATTCCTGGCGAGTTGGCCTTTACGTCTCTGTGGGAATTTTATATACATCAATAACGTAATATAACCTAACCTAACCCAACCTAACATCTCGGCGGTAATATTTGACAACATTCCTGGCGAGTTGGCCTCTACCTCTCCGTGGGACCTTCATATACGTCAATAACGTAATATAATCTAACCTAACCCAACCTATCATCTCGGCGGTAATATTTGACAACATTCCTGATCAGTTGGCCTCTACGTCTCCGTGGAACCTTCATATACATCAATAACGTAATATAACTTAACCTAACCCAACCTATCATCTCGGCGGTAATATTTGACAACATTCCTGGCGAGTTGGCCTCTACGTTTCCGTGGGGCCTTCATATACATCAATAACGTAATATAACCTAACCTAACCCAACCTATCATCTCGGCGGTAATACTTGACAACATTCCTGGCGAGTTGGCCTCTACGTCTCCGTGGGACCTTCATATACATCAATAACGTAATATAACCTAACCTAACCCAACCTATCGTATCGGCGGTAATATTTTACAATATTTCTGGCGAGTTGGCCTCTACGTCTCCGTGGGACCTTCATATACATCAATAACATAATATCACCTAACCTAACCCAACCTAAGATCTCGGCACTAATATTTGACAACATTCCTGGCGAGTTGGCCTCTACGTCTCCGTGGGACCTTCATATACATCAATAACGTAATGTAACCTAACCTAACCCAACCTAACATCTCGGCACTAATATTTGACAACATTCCTGGCGAGTTGGACTCTATCTCTCCGTGCGACCTTCATATACATCAATAACGTAATTTAACCTAACCTAACCCAACCTATCATCTCGGCGGTAATATTTGACAACATTCCTGATCAGTTGGCCTCTACGTCTCCGTGGAACCTTCATATACATCAATAACGTAATATAACATAACCTAACCCAACCTATCATCTCGGCGGTAATATTTGACAACATTCCTGTCGAGTTGGCCTCTACGTTTCCGTGGGGCCTTCATATACATCAATAACGTAATATAACCAAACCTAACCCAACCTAACATCTCGGCGGTAATATTTGACAACATTCCTGGCGAGTTGGTCTCTACGCCTCCGTGCGACCTTCATATACATCAATAACGTAATATAATCTAACCTGAACCAAAATATCATCTCGGCGGTAATATTTGACAACATTCCTGGTCAGTTGGCCTCTACGTCTCCGTGGGGCCTTCATATACATCAATAACGTAATATAACCTAACCTAACCCAACCTAACATCTCGGCGGTAATATTTGACAACATTCCTGGCGAGTTGGCCTCTACGTCTCCGTGGGGCATTCATATACATCAATAACGTAATATAACCAAACCTAACCCAACCTAACATCTCGGCGGTAATATTTGACAACATTCCTGGCGAGTTGGCCTCTACCTCTCCGTGGGACCTTCATATACGTCAATAACGTAATATAATCTAACCTAACCCAACCTATCACCTCGGCGGTAATATTTGACAACATTCCTGGTCAGTTGGCCTCTACGTCTCCGTGGAACCTTCATATACATCAATAACGAAATATAACTTAACCTAACCCAACCTATCATCTCGGCGGGAATATTTGACAACATTCCTGGCGAGTTGGCCTCTACCTCTCCGTGAGACCTTCATATACATCAATAACGTAATATAACCTAACCTAACCCAACCTATCATCTCGGCGGTAATACTTGACAACATTCCTGGCGAGTTGGCCTCTACCTCTCCGTGGGACCTTCATATACGTCAATAACGTAATATAATCTAACCTAACCCAACCTATCACCTCGGCGGTAATATTTGACAACATTCCTGGTCAGTTGGCCTCTACGTCTCCGTGGAACCTTCATATACATCAATAACGTAATATAACTTAACCTATCCCAACCTATCATCTCGGCGGTAATATTTAACAACATTCCTGGCGAGTTGGCCTCTACGTCTCCGTGGGGCCTTCATATACATCAATAACGTAATATAACCTAACCTAACCCAGCCTAACATCTCGGCGGTAATATTTGACAACATTCCTGGCGAGTTGGCTTCTACGTCTCCGTGGGGCCTTCATATACATCAATAACGTAATATAACCAAACCTAACCCAACCTAACATCTCGGCGGTAATATTTGACAACATTCTTGGCGAGTTGGTCTCTACGCATCCGTGCGACCTTCATATACATCAATAACGTAATATAACCTAACCTGAACCAAAATATCATCTCGGCGTTAATATTTGACAACATTCCTGCGAGTTGAGCTCTACGTCTCCGTGGGACCTTCATATACATCAATAACGTAATATCACCTAACCTAACCCAACCTAAGATCTCGGCACTAATATTTGACAACATTCCTGGCGAGTTGGCCTCTACGTCTCTGTGGGAATTTTATATACATCAATAACGTAATATAACGTAACCTAACCCAACCTAACATCTCGGCGGTAATATTTGACAACATTCCTGGCGAGTGGGCCTCTATGTTTCCGTGGGACCTTTATATACATCAATAACGTAATATAACGTAACCTAAACCAACCTATCATTTCGGCGGTAATATTTGAAAACATTCCTGTCGATGTTGGCCTCTACGTCTCCGTGTGACTTTTATATACATCAAAACGTAATTTAACCTAACCTAACCCAACGTAACATCTCGGCGGTAATATTTGACAACATTCCTGGGGAGTTGGCATCTACGTGTCCGTCGGACATTCATATACATAAATAACGTAATATCACCTAACCTAACCCAACCTAAGATCTCGGCACTAATATTTGACAACATTCCTGGCTTGACGGTCTCTACGTCTCCATGGGACCTTCATATACATCAATAACGTAATATAACGTAACCTAAACCAACCTATCATATCGGCGGTAATATTTGACAATATTCCTGGCGAGTTGGCCTCTACGTCTCCGTGGGACCTTCATATACATCAATAACGTAATATAGCCTAACCTATCCCAACCGAACATCCCGGCGGTAATATTTGACAACATTCCTGGCGAGTTGGCCTCTACGTCTCCGTGGGGCCTTCATATACATCAATAACGTAATATGACCTAACCTAACCCAACCTAACATCTCGGCGGTAATATCTGACAACATTCCTGGTCAGTTGGCCTCTACGTCCCCGTGGAACCTTCATATACATCAATAACGTAATATAACTTAACCTAACCCAACCTATCATCTCGGCGGTAATATTTGACAACATTCCTGGCGAGTTGGCCTCTACGTTTCCGTGGGGCCTTCATATACATCAATAACGTAACATAACCAAACCTAACCCAACCTAATATCTCGGCGGTAATATTTGACAACATTCCTGGCGAGTTGGTCTCTACGCCTCCGTGCGACCTTCATATACATCAATAACGTAATTTAACCTAACCTGAACCAACCTATCATCTCGGCGGTAATATTTGACAACATTCCTGGCGAGTTGAGCTCTACGTCTCCGTGGGATCTTCATATACATCAATAACGTAATATCACCTAACCTAACCCAACCTAAGATCTCGGCACTAATATTTGACAACATTCCTGGCGAGTTGGCCTCTACGTCTCTGTGGGAATTTTATATACATCAATAACGTAATATAACCTAACCTAACCCAACCTAACATCTCGGCGGTAATATTTGACAACATTCCTGGCGAGTTGGCCTCTACCTCTCCGTGGGACCTTCATATACGTCAATAACGTAATATAATCTAACCTAACCCAACCTATCATCTCGGCGGTAATATTTGACAACATTCCTGATCAGTTGGCCTCTACGTCTCCGTGGAACCTTCATATACATCAATAACGTAATATTACTTAACCTAACCCAACCTATCATCTCGGCGGTAATATTTGACAACATTCCTGTCGAGTTGGCCTCTACGTTTCCGTGGGGCCTTCATATACATCAATAACGTAATATAACCAAACCTAACCCAACCTAACTTCTCGGCGGTAATATTTGACAACATTCCTGGCGAGTTGGTCTCTACGTCTCCGTGGGACCTTCATATACATCAATAACGTAATATCACCTAACCTAACCCAACCTAAGATCTCGGCACTAATATTTGACAACATTCCTGGCGAGTTGGCCTTTACGTCTCTGTGGGAATTTTATATACATCAATAACGTAATATAACCTAACCTAACCCAACCTAACATCTCGGCGGTAATATTTGACAACATTCCTGGCGAGTTGGCCTCTACCTCTCCGTGGGACCTTCATATACGTCAATAACGTAATATAATCTAACCTAACCCAACCTATCATCTCGGCGGTAATATTTGACAACATTCCTGATCAGTTGGCCTCTACGTCTCCGTGGAACCTTCATATACATCAATAACGTAATATAACTTAACCTAACCCAACCTATCATCTCGGCGGTAATATTTGACAACATTCCTGGCGAGTTGGCCTCTACGTTTCCGTGGGGCCTTCATATACATCAATAACGTAATATAACCAAACCTAACCCAACCTAACATCTCGGCGGTAATATTTGAAAATATTCCTGTCGATTTTGGCCTCTACGCCTCCGTGGGACTTTTATATATATCAATAACGTAATTTAACCTAACCTAAGCCTACGTAACATCTCGGCGGTAATGTTTGACAACATTCCTGGCTTGATGGCCTCTACGTCTCCGTGGGACCTTCATATACATCAATAACGTAATATAACGTAACCTAAACCAACCTATCATATCGGCGGTAATATTTGACAATATTCCTGGCGAGTTGGCCTCTACGTCTCCGTGGGACCTTCATATACATCAATAACGTAATATAACCTAACCTAAACCAACCTAACATCCCGGCACTAATATTTGACAACATTCCTAGCGAGTTGGACTCTATCTCTCCGTGCGACCTTCATATACATCAATAACGTAATTTAACCTAGCCTAACCCAACCTATCATCTCGGCGGTAATATTTGACAACATTCCTGGCCAGTTGGCCTCTACGTCTCCGTGGAACCTTCATATACATCAATAACGTAATATAACTTAACCTAACCCAACCTATCATCTCGGCGGTAATATTTGACAACATTCCTGTCGAGTTGGCCTCTACGTTTCCGTGGGGCCTTCATATACATCAATAACGTAATATAACCAAACCTAACCCAACCTAACTTCTCGGCGGTAATATTTGACAACATTCCTGGCGAGTTGGTCTCTACGCCTCCGTGCGACCTTCATATACATCAATAACGTAATATAACCTAACCTGAACCAAAATATCATCTCGGCGGTAATATTTGACAACATTCCTGGTCAGTTGGCCTCTACGTCTCCGTGGGGCCTTCATATACATCAATAACGTAATATAACCTAACCTAACCCAACCTAACATCTCGGCGGTAATATTTGACAACATTCCTTGCGAGTTGGCCTCTACCTCTCCGTGAGACCTTCATATACATCAATAACGTAATATAACCTAACCTAACCCAACCTATCATCTCGGCGGTAATACTTGACAACATTCCTGGCGAGTTGGCCTCTACGTCTCCGTGGGACCTTCATATACATCAATAACGTAATATAACCTAACCTAACCCAACCTATCATATCGGCGGTAATATTTTACAATATTCCTGGCGAGTTGACATCTACGTCTCCGTGGGACCTTCATATACATCAATAACATAATATCACCTAACCTAACCCAACCTAAGATCTCGGCACTAATATTTGACAACTTTCCTGGCGAGTTGGCCTCTAGGTCTCCGTGGGACCTTCATATACATCAATAACGTAATATAACCAAACCTAACCCAACCTAACATCTCGGCACTAATATTTGACAACATTCCTGGCGGGTTGGACTCTATCTCTCCGTGCGACCTTCATATACGTCAATAACGTAATATAATCTAACCTAACCCAACCTATCACCTCGGCGGTAATATTTGACAACATTCCTGGTCAGTTGGCCTCTACGTCTCCGTGGAACCTTCATATACATCAATAACGTAATAGTACTTAACCTAACCCAACCTATCATCTCGGCGGTAATATTTGACAACATTCCTGGCGAGTTGGCCCCTACGTTTCCGTGGGGCCTTCATATACATCAATAACGTAATATAACCAAACCTAACCCAACCTAACATCTCGGCGGTAATATTTGACAACATTACTGGCGAGTTGGTCTCTACGCCTCCGTGCGACCTTCATATACATCAATAACGTAATTTAACCTAACCTGAACCAACCTATCATCTCGGCGGTAATATTTGACAACATTCCTGGCGAGTTGAGCGTTACGTCTCCGTGGGACCTTCATATACATCAATAGCGTAATATCACCTAACCTAACCCAACCTGAGATCTCGGCACTAATATTTGACAACATTCCTGGCGAGTTGGCCTCTGCGTCTCTGTGGGAATTTTATATACATCAATGACGTAATATAACCTAACCTAACCCAACCTAACATCTCGGCACTAATATTTGACAACATTCCTGGCGAGTTGGACTCTACCTCTCCGTGGGGCCTTCATATACGTCAATAACGTAATATAAATTAACCTAACCCAACCTATCATCTCGGCGGTAATATTTGACAACATTCCTGGTCAGTTGGCCTCTACGTCTCCGTGGAACCTTCATATACATCAATAACGTAATATAACCTAACCTAACCCAACCTATCATCTCGGCGGTAATATTTGACAACATTCCTGGCGAGTTGGCCTCTACCTCTCCGTGAGACCTTCATATACATCAATAACGTAATATAACCTAACCTAACCCAACCTATCATCTCGGCGGTAATACTTGACAACATTCCTGGCGAGTTGGCCTCTACGTCTCCGTGGGACCTTCATATACATCAATAACGTAATATAACCTAACCTAACCCAACCTATCGTATCGGCGGTAATATTTTACAATATTTCTGGCGAGTTGGCCTCTACGTCTCCGTGGGACCTTCATATACATCAATAACATAATATCACCTAACCTAACCCAACCTAAGATCTCGGCACTAATATTTGACAACATTCCTGGCGAGTTGGCCTCTACGTCTCCGTGGGACCTTCATATACATCAATAACGTAATATAACCTAACCTAACCCAACCTAACATCTCGGCACTAATATTTGACAACATTCCTGGCGAGTTGGACTCTATCTCTCCGTGCGACCTTCATATACATCAATAACGTAATATAACTTAACCTATCCCAACCTATCATCTCGGCGGTAATATTTAACAACATTCCTGGCGAGTTGGCCTCTACGTCTCCGTGGGGCCTTCATATACATCAATAACGTAATATAACCTAACCTAACCCAACCTAACATCTCGGCGGTAATATTTGACAACATTCCTGGCGAGTTGGCTTCTACGTCTCCGTGGGGCCTTCATATACATCAATAACGTAATATAACCAAACCTAACCCAACCTAACATCTCGGCGGTAATATTTGACAACATTCTTGGCGAGTTGGTCTCTACGCATCCGTGCGACCTTCATATACATCAATAACGTAATATAACCTAACCTGAACCAAAATATCATCTCGGCGTTAATATTTGACAACATTCCTGCGAGTTGAGCTCTACGTCTCCGTGGGACCTTCATATACATCAATAACGTAATATAACGTAACCTAAACCAACCTATCATATCGGCGGTAATATTTGACAATATTCCTGGCGAGTTGGCCTCTACGTCTCCGTGGGACCTTCATATACATCAATAACGTAATATAGCCTAACCTATCCCAACCGAACATCCCGGCGGTAATATTTGACAACATTCCTGGCGAGTTGGCCTCTACGTCTCCGTGGGGCCTTCATATACATCAATAACGTAATATGACCTAACCTAACCCAACCTAACATCTCGGCGGTAATATCTGACAACATTCCTGGTCAGTTGGCCTCTACGTCCCCGTGGAACCTTCATATACATCAATAACGTAATATAACTTAACCTAACCCAACCTATCATCTCGGCGGTAATATTTGACAACATTCCTGGCGAGTTGGCCTCTACGTTTCCGTGGGGCCTTCATATACATCAATAACGTAACATAACCAAACCTAACCCAACCTAATATCTCGGCGGTAATATTTGACAACATTCCTGGCGAGTTGGTCTCTACGCCTCCGTGCGACCTTCATATACATCAATAACGTAATTTAACCTAACCTGAACCAACCTATCATCTCGGCGGTAATATTTGACAACATTCCTGGCGAGTTGAGCTCTACGTCTCCGTGGGATCTTCATATACATCAATAACGTAATATCACCTAACCTAACCCAACCTAAGATCTCGGCACTAATATTTGACAACATTCCTGGCGAGTTGGCCTCTACGTCTCTGTGGGAATTTTATATACATCAATAACGTAATATAACCTAACCTAACCCAACCTAACATCTCGGCGGTAATATTTGACAACATTCCTGGCGAGTTGGCCTCTACCTCTCCGTGGGACCTTCATATACGTCAATAACGTAATATAATCTAACCTAACCCAACCTATCATCTCGGCGGTAATATTTGACAACATTCCTGATCAGTTGGCCTCTACGTCTCCGTGGAACCTTCATATACATCAATAACGTAATATTACTTAACCTAACCCAACCTATCATCTCGGCGGTAATATTTGACAACATTCCTGTCGAGTTGGCCTCTACGTTTCCGTGGGGCCTTCATATACATCAATAACGTAATATAACCAAACCTAACCCAACCTAACTTCTCGGCGGTAATATTTGACAACATTCCTGGCGAGTTGGTCTCTACGTCTCCGTGGGACCTTCATATACATCAATAACGTAATATCACCTAACCTAACCCAACCTAAGATCTCGGCACTAATATTTGACAACATTCCTGGCGAGTTGGCCTCTACGTCTCTGTGGGAATTTTATATACATCAATAACGTAATATAACCTAACCTAACCCAACCTAACATCTCGGCGGTAATATTTGACAACATTCCTGGCGAGTTGGCCTCTACCTCTCCGTGGGACCTTCATATACGTCAATAACGTAATATAATCTAACCTAACCCAACCTATCATCTCGGCGGTAATATTTGACAACATTCCTGATCAGTTGGCCTCTACGTCTCCGTGGAACCTTCATATACATCAATAACGTAATATAACTTAACCTAACCCAACCTATCATCTCGGCGGTAATATTTGACAACATTCCTGGCGAGTTGGCCTCTACGTTTCCGTGGGGCCTTCATATACATCAATAACGTAATATAACCAAACCTAACCCAACCTAACATCTCGGCGGTAATATTTGAAAATATTCCTGTCGATTTTGGCCTCTACGCCTCCGTGGGACTTTTATATATATCAATAACGTAATTTAACCTAACCTAAGCCTACGTAACATCTCGGCGGTAATGTTTGACAACATTCCTGGCTTGATGGCCTCTACGTCTCCGTGGGACCTTCATATACATCAATAACGTAATATAACGTAACCTAAACCAACCTATCATATCGGCGGTAATATTTGACAATATTCCTGGCGAGTTGGCCTCTACGTCTCCGTGGGACCTTCATATACATCAATAACGTAATATAACCTAACCTAAACCAACCTAACATCCCGGCACTAATATTTGACAACATTCCTAGCGAGTTGGACTCTATCTCTCCGTGCGACCTTCATATACATCAATAACGTAATTTAACCTAACCTAACCCAACCTATCATCTCGGCGGTAATATTTGACAACATTCCTGGCGAGTTGGCCTCTACGTTTCCGTGGGGCCTTCATATACATCAATAACGTAACATAACCAAACCTAACCCAACCTAATATCTCGGCGGTAATATTTGACAACATTCCTGGCGAGTTGGTCTCTACGCCTCCGTGCGACCTTCATATACATCAATAACGTAATTTAACCTAACCTGAACCAACCTATCATCTCGGCGGTAATATTTGACAACATTCCTGGCGAGTTGAGCTCTACGTCTCCGTGGGATCTTCATATACATCAATAACGTAATATCACCTAACCTAACCCAACCTAAGATCTCGGCACTAATATTTGACAACATTCCTGGCGAGTTGGCCTCTACGTCTCTGTGGGAATTTTATATACATCAATAACGTAATATAACCTAACCTAACCCAACCTAACATCTCGGCGGTAATATTTGACAACATTCCTGGCGAGTTGGCCTCTACCTCTCCGTGGGACCTTCATATACGTCAATAACGTAATATAATCTAACCTAACCCAACCTATCATCTCGGCGGTAATATTTGACAACATTCCTGATCAGTTGGCCTCTACGTCTCCGTGGAACCTTCATATACATCAATAACGTAATATTACTTAACCTAACCCAACCTATCATCTCGGCGGTAATATTTGACAACATTCCTGTCGAGTTGGCCTCTACGTTTCCGTGGGGCCTTCATATACATCAATAACGTAATATAACCAAACCTAACCCAACCTAACTTCTCGGCGGTAATATTTGACAACATTCCTGGCGAGTTGGTCTCTACGTCTCCGTGGGACCTTCATATACATCAATAACGTAATATCACCTAACCTAACCCAACCTAAGATCTCGGCACTAATATTTGACAACATTCCTGGCGAGTTGGCCTCTACGTCTCTGTGGGAATTTTATATACATCAATAACGTAATATAACCTAACCTAACCCAACCTAACATCTCGGCGGTAATATTTGACAACATTCCTGGCGAGTTGGCCTCTACCTCTCCGTGGGACCTTCATATACGTCAATAACGTAATATAATCTAACCTAACCCAACCTATCATCTCGGCGGTAATATTTGACAACATTCCTGATCAGTTGGCCTCTACGTCTCCGTGGAACCTTCATATACATCAATAACGTAATATAACTTAACCTAACCCAACCTATCATCTCGGCGGTAATATTTGACAACATTCCTGGCGAGTTGGCCTCTACGTTTCCGTGGGGCCTTCATATACATCAATAACGTAATATAACCAAACCTAACCCAACCTAACATCTCGGCGGTAATATTTGAAAATATTCCTGTCGATTTTGGCCTCTACGCCTCCGTGGGACTTTTATATATATCAATAACGTAATTTAACCTAACCTAAGCCTACGTAACATCTCGGCGGTAATGTTTGACAACATTCCTGGCTTGATGGCCTCTACGTCTCCGTGGGACCTTCATATACATCAATAACGTAATATAACGTAACCTAAACCAACCTATCATATCGGCGGTAATATTTGACAATATTCCTGGCGAGTTGGCCTCTACGTCTCCGTGGGACCTTCATATACATCAATAACGTAATATAACCTAACCTAAACCAACCTAACATCCCGGCACTAATATTTGACAACATTCCTAGCGAGTTGGACTCTATCTCTCCGTGCGACCTTCATATACATCAATAACGTAATTTAACCTAACCTAACCCAACCTATCATCTCGGCGGTAATATTTGACAACATTCCTGGCCAGTTGGCCTCTACGTCTCCGTGGAACCTTCATATACATCAATAACGTAATATAACTTAACCTAACCCAACCTATCATCTCGGCGGTAATATTTGACAACATTCCTGTCGAGTTGGCCTCTACGTTTCCGTGGGGCCTTCATATACATCAATAACGTAATATAACCAAACCTAACCCAACCTAACTTCTCGGCGGTAATATTTGACAACATTCCTGGCGAGTTGGTCTCTACGCCTCCGTGCGACCTTCATATACATCAATAACGTAATATAACCTAACCTGAACCTAAATATCATCTCGGCGGTAATATTTGACAACATTCCTGGTCAGTTGGCCTCTACGTCTCCGTGGGGCCTTCATATACATCAATAACGTAATATAACCTAACCTAACCCAACCTAACATCTCGGCGGTAATATTTGACAACATTCCTTGCGAGTTGGCCTCTACCTCTCCGTGAGACCTTCATATACATCAATAACGTAATATAACCTAACCTAACCCAACCTATCATCTCGGCGGTAATACTTGACAACATTCCTGGCGAGTTGGCCTCTACGTCTCCGTGGGACCTTCATATACATCAATAACGTAATATAACCTAACCTAACCCAACCTATCATATCGGCGGTAATATTTTACAATATTCCTGGCGAGTTGACATCTACGTCTCCGTGGGACCTTCATATACATCAATAACATAATATCACCTAACCTAACCCAACCTAAGATCTCGGCACTAATATTTGACAACTTTCCTGGCGAGTTGGCCTCTAGGTCTCCGTGGGACCTTCATATACATCAATAACGTAATATAACCAAACCTAACCCAACCTAACATCTCGGCACTAATATTTGACAACATTCCTGGCGGGTTGGACTCTATCTCTCCGTGCGACCTTCATATACGTCAATAACGTAATATAATCTAACCTAACCCAACCTATCACCTCGGCGGTAATATTTGACAACATTCCTGGTCAGTTGGCCTCTACGTCTCCGTGGAACCTTCATATACATCAATAACGTAATATTACTTAACCTAACCCAACCTATCATCTCGGCGGTAATATTTGACAACATTCCTGGCGAGTTGGCCCCTACGTTTCCGTGGGGCCTTCATATACATCAATAACGTAATATAACCAAACCTAACCCAACCTAACATCTCGGCGGTAATATTTGACAACATTACTGGCGAGTTGGTCTCTACGCCTCCGTGCGACCTTCATATACATCAATAACGTAATTTAACCTAACCTGAACCAACCTATCATCTCGGCGGTAATATTTGACAACATTCCTGGCGAGTTGAGCGTTACGTCTCCGTGGGACCTTCATATACATCAATAGCGTAATATCACCTAACCTAACCCAACCTGAGATCTCGGCACTAATATTTGACAACATTCCTGGCGAGTTGGCCTCTACGTCTCTGTGGGAATTTTATATACATCAATGACGTAATATAACCTAACCTAACCCAACCTAACATCTCGGCACTAATATTTGACAACATTCCTGGCGAGTTGGACTCTACCTCTCCGTGGGGCCTTCATATACGTCAATAACGTAATATAAATTAACCTAACCCAACCTATCATCTCGGCGGTAATATTTGACAACATTCCTGGTCAGTTGGCCTCTACGTCTCCGTGGAACCTTCATATACATCAATAACGTAATATAACCTAACCTAACCCAACCTATCATCTCGGCGGTAATATTTGACAACATTCCTGGCGAGTTGGCCTCTACCTCTCCGTGAGACCTTCATATACATCAATAACGTAATATAACCTAACCTAACCCAACCTATCATCTCGGCGGTAATACTTGACAACATTCCTGGCGAGTTGGCCTCTACGTCTCCGTGGGACCTTCATATACATCAATAACGTAATATAACCTAACCTAACCCAACCTATCGTATCGGCGGTAATATTTTACAATATTTCTGGCGAGTTGGCCTCTACGTCTCCGTGGGACCTTCATATACATCAATAACATAATATCACCTAACCTAACCCAACCTAAGATCTCGGCACTAATATTTGACAACATTCCTGGCGAGTTGGCCTCTACGTCTCCGTGGGACCTTCATATACATCAATAACGTAATATAACCTAACCTAACCCAACCTAACATCTCGGCACTAATATTTGACAACATTCCTGGCGAGTTGGACTCTATCTCTCCGTGCGACCTTCATATACATCAATAACGTAATTTAACCTAACCTAACCCAACCTATCATCTCGGCGGTAATATTTGACAACATTCCTGATCAGTTGGCCTCTACGTCTCCGTGGAACCTTCATATACATCAATAACGTAATATAACATAACCTAACCCAACCTATCATCTCGGCGGTAATATTTGACAACATTCCTGTCGAGTTGGCCTCTACGTTTCCGTGGGGCCTTCATATACATCAATAACGTAATATAACCAAACCTAACCCAACCTAACATCTCGGCGGTAATATTTGACAACATTCCTGGCGAGTTGGCCTCTACGTCTCCGTGGGGCATTCATATACATCAATAACGTAATATAACCAAACCTAACCCAACCTAACATCTCGGCGGTAATATTTGACAACATTCCTGGCGAGTTGGCCTCTACCTCTCCGTGGGACCTTCATATACGTCAATAACGTAATATAATCTAACCTAACCCAACCTATCACCTCGGCGGTAATATTTGACAACATTCCTGGTCAGTTGGCCTCTACGTCTCCGTGGAACCTTCATATACATCAATAACGAAATATAACTTAACCTAACCCAACCTATCATCTCGGCGGGAGTATTTGACAACATTCCTGGCGAGTTGGCCTCTACCTCTTCGTGAGACCTTCATATACATCAATAACGTAATATAACCTAACCTAACCCAACCTATCATCTCGGCGGTAATACTTGACAACATTCCTGGCGAGTTGGCCTCTACCTCTCCGTGGGACCTTCATATACGTCAATAACGTAATATAATCTAACCTAACCCAACCTATCACCTCGGCGGTAATATTTGACAACATTCCTGGTCAGTTGGCCTCTACGTCTCCGTGGAACCTTCATATACATCAATAACGTAATATAACTTAACCTATCCCAACCTATCATCTCGGCGGTAATATTTGACAACATTCCTGGCGAGTTGGCCCCTACGTTTCCGTGGGGCCTTCATATACATCAATAACGTAATATAACGAAACCTAACCCAACCTAACATCTCGGCGGTAATATTTGACAACATTACTGGCGAGTTGGTCTCTACCTCTCCGTGGGACCTTCATATACGTCAATAACGTAATATAATCTAACCTAACCCAACCTATCATCTCGGCGGTAATATTTGACAACATTCCTGGTCAGTTGGCCTCTACGTCTCCGTGGAACCTTCATATACATCAATAACGTAATATAACCTAACCTAACCCAACCTATCATCTCGGCGGTAATATTTGACAACATTCCTGGCGAGTTGGCCTCTACCTCTCCGCGAGACCTTCATATACATCAATAACGTAATATAACCTAACCTAACCCAACCTATCATCTCGGCGGTAATACTTGACAACATTCCTGGCGAGTTGGCCTCTACGTCTCCGTGGGACCTTCATATACATCAATAACGTAATATAACCTAACCTAACCCAACCTATCGTATCGGCGGTAATATTTTACAATATTCCTGGCGAGTTGGCCTCTACGTCTCCGTGGGACCTTCATATACATCAATAACATAATATCACCTAACCTAACCCAACCTAAGATCTCGGCACTAATATTTGACAACATTCCTGGCGAGTTGGCCTCTACGTCTCCGTGGGACCTTCATATACATCAATAACGTATATAACCTAACCTAACCCAACCTAACATCTCGGCACTAATATTTGACAACATTCCTGGCGAGTTGGCCTCTATCTCTCCGTGGGACCTTCATATACATCAATAACGTAATATAACCTAACCTGAAGCAACCTAACATCTCGGCGGTAATATTTGACAACATTCCTGGCGAGTTGGCCTCTACGTCTCCGTGGGGCCTTCATATACATCAATAACGTAATATAACCTAACCTAACCCAACCTAACATCTCGGCGGTAATATTTGACAACATTCCTGGCGAGTTGGCTTCTACGTCTCCGTGGGGCCTTCATATACATCAATAACGTAATATAACCAAACCTAACCCAACCTAACATCTCGGCGGTAATATTTGACAACATTCTTGGCGAGTTGGTCTCTACGCATCCGTGCGACCTTCATATACATCAATAACGTAATATAACCTAACCTGAACCAAAATATCATCTCGGCGTTAATATTTGACAACATTCCTGCGAGTTGAGCTCTACGTCTCCGTGGGACCTTCATATACATCAATAACGTAATATCACCTAACCTAACCCAACCTAAGATCTCGGCACTAATATTTGACAACATTCCTGGCGAGTTGGCCTCTACGTCTCTGTGGGAATTTTATATACATCAATCACGTAATATAACGTAACCTAACCCAACCTAACATCTCGGCGGTGATATTTGACAACATTCCTGGCGAGTGGGCCTCTATGTTTCCGTGGGACCTTTATATACATCAATAACGTAATATAACGTAACCTAAACCAACCTATCATATCGGCGGTAATATTTGACAACATTCCTGGCGAGTTGGCCTCTACGTCTCCGTGGGGCCTTCATATACATCAATAACGTAATATAACCTAACCTAACCCAACCTAACATCTCGGCGGTAATATCTGACAACATTCCTGGTCAGTTGGCCTCTACGTCCCCGTGGAACCTTCATATACATCAATAACGTAATATAACTTAACCTAACCCAACCTATCATCTCGGCGGTAATATTTGACAACATTCCTGGCGAGTTGGCCTCTACGTTTCCGTGGGGCCTTCATATACATCAATAACGTAATATAACCAAACCTAACCCAACCTAATATCTCGGCGGTAATATTTGACAACATTCCTGGCGAGTTGGTCTCTACGCCTCCGTGCGACCTTCATATACATCAATAACGTAATTTAACCTAACCTGAACCAACCTATCATCTCGGCGGTAATATTTGACAACATTCCTGGCGAGTTGAGCTCTACGTCTACGTGGGACCTTCATATACATCAATAACGTAATATCACCTAACCTAACCCAACCTAAGATCTAGGCACTAATATTTGACAACATTCCTGGCGAGTTGGCCTCTACGTCTCTGTGGGAATTTTATATACATCAATAACGTAATATAACCTAACCTAACCCAACCTAACATCTCGGCGGTAATATTTGACAACATTCCTGGCGAGTTGGCCTCTACCTCTCCGTGGGACCTTCATATACGTCAATAACGTAATATAATCTAACCTAACCCAACCTATCATCTCGGCGGTAATATTTGACAACATTCCTGATCAGTTGGCCTCTACGTCTCCGTGGAACCTTCATATACATCAATAACGTAATATTACTTAACCTAACCCAACCTATCATCTCGGCGGTAATATTTGACAACATTCCTGGCGAGTTGGCCTCTACGTTTCCGTGGGGCCTTCATATACATCAATAACGTAATATAACCAAACCTAACCCAACCTAACATCTCGGCGGTAATATTTGACAACATTCCTGGCGAGTTGGTCTCTACGCCTCCGTGCGACCTTCATATACATCAATAACGTAATATAACCTAACGTAACCCAACCTAACATATCGGCGGTAATATTTGACAACATTCCTGACGAGTTGGCCTCTACGTCTCCGTGGGACTTTTATATACATCAATAACGTAATTTAACCTAACCTAAACCAACGTAACATCTCGGCAGTAATATTTGACAACATTCCTGGCTTGTTGGCCTCTGTGTTTCCGTGGGTCCTTTATATACATCAATAACGTAATATAACGTAACCTAAACCAACCTATCATATCGGCGGTAATATTTGAAAACATTCCTGTCGATGTTGGCCTCTACGTCTTCGTGTGACTTTTATATACATCAAAACGTAATTTAACCTAACCTAACCCAACGTAACATCTCGGCGGTAATATTTGACAACATTCCTGGGGAGTTGGCATCTACGTGTGCGTCGGACCTTCATATACATCAATAACGTAATATCACCTAACCTAACCCAACCTAAGATCTCGGCACTAATATTTGACAACATTCCTGGCTTGGCGGTCTCTACGTCTCCGTGGGACCTTCATATATATCAATAACGTAATATAACGTAACCTAAACCAACCTATCATATCGGCGGTAATATTAGACAATATTCCTGGCGAGTTGGCCTCTACGTCTCCGTGGGAACTTCATATACATCAATAACGTAATATAGCCTAACCTATCCCAACCTAACATCTCGGCACTAATATTTGACAACATTCCTGGCGAGTTGGCCTCTACCTCTCCGTGGGACCTTCATATACATCAATAACGTAATATAACGTAACCTAAACCAACCTATCATATCGGCGGTTATATTTGACAATATTCCTGGCGAGTTGGCCTCTACGTCTCCGTGCGACCTTCATATACATCAATAACGTAATATAACCTAACCTAACCCAACATATCATCTCGGCGGTAATATTTGACAACATTCCTGACGAGTTGGCCTCTACCTCTCCGTGGGACCTTCATATACATCAATAACGTAATATAACCTAACCTGAAGCAACCTATCATCTCGGCAGTAATATTTGACAACATTCGTGGCGAGTTGAGTTCTACGTCTCCGTGGGACCTTCATATACATCAATAACGTAATATCACCTAACCTAACCCAACCTAACATCTCGGCGGTAATATTTGACAACATTCCTGGCGAGTTGGCTTCTACGTCTCCGTGGGGCCTTCATATACATCAATAACGTAATATAACCAAACCTAACCCAACCTAACATCTCGGCGGTAATATTTGACAACATTCCTGGTCAGTTGGCCTCTACGTCTCCGTGGAACCTTCATATACATCAAATTCGTAATATAACTTAACCTAACCCAACCTATCATCTCGGCGGTAATATTTGACAACATTCCTGGCGAGTTTGCCTCTACGCTTCCGTGGGGCCTTCATATACATCAAGAACGTAATATAACCAAACCTAACCCAACCTAACATCTCGGCACTAATATTTGACAACATACCTGGCGAGTTGGTCTCTACGCTTCCGTGCGACCTTCATATACATCAATAACGTAATATAACCTAACCTGAAGCAACCTATAATCTCGGCAGTAATATTTGACAACATTCCTGGCGAGTTGAGCTCTACGTCTCCGTGGGACCTTCATACACATCAATAACGTAATATCACCAACGTAACCCAACCTAAGATCTCGGTACTAATATTTGACAACATTCCTGGCTTGATGGCCTCTACGTCTCCGTGGGACCTTCATATACATCAATAACGTAATATAACGTAACCTAACCCAACATATCATCTCGGCGGTAATATTTGACAACATTCCTGACGAGTTGGCCTCTACCTCTCCGTGGGACCTTCATATACATTAATAACGTAATATAACCTAACCTGAAGCAACCTATCATCTCGGCAGTAATATTTGACAACATTCGTGGCGAGTTGAGTTCTACGTCTCCGTGGGGCCTTCATATACATCAATAACGTAATATAACCTAACCTAACCCAACCTAACATCTCGGCGGTAATATTTGACAACATTCCTGGCGAGTTGGCTTCTACGTCTCCGTGGGGCCTTCATATACATCAATAACGTAATATAACCAAACCTAACCCAACCTAACATCTCGGCGGTATTATTTGACAACATTCCTGGTCAGTTGGCCTCTACGTCTCCGTGGAACCTTCATATACATCAATAACGTAATATAACCTAACCTAACCCAACCTACCATCTCGGCACTAATATTTGACAACATTCCTGGCGAGTTGGACTCTATCTCTCCGTGCGACCTTCATATACAACAATAACGTAATATAACCTAGCCTAACCCAACATATCATCTCGGCGGTAATATTTGACAACATTCCTGACGAGTTGGCCTCTACCTCTCCGTGGGACCTTCATATACATCAATAACGTAATATAACCTAACCTGAACCAACCTATCATATCGGCGGTAATATTAGACAATATTCCTGGCGAGTTGGCCTCTACGTCTCCGTGGGAACTTCATATACATCAATAACGTAATATAGCCTAACCTATCCCAACCTAACATCTCGGCACTAATATTTGACAACATTCCTGGCGAGTTGGCCTCTACCTCTCCGTGGGACCTTCATATACATCAATAACGTAATATAACGTAACCTAAACCAACCTATCATATCGGCGGTTATATTTGACAATATTCCTGGCGAGTTGGCCTCTACGTCTCCGTGCGACCTTCATATACATCAATAACGTAATATAACATAACCTAACCCAACATATCATCTCGGCGGTAATATTTGACAACATTCCTGACGAGTTGGCCTCTACCTCTCCGTGGGACCTTCATATACATCAATAACGTAATATAACCTAACCTGAAGCAACCTATCATCTCGGCAGTAATATTTGACAACATTCGTGGCGAGTTGAGTTCTACGTCTCCGTGGGACCTTCATATACATCAATAACGTAATATCACCTAACCTAACCCAACCTAACATCTCGGCGGTAATATTTGACAACATTCCTGGCGAGTTGGCTTCTACGTCTCCGTGGGGCCTTCATATACATCAATAACGTAATATAACCAAACCTAACCCAACCTAACATCTCGGCGGTAATATTTGACAACATTCCTGGTCAGTTGGCCTCTACGTCTCCGTGGAACCTTCATATACATCAAATTCGTAATATAACTTAACCTAACCCAACCTATCATCTCGGCGGTAATATTTGACAACATTCCTGGCGAGTTTGCCTCTACGCTTCCGTGGGGCCTTCATATACATCAAGAACGTAATATAACCAAACCTAACCCAACCTAACATCTCGGCACTAATATTTGACAACATACCTGGCGAGTTGGTCTCTACGCTTCCGTGCGACCTTCATATACATCAATAACGTAATATAACCTAACCTGAAGCAACCTATCATCTCGGCAGTAATATTTGACAACATTCCTGGCGAGTTGAGCTCTACGTCTCCGTGGGACCTTCATACACATCAATAACGTAATATCACCAACGTAACCCAACCTAAGATCTCGGTACTAATATTTGACAACATTCCTGGCTTGATGGCCTCTACGTCTCCGTGGGACCTTCATATACATCAATAACGTAATATAACGTAACCTAACCCAACATATCATCTCGGCGGTAATATTTGACAACATTCCTGACGAGTTGGCCTCTACCTCTCCGTGGGACCTTCATATACATTAATAACGTAATATAACCTAACCTGAAGCAACCTATCATCTCGGCAGTAATATTTGACAACATTCGTGGCGAGTTGAGTTCTACGTCTCCGTGGGGCCTTCATATACATCAATAACGTAATATAACCTAACCTAACCCAACCTAACATCTCGGCGGTAATATTTGACAACATTCCTGGCGAGTTGGCTTCTACGTCTCCGTGGGGCCTTCATATACATCAATAACGTAATATAACCAAACCTAACCCAACCTAACATCTCGGCGGTATTATTTGACAACATTCCTGGTCAGTTGGCCTCTACGTCTCCGTGGAACCTTCATATACATCAATAACGTAATTTAACCTAACCTAAACCTACGTAACAACTCCGCGGTAATGTTTGACAACATTCCTGGCTTGATGGCCTCTACGTCTCCGTGGGACCTTCATATACATCAATAACGTAATATAACCTAGCCTAACCCAACATATCATCTCGGCGGTAATATTTGACAACATTCCTGACGAGTTGGCCTCTACCTCTCCGTGGGACCTTCATATACATCAATAACGTAATATAACCTAACCTGAAGCAACCTATCATCTCGGCAGTAATATTTGACAACATTCCTGGCGAGTTGAGCTCTACGTCTCCGTGGGACCTTCATATACATCAATAACGTAATATCACCTAACCTAACCCAACCTAACATCTCGGCACTAATATTTGACAACATTCCTGGCGAGTTGGCCTCTACCTCTCCGCGGGACCTTCATATACGTCAATAACGTAATATAATCTAGCCTAACCCAACCTATCATCTCGGCGGTAATATTTGACAACATTCCTGGTCATTTGGCCTCTACGTCTCCGTGGAACCTTCATATACATCAATAACGTAATATAACCTAACCTAACCCAACCTATCATCTCGGCGGTAATATTTGACAACATTCCTGGCGAGTAGGACTCTACGTCTCCGTGGGACTTTTATATACATCAATAACGTAACTTAACCTAACCTAAACCTACGTAACAACTCGGCGGTAATGTTTGACAACATTCCTGTCTTGATGGCCTCTACGTATCCGTGGGACCTTCATATACATCAATAACGTAATATAACGTAACCTAAACCAACCTATCATATCGGCGGTAATATTTGACAATATTCCTGGCGAGTTGGCCTCTACGTCTCCGTGGGACCTTCATATACATCAATAACGTAATATAACCTAACCTAACCCAACCTAACATCTCGGCACTAATATTTGACAACATTCCTGGCGAGTTGGACTCTATCTCTCCGTGCGACCTTCATATACATCAATAACGTAATATAACCTAACCTAACCCAACATATCATCTCGGCGGTAATATTTGACAACATTCCTGACGAGTTGGCCTCTACCTCTCCGTGGGACCTTCATATACATCAATAACGTAATATAACCTAACCTGAAGCAACCTATCATCTCGGCAGTAATATTTGACAACATTCCTGGCGAGTTGAGCTCTACGTCTCCGTGGGACCTTCATATACATCAATAACGTAATATCACCAACGTAACCCAACCTAAGATCTCGGTACTAATATTTGACAACATTCCTGGCGAGTTGGCCTCTACGTCTCTGTGGGAATTTTATATACATCAATCACGTAATATAACCTAACCTAACCCAACCTAACATCTCGGCACTAATATTTGACAACATTCCTGGCGAGTTGGCCTCTACGTCTCCGCGGGACCTTCATATACGTCAATAACGTAATATAATCTAGCCTAACCCAACCTATCATCTCGGCGGTAATATTTGACAACATTCCTGGCGAGTAGGACTCTACGTCTCCGTGGGACTTTTATATACATCAATAACGTAATTTAACCTAACCTAAACCTACGTAACAACTCCGCGGTAATGTTTGACAACATTCCTGGCTTGATGGCCTCTACGTCTCCGTGGGACCTTCATATACATCAATAACGTAATATAACGTAACCTAACCCAACATATCATCTCGGCGGTAATATCTGACAACATTCCTGACGAGTTGGCCTCTACCTCTCCGTGGGACCTTCATATACATTAATAACGTAATATAACCTAACCTGAAGCAACCTATCATCTCGGCAGTAATATTTGACAACATTCGTGGCGAGTTGAGTTCTACGTCTCCGTGGGACCTTCATATACATCAATAACGTAATATCACCTAACCTAACCCAACCTGTCATCTCGGCGGTTATATTTGAAAACATTCCTGTCGATTTGGCCTCTACGTCTCCGTGGGACTTTTATATACATCAATAACGTAATTTAACCTAACCTGAACCAACCTAACATCTAGGCGGTAATATTTGACAACATTCCTGGCGAGTTGGCCTCTACGTCTCCGTGGGGCCTTCATATACATCAATAACGTAATATAACCTAACCTAACCCAACCTAACATCTCGGCGGTAATATTTGACAACATTCCTGGCGAGTTGGCTTCTACGTCTCCGTGGGGCCTTCATATACATCAATAACGTAATATAACCAAACCTAACCCAACCTAACATCTCGGCGGTATTATTTGACAACATTCCTGGTCAGTTGGCCTCTACGTCTCCGTGGAACCTTCATATACATCAATAACGTAATATAACCTAACCTAACCCAACCTAACATCTCGGCACTAATATTTGACAACATTCCTGGCGAGTTGGACTCTATCTCTCCGTGCGACCTTCATATACATCAATAACGTAATATAACCTAGCCTAACCCAACCTATCATCTCGGCGGTAATATTTGACAACATTCCTGGCGAGTAGGACTCTACGTCTCCGTGGGACTTTTATATACATCAATAACGTAATTTAACCTAACCTAAACCTACGTAACAACTCCGCGGTAATGTTTGACAACATTCCTGGCTTGATGGCCTCTACGTCTCCGTGGGACCTTCATATACATCAATAACGTAATATAACGTAACCTAACCCAACATATCATCTCGGCGGTAATATTTGACAACATTCCTGACGAGTTGGCCTCTACCTCTCCGTGGGACCTTCATATACATTAATAACGTAATATAACCTAACCTGAAGCAACCTATCATCTCGGCAGTAATATTTGACAACATTCGTGGCGAGTTGAGTTCTACGTCTCCGTGGGACCTTCATATACATCAATAACGTAATATCACCTAACCTAACCCAACCTGTCATCTCGGCGGTTATATTTGAAAACATTCCTGTCGATTTGGCCTCTACGTCTCCGTGGGACTTTTATATACATCAATAACGTAATTTAACCTAACCTGAACCAACCTAACATCTAGGCGGTAATATTTGACAACATTCCTGGCGAGTTGGCCTCTACGTCTCCGTGGGGCCTTCATATACATCAATAACGTAATATAACCTAACCTAACCCAACCTAACATCTCGGCGGTAATATCTGACAACATTCCTGGTCAGTTGGCCTCTACGTCCCCGTGGAACCTTCATATACATCAATAACGTAATATAACTTAACCTAACCCAACCTATCATCTCGGCGGTAATATTTGACAACATTCCTGGCGAGTTGGCCTCTACGTTTCCGTGGGGCCTTCATATACATCAATAACGTAATATAACCAAACCTAACCCAACCTAATATCTCGGCGGTAATATTTGACAACATTCCTGGCGAGTTGGTCTCTACGCCTCCGTGCGACCTTCATATACATCAATAACGTAATTTAACCTAACCTGAACCAACCTATCATCTCGGCGGTAATATTTGACAACATTCCTGGCGAGTTGAGCTCTACGTCTACGTGGGACCTTCATATACATCAATAACGTAATATCACCTAACCTAACCCAACCTAAGATCTAGGCACTAATATTTGACAACATTCCTGGCGAGTTGGCCTCTACGTCTCTGTGGGAATTTTATATACATCAATAACGTAATATAACCTAACCTAACCCAACCTAACATCTCGGCGGTAATATTTGACAACATTCCTGGCGAGTTGGCCTCTACCTCTCCGTGGGACCTTCATATACGTCAATAACGTAATATAATCTAACCTAACCCAACCTATCATCTCGGCGGTAATATTTGACAACATTCCTGATCAGTTGGCCTCTACGTCTCCGTGGAACCTTCATATACATCAATAACGTAATATTACTTAACCTAACCCAACCTATCATCTCGGCGGTAATATTTGACAACATTCCTGGCGAGTTGGCCTCTACGTTTCCGTGGGGCCTTCATATACATCAATAACGTAATATAACCAAACCTAACCCAACCTAACATCTCGGCGGTAATATTTGACAACATTCCTGGCGAGTTGGTCTCTACGCCTCCGTGCGACCTTCATATACATCAATAACGTAATATAACCTAACGTAACCCAACCTAACATATCGGCGGTAATATTTGACAACATTCCTGACGAGTTGGCCTCTACGTCTCCGTGGGACTTTTATATACATCAATAACGTAATTTAACCTAACCTAAACCAACGTAACATCTCGGCAGTAATATTTGACAACATTCCTGGCTTGTTGGCCTCTATGTTTCCGTGGGTCCTTTATATACATCAATAACGTAATATAACGTAACCTAAACCAACCTATCATATCGGCGGTAATATTTGAAAACATTCCTGTCGATGTTGGCCTCTACGTCTTCGTGTGACTTTTATATACATCAAAACGTAATTTAACCTAACCTAACCCAACGTAACATCTCGGCGGTAATATTTGACAACATTCCTGGGGAGTTGGCATCTACGTGTGCGTCGGACCTTCATATACATCAATAACGTAATATCACCTAACCTAACCCAACCTAAGATCTCGGCACTAATATTTGACAACATTCCTGGCTTGGCGGTCTCTACGTCTCCGTGGGACCTTCATATATATCAATAACGTAATATAACGTAACCTAAACCAACCTATCATATCGGCGGTAATATTAGACAATATTCCTGGCGAGTTGGCCTCTACGTCTCCGTGGGAACTTCATATACATCAATAACGTAATATAGCCTAACCTATCCCAACCTAACATCTCGGCACTAATATTTGACAACATTCCTGGCGAGTTGGCCTCTACCTCTCCGTGGGACCTTCATATACATCAATAACGTAATATAACGTAACCTAAACCAACCTATCATATCGGCGGTTATATTTGACAATATTCCTGGCGAGTTGGCCTCTACGTCTCCGTGCGACCTTCATATACATCAATAACGTAATATAACCTAACCTAACCCAACATATCATCTCGGCGGTAATATTTGACAACATTCCTGACGAGTTGGCCTCTACCTCTCCGTGGGACCTTCATATACATCAATAACGTAATATAACCTAACCTGAAGCAACCTATCATCTCGGCAGTAATATTTGACAACATTCGTGGCGAGTTGAGTTCTACGTCTCCGTGGGACCTTCATATACATCAATAACGTAATATCACCTAACCTAACCCAACCTAACATCTCGGCGGTAATATTTGACAACATTCCTGGCGAGTTGGCTTCTACGTCTCCGTGGGGCCTTCATATACATCAATAACGTAATATAACCTAACCTAACCCAACCTAACATCTCGGCGGTAATATCTGACAACATTCCTGGTCAGTTGGCCTCTACGTCCCCGTGGAACCTTCATATACATCAATAACGTAATATAACTTAACCTAACCCAACCTATCATCTCGGCGGTAATATTTGACAACATTCCTGGCGAGTTGGCCTCTACGTTTCCGTGGGGCCTTCATATACATCAATAACGTAATATAACCAAACCTAACCCAACCTAATATCTCGGCGGTAATATTTGACAACATTCCTGGCGAGTTGGTCTCTACGCCTCCGTGCGACCTTCATATACATCAATAACGTAATTTAACCTAACCTGAACCAACCTATCATCTCGGCGGTAATATTTGACAACATTCCTGGCGAGTTGAGCTCTACGTCTACGTGGGACCTTCATATACATCAATAACGTAATATCACCTAACCTAACCCAACCTAAGATCTAGGCACTAATATTTGACAACATTCCTGGCGAGTTGGCCTCTACGTCTCTGTGGGAATTTTATATACATCAATAACGTAATATAACCTAACCTAACCCAACCTAACATCTCGGCGGTAATATTTGACAACATTCCTGGCGAGTTGGCCTCTACCTCTCCGTGGGACCTTCATATACGTCAATAACGTAATATAATCTAACCTAACCCAACCTATCATCTCGGCGGTAATATTTGACAACATTCCTGATCAGTTGGCCTCTACGTCTCCGTGGAACCTTCATATACATCAATAACGTAATATTACTTAACCTAACCCAACCTATCATCTCGGCGGTAATATTTGACAACATTCCTGGCGAGTTGGCCTCTACGTTTCCGTGGGGCCTTCATATACATCAATAACGTAATATAACCAAACCTAACCCAACCTAACATCTCGGCGGTAATATTTGACAACATTCCTGGCGAGTTGGTCTCTACGCCTCCGTGCGACCTTCATATACATCAATAACGTAATATAACCTAACGTAACCCAACCTAACATATCGGCGGTAATATTTGACAACATTCCTGACGAGTTGGCCTCTACGTCTCCGTGGGACTTTTATATACATCAATAACGTAATTTAACCTAACCTAAACCAACGTAACATCTCGGCAGTAATATTTGACAACATTCCTGGCTTGTTGGCCTCTATGTTTCCGTGGGTCCTTTATATACATCAATAACGTAATATAACGTAACCTAAACCAACCTATCATATCGGCGGTAATATTTGAAAACATTCCTGTCGATGTTGGCCTCTACGTCTTCGTGTGACTTTTATATACATCAAAACGTAATTTAACCTAACCTAACCCAACGTAACATCTCGGCGGTAATATTTGACAACATTCCTGGGGAGTTGGCATCTACGTGTGCGTCGGACCTTCATATACATCAATAACGTAATATCACCTAACCTAACCCAACCTAAGATCTCGGCACTAATATTTGACAACATTCCTGGCTTGGCGGTCTCTACGTCTCCGTGGGACCTTCATATATATCAATAACGTAATATAACGTAACCTAAACCAACCTATCATATCGGCGGTAATATTAGACAATATTCCTGGCGAGTTGGCCTCTACGTCTCCGTGGGAACTTCATATACATCAATAACGTAATATAGCCTAACCTATCCCAACCTAACATCTCGGCACTAATATTTGACAACATTCCTGGCGAGTTGGCCTCTACCTCTCCGTGGGACCTTCATATACATCAATAACGTAATATAACGTAACCTAAACCAACCTATCATATCGGCGGTTATATTTGACAATATTCCTGGCGAGTTGGCCTCTACGTCTCCGTGCGACCTTCATATACATCAATAACGTAATATAACCTAACCTAACCCAACATATCATCTCGGCGGTAATATTTGACAACATTCCTGACGAGTTGGCCTCTACCTCTCCGTGGGACCTTCATATACATCAATAACGTAATATAACCTAACCTGAAGCAACCTATCATCTCGGCAGTAATATTTGACAACATTCGTGGCGAGTTGAGTTCTACGTCTCCGTGGGACCTTCATATACATCAATAACGTAATATCACCTAACCTAACCCAACCTAACATCTCGGCGGTAATATTTGACAACATTCCTGGCGAGTTGGCTTCTACGTCTCCGTGGGGCCTTCATATACATCAATAACGTAATATAACCAAACCTAACCCAACCTAACATCTCGGCGGTAATATTTGACAACATTCCTGGTCAGTTGGCCTCTACGTCTCCGTGGAACCTTCATATACATCAAATTCGTAATATAACTTAACCTAACCCAACCTATCATCTCGGCGGTAATATTTGACAACATTCCTGGCGAGTTTGCCTCTACGCTTCCGTGGGGCCTTCATATACATCAAGAACGTAATATAACCAAACCTAACCCAACCTAACATCTCGGCACTAATATTTGACAACATACCTGGCGAGTTGGTCTCTACGCTTCCGTGCGACCTTCATATACATCAATAACGTAATATAACCTAACCTGAAGCAACCTATAATCTCGGCAGTAATATTTGACAACATTCCTGGCGAGTTGAGCTCTACGTCTCCGTGGGACCTTCATACACATCAATAACGTAATATCACCAACGTAACCCAACCTAAGATCTCGGTACTAATATTTGACAACATTCCTGGCTTGATGGCCTCTACGTCTCCGTGGGACCTTCATATACATCAATAACGTAATATAACGTAACCTAACCCAACATATCATCTCGGCGGTAATATTTGACAACATTCCTGACGAGTTGGCCTCTACCTCTCCGTGGGACCTTCATATACATTAATAACGTAATATAACCTAACCTGAAGCAACCTATCATCTCGGCAGTAATATTTGACAACATTCGTGGCGAGTTGAGTTCTACGTCTCCGTGGGGCCTTCATATACATCAATAACGTAATATAACCTAACCTAACCCAACCTAACATCTCGGCGGTAATATTTGACAACATTCCTGGCGAGTTGGCTTCTACGTCTCCGTGGGGCCTTCATATACATCAATAACGTAATATAACCAAACCTAACCCAACCTAACATCTCGGCGGTATTATTTGACAACATTCCTGGTCAGTTGGCCTCTACGTCTCCGTGGAACCTTCATATACATCAATAACGTAATATAACCTAACCTAACCCAACCTACCATCTCGGCACTAATATTTGACAACATTCCTGGCGAGTTGGACTCTATCTCTCCGTGCGACCTTCATATACATCAATAACGTAATATAACCTAGCCTAACCCAACATATCATCTCGGCGGTAATATTTGACAACATTCCTGACGAGTTGGCCTCTACCTCTCCGTGGGACCTTCATATACATCAATAACGTAATATAACCTAACCTGAACCAACCTATCATATCGGCGGTAATATTAGACAATATTCCTGGCGAGTTGGCCTCTACGTCTCCGTGGGAACTTCATATACATCAATAACGTAATATAGCCTAACCTATCCCAACCTAACATCTCGGCACTAATATTTGACAACATTCCTGGCGAGTTGGCCTCTACCTCTCCGTGGGACCTTCATATACATCAATAACGTAATATAACGTAACCTAAACCAACCTATCATATCGGCGGTTATATTTGACAATATTCCTGGCGAGTTGGCCTCTACGTCTCCGTGCGACCTTCATATACATCAATAACGTAATATAACATAACCTAACCCAACATATCATCTCGGCGGTAATATTTGACAACATTCCTGACGAGTTGGCCTCTACCTCTCCGTGGGACCTTCATATACATCAATAACGTAATATAACCTAACCTGAAGCAACCTATCATCTCGGCAGTAATATTTGACAACATTCGTGGCGAGTTGAGTTCTACGTCTCCGTGGGACCTTCATATACATCAATAACGTAATATCACCTAACCTAACCCAACCTAACATCTCGGCGGTAATATTTGACAACATTCCTGGCGAGTTGGCTTCTACGTCTCCGTGGGGCCTTCATATACATCAATAACGTAATATAACCAAACCTAACCCAACCTAACATCTCGGCGGTAATATTTGACAACATTCCTGGTCAGTTGGCCTCTACGTCTCCGTGGAACCTTCATATACATCAAATTCGTAATATAACTTAACCTAACCCAACCTATCATCTCGGCGGTAATATTTGACAACATTCCTGGCGAGTTTGCCTCTACGCTTCCGTGGGGCCTTCATATACATCAAGAACGTAATATAACCAAACCTAACCCAACCTAACATCTCGGCACTAATATTTGACAACATACCTGGCGAGTTGGTCTCTACGCTTCCGTGCGACCTTCATATACATCAATAACGTAATATAACCTAACCTGAAGCAACCTATCATCTCGGCAGTAATATTTGACAACATTCCTGGCGAGTTGAGCTCTACGTCTCCGTGGGACCTTCATACACATCAATAACGTAATATCACCAACGTAACCCAACCTAAGATCTCGGTACTAATATTTGACAACATTCCTGGCTTGATGGCCTCTACGTCTCCGTGGGACCTTCATATACATCAATAACGTAATATAACGTAACCTAACCCAACATATCATCTCGGCGGTAATATTTGACAACATTCCTGACGAGTTGGCCTCTACCTCTCCGTGGGACCTTCATATACATTAATAACGTAATATAACCTAACCTGAAGCAACCTATCATCTCGGCAGTAATATTTGACAACATTCGTGGCGAGTTGAGTTCTACGTCTCCGTGGGGCCTTCATATACATCAATAACGTAATATAACCTAACCTAACCCAACCTAACATCTCGGCGGTAATATTTGACAACATTCCTGGCGAGTTGGCTTCTACGTCTCCGTGGGGCCTTCATATACATCAATAACGTAATATAACCAAACCTAACCCAACCTAACATCTCGGCGGTATTATTTGACAACATTCCTGGTCAGTTGGCCTCTACGTCTCCGTGGAACCTTCATATACATCAATAACGTAATTTAACCTAACCTAAACCTACGTAACAACTCCGCGGTAATGTTTGACAACATTCCTGGCTTGATGGCCTCTACGTCTCCGTGGGACCTTCATATACATCAATAACGTAATATAACCTAGCCTAACCCAACATATCATCTCGGCGGTAATATTTGACAACATTCCTGACGAGTTGGCCTCTACCTCTCCGTGGGACCTTCATATACATCAATAACGTAATATAACCTAACCTGAAGCAACCTATCATCTCGGCAGTAATATTTGACAACATTCCTGGCGAGTTGAGCTCTACGTCTCCGTGGGACCTTCATATACATCAATAACGTAATATCACCTAACCTAACCCAACCTAACATCTCGGCACTAATATTTGACAACATTCCTGGCGAGTTGGCCTCTACCTCTCCGCGGGACCTTCATATACGTCAATAACGTAATATAATCTAGCCTAACCCAACCTATCATCTCGGCGGTAATATTTGACAACATTCCTGGTCATTTGGCCTCTACGTCTCCGTGGAACCTTCATATACATCAATAACGTAATATAACCTAACCTAACCCAACCTATCATCTCGGCGGTAATATTTGACAACATTCCTGGCGAGTAGGACTCTACGTCTCCGTGGGACTTTTATATACATCAATAACGTAACTTAACCTAACCTAAACCTACGTAACAACTCGGCGGTAATGTTTGACAACATTCCTGTCTTGATGGCCTCTACGTATCCGTGGGACCTTCATATACATCAATAACGTAATATAACGTAACCTAAACCAACCTATCATATCGGCGGTAATATTTGACAATATTCCTGGCGAGTTGGCCTCTACGTCTCCGTGGGACCTTCATATACATCAATAACGTAATATAACCTAACCTAACCCAACCTAACATCTCGGCACTAATATTTGACAACATTCCTGGCGAGTTGGACTCTATCTCTCCGTGCGACCTTCATATACATCAATAACGTAATATAACCTAACCTAACCCAACATATCATCTCGGCGGTAATATTTGACAACATTCCTGACGAGTTGGCCTCTACCTCTCCGTGGGACCTTCATATACATCAATAACGTAATATAACCTAACCTGAAGCAACCTATCATCTCGGCAGTAATATTTGACAACATTCCTGGCGAGTTGAGCTCTACGTCTCCGTGGGACCTTCATATACATCAATAACGTAATATCACCAACGTAACCCAACCTAAGATCTCGGTACTAATATTTGACAACATTCCTGGCGAGTTGGCCTCTACGTCTCTGTGGGAATTTTATATACATCAATCACGTAATATAACCTAACCTAACCCAACCTAACATCTCGGCACTAATATTTGACAACATTCCTGGCGAGTTGGCCTCTACGTCTCCGCGGGACCTTCATATACGTCAATAACGTAATATAACCTAGCCTAACCCAACCTATCATCTCGGCGGTAATATTTGACAACATTCCTGGCGAGTTGGCTTCTACGTCTCCGTGGGGCCTTCATATACATCAATAACGTAATATAACCAAACCTAACCCAACCTAACATCTCGGCGGTATTATTTGACAACATTCCTGGTCAGTTGGCCTCTACGTCTCCGTGGAACCTTCATATACATCAATAACGTAATATAACCTAACCTAACCCAACCTAACATCTCGGCACTAATATTTGACAACATTCCTGGCGAGTTGGACTCTATCTCTCCGTGCGACCTTCATATACATCAATAACGTAATATAACCTAGCCTAACCCAACCTATCATCTCGGCGGTAATATTTGACAACATTCCTGGCGAGTAGGACTCTACGTCTCCGTGGGACTTTTATATACATCAATAACGTAATTTAACCTAACCTAAACCTACGTAACAACTCCGCGGTAATGTTTGACAACATTCCTGGCTTGATGGCCTCTACGTCTCCGTGGGACCTTCATATACATCAATAACGTAATATAACGTAACCTAACCCAACATATCATCTCGGCGGTAATATTTGACAACATTCCTGACGAGTTGGCCTCTACCTCTCCGTGGGACCTTCATATACATTAATAACGTAATATAACCTAACCTGAAGCAACCTATCATCTCGGCAGTAATATTTGACAACATTCGTGGCGAGTTGAGTTCTACGTCTCCGTGGGACCTTCATATACATCAATAACGTAATATCACCTAACCTAACCCAACCTGTCATCTCGGCGGTTATATTTGAAAACATTCCTGTCGATTTGGCCTCTACGTCTCCGTGGGACTTTTATATACATCAATAACGTAATTTAACCTAACCTGAACCAACCTAACATCTAGGCGGTAATATTTGACAACATTCCTGGCGAGTTGGCCTCTACGTCTCCGTGGGGCCTTCATATACATCAATAACGTAATATAACCTAACCTAACCCAACCTAACATCTCGGCGGTAATATTTGACAACATTCCTGGCGAGTTGGCTTCTACGTCTCCGTGGGGCCTTCATATACATCAATAACGTAATATAACCAAACCTAACCCAACCTAACATCTCGGCGGTATTATTTGACAACATTCCTGGTCAGTTGGCCTCTACGTCTCCGTGGAACCTTCATATACATCAATAACGTAATATAACCTAACCTAACCCAACCTAACATCTCGGCACTAATATTTGACAACATTCCTGGCGAGTTGGACTCTATCTCTCCGTGCGATCTTCATATACATCAATAACGTAATATAACCTAGCCTAACCCAACATATCATCTCGGCGGTAATATTTGACAACATTCCTGACGAGTTGGCCTCTACCTCTCCGTGGGACCTTCATATACATCAATAACGTAATATAACCTAACCTGAAGCAACCTATCATCTCGGCAGTAATATTTGACAACATTCCTGGCGAGTTGAGCTCTACGTCTCCGTGGGACCTTCATATACATCAATAACGTAATATAACCTAACCTAACCCAACCTAACATCTCGGCACTAATATTTGACAACATTCCTGGCGAGTTGGCCTCTACCTCTCCGCGGGACCTTCATATACGTCAATAACGTAATATAATCTAGCCTAACCCAACCTATCATCTCGGCGGTAATATTTGACAACATTCCTGGTCATTTGGCCTCTACGTCTCCGTGGAACCTCCATATACATCAATAACGTAATATAACCTAACCTAACCCAACCTATCATCTCGGCGGTAATATTTGACAACATTCCTGGCGAGTAGGACTCTACGTCTCCGTGGGACTTTTATATACATCAATAACGTAACTTAACCTAACCTAAACCTACGTAACAACTCGGCGGTAATGTTTGACAACATTCCTGTCTTGATGGCCTCTACGTATCCGTGGGACCTTCATATACATCAATAACGTAATATAACGTAACCTAAACCAACCTATCATATCGGCGGTAATATTTGACAATATTCCTGGCGAGTTGGCCTCTACGTCTCCGTGGGACCTTCATATACATCAATAACGTAATATAACCTAACCTAACCCAACCTAACATCTCGGCACTAATATTTGACAACATTCCTGGCGAGTTGGACTCTATCTCTCCGTGCGACCTTCATATACATCAATAACGTAATATAACCTAACCTAACCCAACATATCATCTCGGCGGTAATATTTGACAACATTCCTGACGAGTTGGCCTCTACCTCTCCGTGGGACCTTCATATACATCAATAACGTAATATAACCTAACCTGAAGCAACCTATCATCTCGGCAGTAATATTTGACAACATTCCTGGCGAGTTGAGCTCTACGTCTCCGTGGGACCTTCATATACATCAATAACGTAATATCACCTAACCTAACCCAACCTAACATCTCGGCACTAATATTTGACAACATTCCTGGCGAGTTGGCCTCTACCTCTCCGCGGGACCTTCATATACGTCAATAACGTAATATAATCTAGCCTAACCCAACCTATCATCTCGGCGGTAATATTTGACAACATTCCTGGTCATTTGGCCTCTACGTCTCCGCGGGACCTTCATATACGTCAATAACGTAATATAATCTAGCCTAACCCAACCTATCATCTCGGCGGTAATATTTGACAACATTCCTGGCGAGTAGGACTCTACGTCTCCGTGGGACTTTTATATACATCAATAACGTAATTTAACCTAACCTAAACCTACGTAACAACTCCGCGGTAATGTTTGACAACATTCCTGGCTTGATGGCCTCTAGGTCTCCGTGGGACCTTCATATACATCAATAACGTAATATAACGTAACCTAACCCAACATATCATCTCGGCGGTAATATTTGACAACATTCCTGACGAGTTGGCCTCTACCTCTCCGTGGGACCTTCATATACATTAATAACGTAATATAACCTAACCTGAAGCAACCTATCATCTCGGCAGTAATATTTGACAACATTCGTGGCGAGTTGAGTTCTACGTCTCCGTGGGACCTTCATATACATCAATAACGTAATATCACCTAACCTAACCCAACCTGTCATCTCGGCGGTTATATTTGAAAACATTCCTGTCGATTTGGCCTCTACGTCTCCGTGGGACTTTTATATACATCAATAACGTAATTTAACCTAACCTGAACCAACCTAACATCTAGGCGGTAATATTTGACAACATTCCTGGCGAGTTGGCCTCTACGTCTCCGTGGGGCCTTCATATACATCAATAACGTAATATAACCTAACCTAACCCAACCTAACATCTCGGCGGTAATATTTGACAACATTCCTGGCGAGTTGGCTTCTACGTCTCCGTGGGGCCTTCATATACATCAATAACGTAATATAACCAAACCTAACCCAACCTAACATCTCGGCGGTATTATTTGACAACATTCCTGGTCAGTTGGCCTCTACGTCTCCGTGGAACCTTCATATACATCAATAACGTAATATAACCTAACCTAACCCAACCTAACATCTCGGCACTAATATTTGACAACATTCCTGGCGAGTTGGACTCTATCTCTCCGTGCGACCTTCATATACATCAATAACGTAATATAACCTAGCCTAACCCAACCTATCATCTCGGCGGTAATATTTGACAACATTCCTGGCGAGTAGGACTCTACGTCTCCGTGGGACTTTTATATACATCAATAACGTAATTTAACCTAACCTAAACCTACGTAACAACTCCGCGGTAATGTTTGACAACATTCCTGGCTTGATGGCCTCTACGTCTCCGTGGGACCTTCATATACATCAATAACGTAATATAACGTAACCTAACCCAACATATCATCTCGGCGGTAATATTTGACAACATTCCTGACGAGTTGGCCTCTACCTCTCCGTGGGACCTTCATATACATTAATAACGTAATATAACCTAACCTGAAGCAACCTATCATCTCGGCAGTAATATTTGACAACATTCGTGGCGAGTTGAGTTCTACGTCTCCGTGGGACCTTCATATACATCAATAACGTAATATCACCTAACCTAACCCAACCTGTCATCTCGGCGGTTATATTTGAAAACATTCCTGTCGATTTGGCCTCTACGTCTCCGTGGGACTTTTATATACATCAATAACGTAATTTAACCTAACCTGAACCAACCTAACATCTAGGCGGTAATATTTGACAACATTCCTGGCGAGTTGGCCTCTACGTCTCCGTGGGGCCTTCATATACATCAATAACGTAATATAACCTAACCTAACCCAACCTAACATCTCGGCGGTAATATTTGACAACATTCCTGGCGAGTTGGCTTCTACGTCTCCGTGGGGCCTTCATATACATCAATAACGTAATATAACCAAACCTAACCCAACCTAACATCTCGGCGGTATTATTTGACAACATTCCTGGTCAGTTGGCCTCTACGTCTCCGTGGAACCTTCATATACATCAATAACGTAATATAACCTAACCTAACCCAACCTAACATCTCGGCACTAATATTTGACAACATTCCTGGCGAGTTGGACTCTATCTCTCCGTGCGATCTTCATATACATCAATAACGTAATATAACCTAGCCTAACCCAACATATCATCTCGGCGGTAATATTTGACAACATTCCTGACGAGTTGGCCTCTACCTCTCCGTGGGACCTTCATATACATCAATAACGTAATATAACCTAACCTGAAGCAACCTATCATCTCGGCAGTAATATTTGACAACATTCCTGGCGAGTTGAGCTCTACGTCTCCGTGGGACCTTCATATACATCAATAACGTAATATAACCTAACCTAACCCAACCTAACATCTCGGCACTAATATTTGACAACATTCCTGGCGAGTTGGCCTCTACCTCTCCGCGGGACCTTCATATACGTCAATAACGTAATATAATCTAGCCTAACCCAACCTATCATCTCGGCGGTAATATTTGACAACATTCCTGGTCATTTGGCCTCTACGTCTCCGTGGAACCTTCATATACATCAATAACGTAATATAACCTAACCTAACCCAACCTATCATCTCGGCGGTAATATTTGACAACATTCCTGGCGAGTAGGACTCTACGTCTCCGTGGGACTTTTATATACATCAATAACGTAACTTAACCTAACCTAAACCTACGTAACAACTCGGCGGTAATGTTTGACAACATTCCTGTCTTGATGGCCTCTACGTATCCGTGGGACCTTCATATACATCAATAACGTAATATAACGTAACCTAAACCAACCTATCATATCGGCGGTAATATTTGACAATATTCCTGGCGAGTTGGCCTCTACGTCTCCGTGGGACCTTCATATACATCAATAACGTAATATAACCTAACCTAACCCAACCTAACATCTCGGCACTAATATTTGACAACATTCCTGGCGAGTTGGACTCTATCTCTCCGTGCGACCTTCATATACATCAATAACGTAATATAACCTAACCTAACCCAACATATCATCTCGGCGGTAATATTTGACAACATTCCTGACGAGTTGGCCTCTACCTCTCCGTGGGACCTTCATATACATCAATAACGTAATATAACCTAACCTGAAGCAACCTATCATCTCGGCAGTAATATTTGACAACATTCCTGGCGAGTTGAGCTCTACGTCTCCGTGGGACCTTCATATACATCAATAACGTAATATCACCAACGTAACCCAACCTAAGATCTCGGTACTAATATTTGACAACATTCCTGGCGAGTTGGCCTCTACGTCTCTGTGGGAATTTTATATACATCAATAACGTAATATAACCTAACCTAACCCAACCTAACATCTCGGCACTAATATTTGACAACATTCCTGGCGAGTTGGCCTCTACGTCTCCGCGGGACCTTCATATACGTCAATAACGTAATATAATCTAGCCTAACCCAACCTATCATCTCGGCGGTAATATTTGACAACATTCCTGGCGAGTAGGACTCTACGTCTCCGTGGGACTTTTATATACATCAATAACGTAATTTAACCTAACCTAAACCTACGTAACAACTCCGCGGTAATGTTTGACAACATTCCTGGCTTGATGGCCTCTACGTCTCCGTGGGACCTTCATATACATCAATAACGTAATATAACGTAACCTAACCCAACATATCATCTCGGCGGTAATATTTGACAACATTCCTGACGAGTTGGCCTCTACCTCTCCGTGGGACCGTCATATACATTAATAACGTAATATAACCTAACCTGAAGCAACCTATCATCTCGGCAGTAATATTTGACAACATTCGTGGCGAGTTGAGTTCTACGTCTCCGTGGGACCTTCATATACATCAATAACGTAATATCACCTAACCTAACCCAACCTGTCATCTCGGCGGTTATATTTGAAAACATTCCTGTCGATTTGGCCTCTACGTCTCCGTGGGACTTTTATATACATCAATAACGTAATTTAACCTAACCTGAACCAACCTAACATCTAGGCGGTAATATTTGACAACATTCCTGGCGAGTTGGCCTCTACGTCTCCGTGGGGCCTTCATATACATCAATAACGTAATATAACCTAACCTAACCCAACCTAACATCTCGGCGGTAATATTTGACAACATTCCTGGCGAGTTGGCTTCTACGTCTCCGTGGGGCCTTCATATACATCAATAACGTAATATAACCAAACCTAACCCAACCTAACATCTCGGCGGTATTATTTGACAACATTCCTGGTCAGTTGGCCTCTACGTCTCCGTGGAACCTTCATATACATCAATAACGTAATATAACTTAACCTAACCCAACCTATCATCTCGGCGGTAATATTTGACTACATTCCTGGCGAGTTGGCCTCTACGTTTCCGTGGGGCCTTCATATACATCAATAACGTAATATAACCAAACCTAACCCAACCTAACATCTCGGCGGTAATATTTGACAACATTCCTGGCGAGTTGGCCTCTACGTCTCCGTGGGACCTTCATATACATCAATAACGTAATATAACCTAACCTAAACCAACCTATCATCTCGGCGGTAATATTTGACAACATTCCTGGCGAGTCGGCCTCTACGTCTCCGTGGGACCTTCATATACATCAATAACGTAATATAACCTAACCTAACCCAACCTATCATCTCGGCGGTAATATTTGACAACATTCCTGGCGAGTAGGACTCTACGTCTCCGTGGGACTTTTATATACATCAATAACGTAATTTAACCTAACCTAAACCTACGTAACAACTCGGCGGTAATGTTTGACAACATTCCTGGCTTGATGGCCTCTACGTATCCGTGGGACCTTCATATACATCAATAACGTAATATAACGTAACCTAAACCAACCTATCATATCGGCGGTAATATTTGACAATATTCCTGGCGAGTTGGCCTCTACGTCTCCGTGGGACCTTCATATACATCAATAACGTAATATCACCTAACCTAACCCAACCTAACATCTCGGCACTAATATTTGACGACATTCCTGGCGAGTTGGCCTCTACCTCTCCGTGGGACCTTCATATACATCAATAACGTAATATCACCTAACCTAACCCAACCTAAGATCTCGGCACTAATATTTGACAACATTCCTGGCGAGTTGGCCTCTACGTCTCTGTGGGAATTTTATATACATCAATAACGTAATATAACCTAACCTAACCCAACCTAACATCTCGGCGGTAATATTTGACAACATTCCTGGCGAGTTGGCCTCTACCTCTCCGCGGGACCTTCATATACGTCAATAACGTAATATAATCTAGCCTAACCCAACCTATCATCTCCGCGGTAATATTTGACAACATTCCTGGTCATTTGGCCTCTACGTCTCCGTGGAACCTTCATATACATCAATAACGTAATATAACCTAACCTAACCCAACCTATCATCTCGGCGGTAATATTTGACAACATTCCTGGCGAGTAGGACTCTACGTCCCCGTGGGACTTTTATATACATCAATAACGTAATTTAACCTAACCTAAACCTACGTAACAACTCGGCGGTAATGTTTGACAACATTCCTGGCTTGATGGCCTCTACGTATCCGTGGGACCTTCATATACATCAATAACGTAATATAACGTAACCTAAACCAACCTATCATATCGGCGGTAATATTTGACAATATTCCTGGCGAGTTGGCCTCTACGTCTCCGTGGGACCTTCATATACATCAATAACGTAATATAACCTAACCTAACCCAACCTAACATCTCGGCACTAATATTTGACAACATTCCTGGCGAGTTGGAATCTATCTCTCCGTGCGACCTTCATATACATCAATAACGTAATATAACCTAACCTAACACAACATATCATCTCGGCGGTAATATTTGACAACATTCCTGACGAGTTGGCCTCTACCTCTCCGTGGGACCTTCATATACATCAATAACGTAATATAACCTAACCTGAAGCAACCTATCATCTCGGCAGCAATATTTGACAACATTCCTGGCGAGTTGAGCTCTACGTCTCCGTGGGACCTTCATATACATCAATAACGTAATATCACCAACGTAACCCAACCTAAGATCTCGGTACTAATATTTGACAACATTCCTGGCGAGTTGGCCTCTACGTCTCTGTGGGAATTTTATATACATCAATAACGTAATATAACCTAACCTAACCCAACCTAACATCTCGGTACTAATATTTGACAACATTCCTGGTGAGTAGGACTCTACGTCTCCGTGGGACTTTTATATACATCAATAACGTAATTTAACCTAACATAAACCTACGTAACAACTCCGCGGTAATGTTTGACAACATTCCTGGCTTGATGGCCTCTACGTCTCCGTGGGACCTTCATATACATCAATAACGTAATATAACGTAACCTAACCCAACATATCATCTCGGCGGTAATATTTGACAACATTCCTGACGAGTTGGCCTCTACCTCTCCGTGGGACCTTCATATACATCAATAACGTAATATAACCTAACCTGAAGCAACCTATCATCTCGGCAGTAATATTTGACAACATTCCTGGCGAGTTGAGCTCTACGTCTCCGTGGGACCTTCATATACATCAATAACGTAATATCACCTAACCTAACCCAACCTAACATCTCGGCACTAATATTTGACAACATTCCTGGCGAGTTGGCCTCTACCTCTCCGCGGGACCTTCATATACGTCAATAACGTAATATAATCTAGCCTAACCCAACCTATCATCTCGGCGGTAATATTTGACAACATTCCTGGTCATTTGGCCTCTACGTCTCCGTGGAACCTTCATATACATCAATAACGTAATATAACCTAACCTAACCCAACCTATCATCTCGGCGGTAATATTTGACAACATTCCTGGCGAGTAGGACTCTACGTCTCCGTGGGACTTTTATATACATCAATAACGTAATTTAACCTAACCTAAACCTACGTAACAACTCGGCGGTAATGTTTGACAACATTCCTGGCTTGATGGCCTCTACGTATCCGTGGGACCTTCATATACATCAATAACGTAATATAACGTAACCTAAACCAACCTATCATATCGGCGGTAATATTTGACAATATTCCTGGCGAGTTGGCCTCTACGTCTCCATGGGACCTTCATATACATCAATAACGTAATATAACCTAACCTAACCCAACCTAACATCTCGGCACTAATATTTGACAACATTCCTGGCGAGTTGGACTCTATCTCTCCGTGCGACCTTCATATACATCAATAACGTAATATAACCTAACCTAACCCAACATATCATCTCGGCGGTAATATTTGACAACATTCCTGACGAGTTGGCCTCTACCTCTCCGTGGGACCTTCATATACATCAATAACGTAATATAACCTAACCTGAAGCAACCTATCATCTCGGCAGTAATATTTGACAACATTCCTGGCGAGTTGAGCTCTACGTCTCCGTGGGACCTTCATATACATCAATAACGTAATATCACCAACGTAACCCAACCTAAGATCTCGGTACTAATATTTGACAACATTCCTGGCGAGTTGGCCTCTACGTCTCTGTGGGAATTTTATATACATCAATAACGTAATTTAACCTAACCTAAACCTACGTAACAACTCCGCGGTAATGTTTGACAACATTCCTGGCTTGATGGCCTCTACGTCTCCGTGGGACCTTCATATACATCAATAACGTAATATAACGTAACCTAACCCAACATATCATCTCGGCGGTAATATTTGACAACATTCCTGACGAGTTGGCCTCTACCTCTCCGTGGGACCTTCATATACATTAATAACGTAATATAACCTAACCTGAAGCAACCTATCATCTCGGCAGTAATATTTGACAACATTCGTGGCGAGTTGAGTTCTACGTCTCCGTGGGACCTTCATATACATCAATAACGTAATATCACCTAACCTAACCCAACCTGTCATCTCGGCGGTTATATTTGAAAACATTCCTGTCGATTTGGCCTCTACGTCTCCGTGGGACTTTTATATACATCAATAACGTAATTTAACCTAACCTGAACCAACCTATCATCTCGGCGGTAATATTTGACTACATTCCTGGCGAGTTGGCCTCTACTTTTCCGTGGGGCCTTCATATACATCAATAACGTAATATAACCAAACCTAACCCAACCTAACATCTCGGCGGTAATATTTGACAACATTCCTGGCGAGTTGGGCTCTACGTCTCCGTGGGACCTTCATATACATCAATAACGTAATATAACCTAACCTAAAGCAACCTATCATCTCGGCGGTAATATTTGACAACATTCCTGGCGAGTCGGCCTCTACGTCTCCGTGGGACCTTCATATACATCAATAACGTAATATAACCTAACCTAACCCAACCTAAGATCTCGGCACTAATATTTGACAACATTCCTGGCGAGTTGGCCTCTACGTCTCCGTGGGGCCTTCATATACATCAATAACGTAATATCACCTAACCTAACCCAACCTAACATCTCGGCACTAATATTTGACAACATTCCTGGCGAGTTGGCCTCTACCTCTCCGTGGGACCTTCATATACATCAATAACGTAATATCACCTAACCTAACCCAACCTAAGATCTCGGCACTAATATTTGACAACATTCCTGGCGAGTTGGCCTCTACGTCTCTGTGGGAATTTTATATACATCAATAACGTAATATAACCTAACCTAACCCAACCTAACATCTCGGCGGTAATATTTGACAACATTCCTGGCGAGTTGGCCTCTACCTCTCCGCGGGACCTTCATATACGTCAATAACGTAATATAATCTAGCCTAACCCAACCTATCATCTCGGCGGTAATATTTGACAACATTCCTGGTCATTTGGCCTCTACGTCTCCGTGGAACCTTCATATACATCAATAACGTAATATAACCTAACCTAACCCAACCTATCATCTCGGCGGTAATATTTGACAACATTCCTGGCGAGTAGGTCCTTACGTCTCCGTGGGACTTTTATATACATCAATAACGTAATTTAACCTAACCTGAACCAACCTAACATCTAGGCGGTAATATTTGACGACATTCCTGGCGAGTTGGCCTCTACGTCTCCGTGGGGCCTTCATATACATCAATAACGTAATATAACCTAACCTAACCCAACCTAACATCTCGGCGGTAATATTTGACAACATTCCTGGCGAGTTGGCTTCTACGTCTCCGTGGGGCCTTCATATACATCAATAACGTAATATAACCAAACCTAACCCAACCTAACATCTCGGCGGTATTATTTGACAACATTCCTGGTCAGTTGGCCTCTACGTCTCCGTGGAACCTTCATATACATCAATAACGTAATATAAATTAACCTAACCCAACCTATCATCTCGGCGGTAATATTTGACTACATTCCTGGCGAGTTGGCCTCTACGTTTCCGTGGGGCCTTCATATACATCAATAACGTAATATAACCAAACCTAACCCAACCTAACATCTCGGCGGTAATATTTGACAACATTCCTGGCGAGTTGGCCTCTACGTCTCCGTGGGACCTTCATATACATCAATAACGTAATATAACCTAACCTAAACCAACCTATCATCTCGGCGGTAATATTTGACAACATTCCTGGCGAGTCGGCCTCTACGTCTCCGTGGGACCTTCATATACATCAATAACGTAATATAACCTAACCTAACCCAACCTAAGATCTCGGCACTAATATTTGACAACATTCCTGGCGAGTTGGCCTCTATGTCTCTGTGGGAATTTTATATACATCAATAACGTAATATAACCTAACCTAACCCAACCTAACATCTCGGCGGTAATATTTGACAACATTCCTGGCGAGTTGGCCTCTACGTCTCCGTGGGGCCTTCATATACATCAATAACGTAATATAACCTAACCTAACCCAACCTAACATCTCGGCGGTAATATTTGACAACATTCCTGGCGAGTTGGCCTCTACGTCTCCGTGGGGCATTCATATACATCAATAACGTAATATAACCAAACCTAACCCAACCTAACATCTCGGCGGTAATATTTGACAACATTCCTGGCGAGTTGGTCTCTACGCCTCCGTGCGACCTTCATATACATCAATAACGTAATATAACCTAACCTGAACCAACCTATCATCTCGGCGTTAATATTTGACAACATTCCTGGCGAGTTGAACTCTACGTCTCCGTGGGACCTTCATATACATCAATAACGTAATATCACCTAACCTAACCCAACCTAAGATCTCGGTACTAATATTTGACAACATTCCTGGCGAGTTGGCCTCTACGTCTCTGTGGGAATTTTATATACATCAATAACGTAATATAACCTAACCTAACCCAAACTAACATCTCGGCGGTAATATTTGAAAACATTCCTGGCGAGTTGGCCTCTACGTCTCCGTGGGGCATTCATATACATCAATAACGTAATATAACCTAACCTAACCCAACCTAACATCTCGGCACTAATATTTGACAACATTCCTGGCGAGTTGGCCTCTACCTCTCCGTGGGACCTTCATATACATCAATAACGTAATATCACCTAACCTAACCCAACCTAAGATCTCGGCACTAATATTTGACAACATTCCTGGCGAGTTGGCCTCTATGTCTCTGTGGGAATTTTATATACATCAATAACGTAATATAACCTAACCTAACCCAACCTAACATCTCGGCGGTAATATTTGACAACATTCCTGGCGAGTTGGCCTCTACGTCTCCCTGGGACCTTCATATACATCAATAACGTAATATAACCTAACCTAAACCAACCTATCATCTCGGCGGTAATATTTGACAACATTCCTGGCGAGTCGGCCTCTACGTCTCCGTGGGACCTTCATATACACCAATAACGTAATATCACCTAACCTAACCCAACCTAACATCTCGGCACTAATATTTGACAACATTCCTGGCGAGTTGGCCTCTACCTCTCCGTGGGACCTTCATATACATCAATAACGTAATATCACCTAACCTAACCCAACCTAAGATCTCGGCACTAATATTTGACAACATTCCTGGCGAGTTGGCCTCTATGTCTCTGTGGGAATTTTATATACATCAATAACGTAATATAACCTAACCTAACCCAACCTAACATCTCGGCGGTAATATTTGACAACATTCCTGGCGAGTTGGCCTCTACGTCTCCGTGGGACCTTCATATACATCAATAACGTAATATCACCTAACCTAACCCAACCTAAGATCTCGGTACTAATATTTGACAACATTCCTGGCGAGTTGGCCTCTACGTCTCTGTGGGAATTTTATATACATCAATAACGTAATATAACCTAACCTAACCCAAACTAACATCTCGGCGGTAATATTTGAAAACATTCGTGGCGAGTTGGCCTCTACGTCTCCGTGGGGCATTCATATACATCAATAACGTAATATAACCTAACCTAACCCAACCTAACATCTCGGCACTAATATTTGACAACATTCCTGGCGAGTTGGCCTCTACCTCTATGTGGGACCTTCATATACATCAATAACGTAATATAACCTAACCTAAACCAACCTATCATCTCGGCGGTAATATTTGACAACATTCCTGGCGAGTCGGCCTCTACGTCTCCGTGGGACCTTCATATACATCAATAACGTAATATCACCTAACCTAACCCAACCTAACATCTCGGCACTAATATTTGACAACATTCCTGGCGAGTTGGCCTCTACCTCTCCGCGGGACCTTCATATACGTCAATAACGTAATATAATCTAGCCTAACCCAACCTATCATCTCGGCGGTAATATTTGACAACATTCCTGGTCAGTTGGCCTCTACGTCTCCGTGGAACCTTCATATACATCAATAACGTAATATAACCTAACCTAACCCAACCTATCATCTCGGCGGTAATATTTGACAACATTCCTGGCGAGTAGGACTCTACGTCTCCGTGGGACTTTTATATACATCAATAACGTAATTTAACCTAACCTAAACCTACGTAACAACTCGGCGGTAATGTTTGACAACATTCCTGGCTTGATGGCCTCTGCGTATCCGTGGGACCTTCATATACATCAATAACGTAATATAACGTAACCTAAACCAACCTATCATATCGGCGGTAATATTTGACAATATTCCTGGCGAGTTGAGCTCTACGTCTCCGTGGGACCTTCATATACATCAATAACGTAATATCACCAACGTAACCCAACCTAAGATCTCGGTACTAATATTTGACTACATTCCTGGCGAGTTGGACTCTACGTCTCTGTGGGAATTTTATATACATCAATAACGTAATATAACCTAACCTAACCCAACCTAACATCTCGGCACTAATATTTGACAACATTCCTGGCGAGTTGGCATCTACCTCTCCGCGGGACCTTCATATACGTCAATAACGTAATATAATCTAGCCTAACCCAACCTATCATCTCGGCGGTAATATTTGACAACATTCCTGGCGAGTAGGACTCTACGTCTCCGTGTGACTTTTATATACATCAATAACGTAATTTAACCTAACCTAAACCTACGTAACAACTCCGCGGTAATGTTTGACAACATTCCTGGCGAGTTGGCCTCTACGTCTCCGTGGGGCGTTCATATACATCAATAACGTAATATCACCTAACCTAACCCAACCTAACATCTCGGCACTAATATTTGACAACATTCCTGGCGAGTTGGCCTCTACCTCTCCGTGGGACCTTCATATACATCAATAACGTAATATCACCTGACCTAACCCAACCTAACATCTCGGCACTAATATTTGACAACATTCCTGGCGAGTTGGCCTCTACGTCTCTGTGGGAATTTTATATACATCAATAACGTAATATAACCTAACCTAACCCAACCTAACATCTCGGCACTAATATTTGACAACATTCCTGGCGAGTTGGCCTCTACCTCTCCGTGGGACCTTCATATACATCAATAACGTAATATCACCTAACCTAACCCAACCTAACATCTCGGCACTAATATTTGACAACATTCCTGGCGAGTTGGCCTCTACGTCTCTGTGGGAATTTTATATACATCAATAACGTAATATAACCTAACCTAACCCAACCTAACATCTCGGCGGTAATATTTGACAACATTCCTGGCGAGTTGGCCTCTACGTCTCCGTGGGGCATTCATATACATCAATAACGTAATATAACCAAACCTAACCCAACCTAACATCTCGGCGGTAATATTTGACAACATTCCTGGCGAGTTGGTCTCTACGCCTCCGTGCGACCTTCATATACATCAATAACGTAATATAACCTAACCTGAACCAACCTATCATCTCGGCGTTAATATTTGACAACATTCCTGGCGAGTTGAACTCTACGTCTCCGTGGGACCTTCATATACATCAATAACGTAATATCACCTAACCTAACCCAACCTAAGATCTCGGTACTAATATTTGACAACATTCCTGGCGAGTTGGCCTCTACGTCTCTGTGGGAATTTTATATACATCAATAACGTAATATAACCTAACCTAACCCAAACTAACATCTCGGCGGTAATATTTGACAACATTCCTGGCGAGTTGGCCTCTACGTCTCCGTGGGGCATTCATATACATCAATAACGTAATATAACCTAACCTATCCCAACCTAACATCTCGGCACTAATATTTGACAACATTCCTGGCGAGTTGGCCTCTACCTCTATGTGGGACCTTCATATACATCAATAACGTAATATAACCTAACCTAAACCAACCTATCATCTCGGCGGTAATATTTGACAACATTCCTGGCGAGTCGGCCTCTACGTCTCCGTGGCACCTTCATATACATCAATAACGTAATATAACCTAACCTAACCCAACCTAAGATCTCGGCACTAATATTTGACAACATTCCTGGCGAGTTGGCCTCTACGTCTCCGTGGGGCCTTCATATACATCAATAACGTAATATCACCTAACCTAACCCAACCTAACATCTCGGCACTAATATTTGACAACATTCCTGGCGAGTTGGCCTCTACCTCTCCGCGGGACCTTCATATACGTCAATAACGTTATATAATCTAGCCTAACCCAACCTATCATCTCGGCGGTAATATTTGACAACATTCCTGGTCAGTTGGCCCCTACGTCTCCGTGGAACCTTCATATACATCAATAACGTAATATAACCTAACCTAACCCAACCTATCATCTCGGCGGTAATATTTGACAACATTCCTGGCGAGTAGGACTCTGCGTCTCCGTGGGACTTTTATATACATCAATAACGTAATTTAACCTAACCTAAACCTACGTAACAACTCCGCGGTAATGTTTGACAACATTCCTGGCGAGTTGGCCTCTACGTCTCCGTGGGGCCTTCATATACATCAATAACGTAATATAACCTAACCTGAAGCAACCTATCATCTCGGCAGTAATATTTGACAACATTCCTGGCGAGTTGGCCTCTACCTCTCCGTGGGACCTTCATATACATCAATAACGTAATATCACCTAACCTAACCCAACCTAACATCTCGGCACTAATATTTGACAACATTCCTGGCGAGTTGGCCTCTACGTCTCTGTGGGAATTTTATATACATCAATAACGTAATATAACCTAACCTAACCCAACCTAACATCTCGGCGGTAATATTTGACAACATTCCTGGCGAGTTGGCCTCTACGTCTCCGTGGGGCATTCATATACATCAATAACGTAATATAACCAAACCTAACCCAACCTAACATCTCGGCGGTAATATTTGACAACATTCCTGGCGAGTTGGTCTCTACGCCTCCGTGCGACCTTCATATACATCAATAACGTAATATAACCTAACCTGAACCAACCTATCATCTCGGCGTTAATATTTGACAACATTCCTGGCGAGTTGAACTCTACGTCTCCGTGGGACCTTCATATACATCAATAACGTAATATCACCTAACCTAACCCAACCTAAGATCTCGGTACTAATATTTGACAACATTCCTGGCGAGTTGGCCTCTACGTCTCTGTGGGAATTTTATATACATCAATAACGTAATATAACCTAACCTAACCCAAACTAACATCTCGGCGGTAATATTTGACAACATTCCTGGCGAGTTGGCCTCTACGTCTCCGTGGGGCATTCATATACATCAATAACGTAATATAACCTAACCTATCCCAACCTAACATCTCGGCACTAATATTTGACAACATTCCTGGCGAGTTGGCCTCTACCTCTATGTGGGACCTTCATATACATCAATAACGTAATATAACCTAACCTAAACCAACCTATCATCTCGGCGGTAATATTTGACAACATTCCTGGCGAGTCGGCCTCTACGTCTCCGTGGCACCTTCATATACATCAATAACGTAATATAACCTAACCTAACCCAACCTAAGATCTCGGCACTAATATTTGACAACATTCCTGGCGAGTTGGCCTCTACGTCTCCGTGGGGCCTTCATATACATCAATAACGTAATATCACCTAACCTAACCCAACCTAACATCTCGGCACTAATATTTGACAACATTCCTGGCGAGTTGGCCTCTACCTCTCCGCGGGACCTTCATATACGTCAATAACGTTATATAATCTAGCCTAACCCAACCTATCATCTCGGCGGTAATATTTGACAACATTCCTGGTCAGTTGGCCCCTACGTCTCCGTGGAACCTTCATATACATCAATAACGTAATATAACCTAACCTAACCCAACCTATCATCTCGGCGGTAATATTTGACAACATTCCTGGCGAGTAGGACTCTGCGTCTCCGTGGGACTTTTATATACATCAATAACGTAATTTAACCTAACCTAAACCTACGTAACAACTCCGCGGTAATGTTTGACAACATTCCTGGCGAGTTGGCCTCTACGTCTCCGTGGGGCCTTCATATACATCAATAACGTAATATAACCTAACCTGAAGCAACCTATCATCTCGGCAGTAATATTTGACAACATTCCTGGCGAGTTGAGCTCTACGTCTCCGTGGGACCTTCATATACATCAATAACGTAATATCACCAACGTAACCCACCCTAAGATCTCGGTACTAATATTTGACAACATTCCTGGCGAGTTGGACTCTACGTCTCTGTGGGAATTTTATATACATCAATAACGTAATATAACCTAACCTAACCCAACCTAACATCTCGGCACTAATATTTGACAACATTCCTGGCGAGTTGGCCTCTACCTCTCCGCGGGACCTTCATATACGTCAATAACGTAATATAATCTAGCCTAACCCAACCTAACATCTCGGCGGTAATATTTGACAACATTCCTGGCGAGTTGGCCTCTACGTCTCCGTGGGGCATTCATATACATCAATAACGTAATATAACCAAACCTAACCCAACCTAACATCTCGGCGGTAATATTTGACAACATTCCTGGCGAGTAGGACTCTACGTCTCCGTGGGACTTTTATATACATCAATAACGTAATTTAACCTAACCTAAACCTACGTAACAACTCCGCGGTAATGTTTGACAACATTCCTGGCGAGTTGGCCTCTACGTCTCCGTGGGGCCTTCATATACATCAATAACGTAATATCACCTAACCTAACCCAACCTAACATCTCGGCACTAATGTTTGACAACATTCCTGGCGAGTTGGCCTCTGCCTCTCCGTGGGACCTTCATATACATCAATAACGTAATATCACCTAACCTAACCCAACCTAAGATCTCGGCACTAATATTTGACAACATTCCTGGCGAGTTGGTCTCTACGCCTCCGTGCGACCTTCATATACATCAATAACGTAATATAACCTAACCTGAACCAACCTATCATCTCGGCGTTAATATTTGACAACATTCCTGGCGAGTTGAACTCTACGTCTCCGTGGGACCTTCATATACATCAATAACGTAATATCACCTAACCTAACCCAACCTAAGATCTCGGTACTAATATTTGACAACATTCCTGGCGAGTTGGCCTCTACGTCTCTGTGGGAATCTTATATACATCAATAACGTAATATAACCTAACCTAACCCAAACTAACATCTCGGCGGTAATATTTGACAACATTCCTGGCGAGTTGGCCTATACGTCTCCGTGGGGCATTCATATACATCAATAACGTAATATCACCTAACCTAACCCAACCTAACATCTCGGCACTAATATTTGACAACATTCCTGGCGAGTTGGCCTCTACCTCTCCGTGGGACCTTCATATACATCAATAACGTAATATCACCTAACCTAACCCAACCTAAGATCTCGGCACTAATATTTGACAACATTCCTGGCGAGTTGGCCTCTACGTCTCTGTGGGAATTTTATATACATCAATAACGTAATATAACCTAACCTAACCCAACCCATCATCTCGGCGGTAATATTTGACAACATTCCTGGCGAGTAGGACTCTACGTCTCCGTGGGACTTTTATATACATCAATAACGTAGTTTAACCTAACCTAAACCTACGTAACAACTCGGCGGTAATGTTTGACAACATTCCTGGCTTGATGGCCTCTACGTATCCGTGGGACCTTCATATACATCAATAACGTAATATTACGTAACCTAAACCAACCTATCATATCGGCGGTAATATTTGACAATATACCTGGCGAGTTGGCCTCTACGTCTCCGTGGGACCTTCATATACATCAATAACGTAATATAACCTAACCTAACCCAACCTAACATCTCGGCACTAATATTTGACAACATTCCTGGCGATTTGGACTCTATCTCTCCGTGCGACCTTCATATACATCAATAACGTAATATAACCTAACCTAACCCAACATATCATCTCGGCGGTAATATTTGACAACATTCCTGACGAGTTGGCCTCTACCTCTCCGTGGGACCTTCATATACATCAATAACGTAATATAACCTAACCTGAAGCAACCTATCATCTCGGCAGTAATATTTGACAACATTCCTGGCGAGTTGAGCTCTACGTCTCCGTGGGACCTTCATATACGTCAATAACGTAATATAATCTAGCCTAACCCAACCTATCATCTCGGCGGTAATATTTGACAACATTCCTGGTCATTTGGCCTCTACGTCTCCGTGGGACCTTCATATACATCAATAACGTAATATAACCTAACCTAACCCAACCTAAGATCTCGGCACTAATATTTGACAATATTCCTGGCGAGTTGGCCTCTACGTCTCCGTGGGACCTTCATATACATCAATAACGTAATATAACCTAACCTAACCCAACCTAACATCTCGGCACTAATATTTGACAACATTCCTGGCGAGTTGGACTCTATCTCTCCGTGCGACCTTCATATACATCAATAACGTAATATAACCTAACCTAACCCAACATATCATCTCGGCGGTAATATTTGACAACATTCCTGACGAGTTGGCCTCTATCTCTCCGTGCGACCTTCATATACATCAATAACGTAATATAACGTAACCTAACCCAACCTATCATATCGGCGGTAATATTTGACAACATTCCTGGCGAGTTGGCCTCTATCTCTCCGTGAGACCTTCATATACATCAATAACGTAATATAATCTAACCTAACCCAACCTATCATCTCGGCGGTAATATTTGACAACATTCCTGGCGAGTTGGCCTCTACGTCTCCGTGGGACTTTTATATACATCAATAACGTAATTTAACCTAACCTAAACCTACGTAACATCTCGGCGGTAATATTTGACAACATTCCTGGCTTGATGGCCTCTATGTCTCCGTGGGACCTTCATATACATCAATAACATAATATTACCTAACCTAACCCAACCTATAATCTCGGCGGTAATACTTGACAACATTCCTGGCGAGTTGGCCTGTACGTCTCCGTGGGACCTTCATATGCATCAATAACGTAATATAGCCTAACCTAACCCAACCTAACATCTCGGCACTAATATTTGACAACATACCTGGCGAGTTGGCCTCTACCTCTCCGTGACACCTTCATATATATCAATAACGTAATATAATCTAACCTAACCCAACCTATCATCTCGGCGGTAATATTTGACAACATTCCTGGTCAGTTGGCCTCTGCGTCTCCGTGGAACCTTCATATACATCAATAACGTAATATAACCTAACCTAACCCAACCTATAATCTCGGCGGTAATATTTGACAACATTCCTGGCGAGTTGGCCTCTACGTCTCCGTGGGACTTTTATATACATCAATAACGTAATTTAACCTAACCTAAACCTACGTAACATCTCGGCGGTAATATTTGACAACATTCCTGGCTTGATGGCCTCTACGTCTCCGTGGGACCTTCATATACATCAATAACATAATATTACCTAACCTAACCCAACCTATCATCTCGGCGGTAATACTTGACAACATTCCTGGCGAGTTGGCCTCTACGTCTCCGTGGGACCTTCATATGCATCAATAACGTAATATCACCTAACCTAACCCAACCTATCATCTCGGCGGTAATATTTGACAACATTCCTGGCGAGTTGGCCTCTACGTCTCCGTGGGACCTTCATATACATCAATAACGTAATATAACCTAACCTAACCCAAACTAACATCTCGGCGGTAATATATGACAGCATTCCTGGCGAGTTGGCCTCTACGTCTCCGTGGGGTCTTCATATACATCAATAACGTAATATAACCAAACCTAACCCAACCTAACATCTCGGCGGTAATATTTGACAACATTCCTGGCGAGTTGGTCTCTACGCCTCCGTGCGACCTTCATATACATCAATAACGTAATATAACCTAACCTAACCCAACCTATCATCTCGGCGGTAATATTTGACAACATTCCTGGTCAGTTGGCTTCTGCGTCTCCGTGGAACCTTCATATACATCAATAACGTAATATAACCTAACCTAACCCAACCTATCATCTCGGCGGTAATATTTGACAACATTCCTGGCGAGTTGGCCTCTACGTCTCCGTGGGACTTTTATATACATCAATAACGTAATTTAACCTAACCTAAACCTACGTAACATCTCGGCGGTAATGTTTGACAACATTCCTGGCTGGATGGCCTCTACGTCTCCGTGGGACCTTCATATACATCAATAACGTAATATAGCCTAACCTAACCCAACCTAACATCTCGGCACTAATATTTGACAACATTCCTGGCGAGTTGGCCTCTATCTGTCCGTGCGACCTTCATATACATCAATAACGTAATATAACGTAACCTAAACCAACCTATCATATCGGCGGTAATATTTGACAATATTCCTGGCGAGTTGGCCTCTACCTCTCCGTGCAACCTTCATATACTTCAATAACGTAATATAACGTAACCTAACCCAACCTATCATATCGGCGGTAATATTTGACAACATTCCTGGCGAGTTAGCCTCTACCTCTCCGTGCGACCTTCATATACATCAATAACGTAATATAACGTAACCTAAACCAACCTATCATATCGGTGGTAATATTTGACAATATTCCTGGCTAGTTGGCCTCTACGTCTCCGTGGGACCTTCATATACATCAATAACGTAATATAGCTTAACCTAACCCAACCTAAAATCTCGGCACTAATATTTGACAACATTCCTGGCGAGTTGGCCTCTACGTCTCCGTGGGACCTTCATATACATCAATAACGTAATATAACGTAACCTAACCCAACCTATCATATCGGCGGTAATATTTGACAACATTCCTGGCGAGTTGGCCTCTACCTCTCCATGAGACCTTCATATACATCAATCACGTAATATAACCTGACCTAACCCAACCTAAGAACTCGGCACTAATATTTGACAACATTCCAGGCGAGTTGGCCTCTACGTCTCCGTGGGACTTTTATATACATCAATAACGTAATTTAACCTAACCTAAACCTACGTAACATCTCGGCGGTAATATTTGACAACATTCCTGGCTTGATGGCCTCTACGTCTCCGTGGGACCTTCATATACATCAATAACATAATATTACCTAACCTAACCCAACCTATCATCTCGGCGGTAATACTTGACAACATTCCTGGCGAGTTGGCCTCTACGTCTCCGTGGGACCTTCATATACATCAATAACGTAATATAATCTAACCTAACCCAACCTATCATCTCGGCGGTAATATTTGACAACATTCCTGGTCAGTTGGCCTCTGCGTCTCCGTGGAACCTTCATATACATCAATAACATAATATTACCTAACCTAACCCAACCTATCATCTCGGCGGTAATACTTGACAACATTCCTGGCGAATTGGCCTCTACGTCTCCGTGGGACCTTCATATACATCAATAACGTAATATAACGTAACCTAACCCAACCTATCATATCGGCGGTAATATTTGACAACATTCCTGGCGAGTTGGTCTCTACCTCTCCGTGAGACCTTCATATACATCAATCACGTAATATAACCTGACCTAACCCAACCTAAGAACTCGGCACTAATATTTGACAACATTCCAGGCGAGTTGGCCTCTACGTCTCCGTGGGACTTTTATATACATCAATAACGTAATTTAACCTAACCTAAACCTACGTAACATCTCGGCGGTAATATTTGACAACATTCCTGGCTTGATGGCCTCTACGTCTCCGTGGGACCTTCATATACATCAATAACATAATATTACCTAACCTAACCCAACCTATCATCTCGGCGGTAATACTTGACAACATTCCTGGCGAGTTGGCCTCTACGTCTCCGTGGGACCTTCATATACATCAATAACGTAATATAATCTAACCTAACCCAACCTATCATCTCGGCGGTAATATTTGACAACATTCCTGGTCAGTTGGCCTCTGCGTCTCCGTGGAACCTTCATATACATCAATAACATAATATTACCTAACCTAACCCAACCTATCATCTCGGCGGTAATACTTGACAACATTCCTGGCGAATTGGCCTCTACGTCTCCGTGGGACCTTCATATACATCAATAACGTAATATCACCTAACCTAACACAACCTATCATCTCGGCGGTAATATTTGACAACATTCCTGGCGAGTTGGCCCCTACGTCTCCGTGGGACCTTCATATATATCAATAACGTAATATAACCTAACCTAACCCAAACTAACATCTCGGCGGTAATATATGACAACATTCCTGGCGAGTTGGCCTCTACGTCTCCGTGGGGCCTTCATATACATCAATAACGTAATATGACCAAACCTAACCCAACCTAACATCTCGGCGGTAATATTTGACAACATTCCTGGCGAGTTGGTCTCTACGCCTCCGTGCGACCTTCATATACATCAATAACGTAATATAACCTAACCTAACCCAACCTATCATCTCGGCGGTAATATTTGACAACATTCCTGGTCAGTTGGCTTCTGCGTCACCGTGGAACCTTCATATACATCAATAACGTAATATAACCTAACCTAACCCAACCTATCATCTCGGCGGTAATATTTGACAACATTCCTGGCGAGTTGGCCTCTACGTCTCCGTGGGGCCTTCATATACATCAATAACGTAATATAACCAAACCTAACCCAACCTAACATCTCGGCGGTAATATTTGACAACATTCCTGGCTTGATGGCCTCTACGTCTCCGTGGGACCTTCATATACATCAATAACGTAATATAACGTAACCTAAACCAACCTATCATATCGGCGGTAATATTTGACAATATTCCTGGCGAGTTGGCCTCTACCTCTCCGTGCAACCTTCATATACTTCAATAACGTAATATAACGTAACCTAACCCAACCTATCATATCGGCGGTAATATTTGACAACATTCCTGGCGAGTTGGCCTCTACCTCTCCGTGCGACCTTCATATACATCAATAACGTAATATAACGTAACCTAAACCAACCTATCATATCGGCGGTAATATTTGGAAACATTCCTGTCGATGTTGGCCTCTACGTCTCCGTGGGACTTTTATATACATCAAAACGTAATTTAACCTAACCTAAACCTACGTAACATCTCGGCGGTAATGTTTGACAACATTCCTGGCTTGATGGCCTCTACGTCTCCGTGGGACCTTCATATACATCAATAACATAATATTACCTAACCTAACCCAACCTATCATCTCGGCGGTAATACTTGACAACATTCCTGGCGAGTAGGCCTCTACGTCTCCGTGGGACCTTCATATACATCAATAACGTAATATCACCTAACCTAACCCAACCTATCATCTCGGCGGTAATATTTGACAACATTCCTGGCGAGTTGGCCTCTACGTCTCCGTGGGACCTTCATATACATCAATAACGTAATATAACCTAACCTAACCCAAACTAACATCTCGGCGGTAATATATGACAACATTCCTGGCGAGTTGGCCTCTACGTCTCCGTGGGGCCTTCATATACAGCAATAACGTAATATGACCAAACCTAACCCAACCTAACATCTCGGCGGTAATATTTGACAACATTCCTGGCGAGTTGGTCTCTACGCCTCTGTGCGACCTTCATATACATCAATAACGTAATATAACGTAACCTAAACCAACCTATCATATCGGCGGTAATATTTGGAAACATTCCTGTCGATGTTGGCCTCTACGTCTCCGTGGGACTTTTATATACATCAAAACGTAATTTAACCTAACCTAACCCAACGTAACATCTCGGCTGTAATATTTGACAACATTCCTGGTCAGTTGGCCTCTGCGTCTCCGTGGAACCTTCATATACATCAATAACGTAATATAACCTAACCTAACCCAACCTATCATCTCGGCGGTAATATTTGACAACATTCCTGGCGAGTTGGCCTCTACCTCTCCGTGAGACCTTCATATACATCAATAACGTAATATAATCTAACCTAACCCAACCTATCATCTCGGCGGTAATATTTGACAACATTCCTGGTCAGTTGGCTTCTGCGTCTCCGTGGAACCTTCATATACATCAATAACGTAATATAACCTAACCTAACCCAACCTATCATCTCGGCGGTAATATTTGACAACATTCCTGGCGAGTTGGCCTCTACGTCTCCGTAGGGCCTTCATATACATCAATCACGTAATATAACCTGACCTAACCCAACCTAAGAATTCGGCACTAATATTTGACAACATTCCAGGCGAGTTGTCCTCTACGTCTCCGTGGGACTTTTATATACATCAATAACGTAATTTAACCTAACCTAAACCTACGTAACATCTCGGCGGTAATGTTTGACAACATTCCTGGCTTGATGGCCTCTACGTCTCCGTGGGACCTTCATATACATCAATAACATAATATTAACTAACCTAACCCAACCTATCATCTCGGCGGTAATACTTGACAACATTCCTGGCGAGTTGGCCTCTACGTCTCCGTGGGACCTTCATATACATCAATAACGTAATATCACCTAACCTAACCCAACCTATCATCTCGGCGGTAATATTTGATAACATTCCTGGCGAGTTGGCCTCCACGTCTCCGTGGGACCTTCATATACATCAATGACGTAATATAACCTAACCTAACCCAAACTAACATCTCGGCGGTAATATATGACAACATTCCTGACGAGTTGGCCTCTACGTCTCCGTGGGGCCTTCATATACATCAATAACGTAATATGACCAAACCTAACCCAACCTAACATCTCGGCGGTAATATTTGACAACATTCCTGGCGAGTTGGTCTCTACGCCTCCGTGCGACCTTCATATACATCAATAACGTAATATAACCTAACCTAACCCAACCTATCATCTCGGCGGTAATATTTGACAACATTCCTGGCGAGTTGGCCTCTACGTCTCCGTAGGGCCTTCATATACATCAATAACGTAATATAACCTGACCTAACCCAACCTAAGAACTCGGCACTAATATTTGACAACATTCCAGGCGAGTTGGCCTCTACGTCTCCGTGGGACTTTTATATACATCAATAACGTAATTTAACCTAACCTAAACCTACGTAACATCTCGGCGGTAATGTTTGACAACATTCCTGGTCAGTTGGCCTCTGCGTCTCCGTGGAACCTTCATATACATCAATAACGTAATATAACCTAACCTAACCCATACCTATCATCTCGGCGGTAATATTTGACAACATTCCTGGCGAGTTGGCCTCTACGTCTCCGTGGGACTTTTATATACATCAATAACGTAATATAGCCTAACCTAACCCAACCTAAAATCTCGGCACTAATATTTGACAACATTCCTGGCGAGTTGGCCTCTACGTCTCCGTGGGACTTTTATATACATCAATAACGTAATTTAACCTAACCTAAACCTACGTAACATCTCGGCGGTATTATTTGACAACATTCCTGGCTTGATGGCCTCTACGTCTCCGTGGGACCTTCATATACATCAATAACGTAATATAATCAAACCTAACCCAACCTAACATCTCGGCGGTAATATTTGACAACATTCCTGGTCAGTTGGCTTCTGCGTCTCCGTGGAACCTTCATATACATCAATAACGTAATATAACCTAACCTAACCCAACCTATCATCTCGGCGGTAATATTTGACAACATTCCTGGCGAGTTGGCCTCTACGTCTCCGTAGGGCCTTCATATACATCAATAACGTAATATAACCTGACCTAACCCAACCTAAGAACTCGGCACTAATATTTGACAACATTCCAGGCGAGTTGGCCTCTACGTCTCCGTGGGACTTTTATATACATCAATAACGTAATTTAACCTAACCTAAACCTACGTAACATCTCGGCGGTAATGTTTGACAACATTCCTGGTCAGTTGGCCTCTGCGTCTCCGTGGAACCTTCATATACATCAATAACGTAGTATAACCTAACCTAACCCATACCTATCATCTCGGCGGTAACATTTGACAACATTCCTGGCGAGTTGGCCTCTACGTCTCCGTGGGACTTTTATATACATCAATAACGTAATTTAACCTAACCTAAACCTACGTAACATCTCGGCGGTAATGTTTGACAACATTCCTGGCTTGATGGCCTCTACGTCTCCGTGGGACCTTCATATACATCAATAACGTAATATAATCAAACCTAACCCAACCTAACATCTCGGCGGTAATATTTGACAACATTCCTGGCGAGTTGGCCTCTACCTCTCCGTGAGACCTTCATATACATCAATAACGTAATATAATCTAACCTAACCCAACCTATCATCTCGGCGGTAATATTTGACAACATTCCTGGCGAGTTGGCCTCTACGTCTCCGTAGGGCCTTCATATACATCAATAACGTAATATAACCTGACCTAACCCAACCTAAGAACTCGGCACTAATATTTGACAACATTCCAGGCGAGTTGCCCTCTACGTCTCCGTGGGACTTTTATATACATCAATAACGTAATTTAACCTAACCTAAACCTACGTAACATCTCGGCGGTAATGTTTGACAACATTCCTGGCTTGATGGCCTCTACGTCTCCGTGGGACCTTCATATACATCAATAACGTAATATAACGTAACCTAAACCAACCTTTCATATCGGCGGTAATATTTGACAATATTCCTGGCGAGTTGGCCTCTACGTCTCCGTGGGACCTTCATATACATCAATAACGTAATATAGCCTAACCTAACCCAACCTAAAATCTCGGCACTAATATTTGACAACATTCCTGGCGAGTTGGCCTCTACGTCTCCGTGGGACTTTTATATACATCAATAACGTAATTTAACCTAACCTAAACCTACGTAACATCTCGGCGGTATTATTTGACAACATTCCTGGCTTGATGGCCTCTACGTCTCCGTGGGACCTTCATATACATCAATAACGTAATATAATCAAACCTAACCCAACCTAACATCTCGGCGGTAATATTTGACAACATTCCTGGTCAGTTGGCTTCTGCGTCTCCGTGGAACCTTCATATACATCAATAACGTAATATAACCTAACCTAACCCAACCTATCATCTCGGCGGTAATATTTGACAACATTCCTGGCGAGTTGGCCTCTACGTCTCCGTAGGGCCTTCATATACATCAATAACGTAATATAACCTGACCTAACCCAACCTAAGAACTCGGCACTAATATTTGACAACATTCCAGGCGAGTTGGCCTCTACGTCTCCGTGGGACTTTTATATACATCAATAACGTAATTTAACCTAACCTAAACCTACGTAACATCTCGGCGGTAATGTTTGACAACATTCCTGGTCAGTTGGCCTCTGCGTCTCCGTGGAACCTTCATATACATCAATAACGTAATATAACCTAACCTAACCCATACCTATCATCTCGGCGGTAACATTTGACAACATTCCTGGCGAGTTGGCCTCTACGTCTCCGTGGGACTTTTATATACATCAATAACGTAATTTAACCTAACCTAAACCTACGTAACATCTCGGCGGTAATGTTTGACAACATTCCTGGCTTGATGGCCTCTACGTCTCCGTGGGACCTTCATATACATCAATAACGTAATATAACGTAACCTAAACCAACCTATCATATCGGCGGTAATATTTGACAATATTCCTGGCGAGTTGGCCTCTACGTCTCCGTGTGACCTTCATATACATCAATAACGTAATATAGCCTAACCTAACCCAACCTAAAATCTCGGCACTAATATTTGACAACATTCCTGGCGAGTTGGCCTCTACGTCTCCGTGGGACTTTTATATACATCAATAACGTAATTTAACCTAACCTAAACCTACGTAACATCTCGGCGGTAATATTTGACAACATTCCTGGCTTGATGGCCTCTACGTCTCCGTGGGACCTTCATATACATCAATAACATAATATTACCTAACCTAACCCAACCTATCATCTCGGCGGTAATACTTGACAACATTCCTGGCGAGTTGGCCTCTACGTCTCCGTGGGACCTTCATATACATCAATAACGTAATATCACCTAACCTAACCCAACCTATCATCTCGGCGGTAATATTTGACAACATTCCTGGCGAGTTGGCCTCTACGTCTCCGTGGGACCTTCATATACATCAATAACGTAATATAACCTAACCTAACCCAAACTAACATCTCGGCGGTAATATATGACAACATTCGTGGCGAGTTGGCCTCTACGTCTCCGTAGGGCCTTCATATGCATCAATAACGTAATATAACCTGACCTAACCCAACCTAAGAACTCGGCACTAATATTTGACAACATTCCAGGCGAGTTGGCCTCTACGTCTCCGTGGGACTTTTATATACATCAATAACGTAATTTAACCTAACCTAAACCAACGTAACATCTCGGCGGTAATGTTTGACAACATTCCTGGTCGGTTGGCCTCTGCGTCTCCGTGGAACCTTCATATACATCAATAACGTAATATAACCTAACCTAACCCAACCTATCATCTCGGCGGTAATATTTGACAACATTCCTGGCGAGTTGGCCTCTACGTCTCCGTGGGACTTTTATATACATCAATAACGTAATTTAACCTAACCTAAACCTACGTAACATCTCGGCGGTAATGTTTGACAACATTCCTGGCTTGATGGCCTCTACGTCTCCGTGGGACGTTCATATACATCAATAACGTAATATAACGTAACCTAAACCAACCTTTCATATCGGCGGTAATATTTGACAATATTCCTGGCGAGTTGGCCTCTACGTCTCCGTGGGACCTTCATATACATCAATAACGTAATATAGCCTAACCTAACCCAACCTAAAATCTCGGCACTAATATTTGACAACATTCCTGGCGAGTTGGCCTCTACGTCTCCGTGGTACTTTTATATACATCAATAACGTAATTTAACCTAACCTAAACCTACGTAACATCTCGGCGGTAATATTTGACAACATTCCTGGCTTGATGGCCTCTACGTCTCCGTGGGTCCTACATATACATCAATAACATAATATTACCTAACCTAATCCAACCTATCATCTCGGCGGTAATACTTGACAACATTCCTGGCGAGTTGGCCTCTACGTCTCCGTGGGACCTTCATATACATCAATAACGTAATATCACCTAACCTAACCCAACCTATCATCTCGGCGGTAATATTTGACAACATTCCTGGCGAGTTGGCCTCTACGTCTCCGTGGGACCTTCATATACATCAATAACGTAATATAACCTAACCTAACCCAAACTAACATCTCGGCGGTAATATATGACAACATTCCTGGCGAGTTGGCCTCTACGTCTCCGTGGGACCTTCATATACATCAATAACGTAATATAACCTAACCTAACCCAACCTATCATCTCGGCGGTAATAATTGACAACATTCCTGGCGAGTTGGCCTCTACGTCTCCGTGGGACTTTTATATACATCAATAACGTAATTTAACCTAACCTAAACCTACGTAACATCTCGGCGGTAATATTTGACAACATTCCTGGCTTGATGGCCTCTACGTCTCCGTGGGACCTTCATATACATCAATAACATAATATTACCTAACCTAACCCAACCCATCATCTCGGCGGTAATACTTGACAGCATTCCTGGCGAGTTGGCCTCTACGTCTCCGTGGGACCTTCATATACATCAATAACGTAATATAACGTAACCTAACCCAACCTATCATCTCGGCGGTAATATTTGACAACATTCCTGGTCAGTTGGCTTCTGCGTCTCCGTGGAACCTTCATATACATCAATAACGTAATATAACCTAACCTAACCCAACCTATCACCTCGGCGGTAATATTTGACAACATTCCTGGCGAGTTGGCCTCTACGTCTCCGTAGGGCCTTCATATACATCAATCACGTAATATAACCTGACCTAACCCAACCTAAGAACTCGGCACTAATATTTGACAACATTCCAGGCGAGTTGGCCTCTACGTCTCCGTGGGACTTTTATATACATCAATAACGTAATTTAACCTAACCTAAACCTACGTAACATCTCGGCGGTAATGTTTGACAACATTCCTGGCTTGATGGCCTCTACGTCTCCGTGGGACCTTCATATACATCAATAACATAATATTACCTAACCTAACCCAACCTATCATCTCGGCGGTAATACTTGACAACATTCCTGGCGAGTTGGCCTCTACGTCTCCGTGGGACCTTCATATACATCAATAACGTAATATCACCTAACCTAACCCAACCTATCATCTCGGCGGTAATATTTGACAACATTCCTGGCGAGTTGGCCTCTACGTCTCCGTGGGACCTTCATATACATCAATAACGTAATATAACCTAACCTAACCCAAACTAACATCTCGGCGGTAATATATGACAACATTCCTGGCGAGTTGGCCTCTACGTCTCCGTGGGGCCTTCATATACATCAATAACGTAATATGACCAAACCTAACCCAACCTAACATCTCGGCGGTAATATTTGACAACATTCCTGGCGAGTTGGTCTCTACGCCTCTGTGCGACCTTCATATACATCAATAACGTAATATAACCTAACCTAACCCAACCTATCATCTCGGCGATAATATTTGACAACATTCCTGGTCAGTTGGCTTCTGCGTCTCCGTGGAACCTTCATATACATCAATAACGTAATATAACCTAACCTAACCCAACCTATCATCTCGGCGGTAATATTTGACAACATTCCTGGCGAGTTGGCCTCTACGTCTCCGTAGGGGCTTCATATACATCAATCACGTAATATATCCTGACCTAACCCAACCTAAGAACTCGGCACTAATATTTGACAACATTCCAGGCGAGTTGGCCTCTACGTCTCCGTGGGACTTTTATATACATCAATAACGTAATTTAACCTAACCTAAACCTACGTAACATCTCGGCGGTAATGTTTGACAACATTCCTGGCTTGATGGCCTCTACGTCTCCGTGGGACCTTCATATACATCAATAACATATTATTACCTAACCTAACCCAACCTATCATCTCGGCGGTAATACTTGACAACATTCCTGGCGAGTTGGCCTCTACGTCTCCGTGGGACCTTCATATACATCAATAACGTAATATCACCTAACCTAACCCAACCTATCATCTCGGCGGTAATATTTGACAACATTCCTGGCGAGTTGGCCTCTACGTCTCCGTGGGACCTTCATATACATCAATAACGTAATATAACCTAACCTAACCCAAACTAACATCTCGGCGGTAATATATGACAACATTCCTGGCGAGTTGGCCTCTACGTCTCCGTGGGGCCTTCATATACATCAATAACGTAATATGACCAAACCTAACCCAACCTAACATCTCGGCGGTAATATTTGACAACATTCCTGGCGAGTTGGTCTCTACGCCTCTGTGCGACCTTCATATACATCAATAACGTAGTATAACCTAACCTAACCCAACCTATCATCTCGGCGGTAATATTTGACAACATTCCTGGTCAGTTGGCTTCTGCGTCTCCGTGGAACCTTCATATACATCAATAACGTAATATAACCTAACCTAACCCAACCTATCATCTCGGCGGTAATATTTGACAACATTCCTGGCGAGTTGGCCTCTACGTCTCCGTAGGGCCTTCATATACATCAATCACGTAATATATCCTGACCTAACCCAACCTAAGAACTCGGCACTAATATTTGACAACATTCCAGGCGAGTTGGCCTCTACGTCTCCGTGGGACTTTTATATACATCAATAACGTAATTTAACCTAACCTAACCCAACCTATCATCTCGGCGGTAATACTTGACAACATTCCTGGTGAGTTGGCCTCTACGTCTCCGTGGGACCTTCATATACATCAATAACGTAATATCACCTAACCTAACCCAACCTATCATCTCGGCGGTAATATTTGACAACATTTCTGGCGAGTTGGCCTCTACGTCTCCGTGGGACCTTCATATACATCAATAACGTAATATAACCTAACCTAACCCAATCTAACATCTCGGCGGTAATATTTGAACACATTCCTGGCTTGTTGGCCTCTACGTCTCCGTGGGGCCTTCATATACATCAATAACGTAATATGACCAAACCTAACCCAACCTAACATCTCGGCGGTAATATTTGACAACATTCCTGGCGAGTTGGTCTCTACGCCTCTGTGCGACCTTCATATACATCAATAACGTAATATAACCTAACCTAACCCAACCTATCATCTCGGCGATAATATTTGACAACATTCCTGGTCAGTTGGCTTCTGCGTCTCCGTGGAACCTTCATATACATCAATAACGTAATATAACCTAACCTAACCCAACCTATCATCTCGGCGGTAATATTTGACAACATTCCTGGCGAGTTGGCCTCTACGTCTCCGTAGGGGCTTCATATACATCAATCACGTAATATATCCTGACCTAACCCAACCTAAGAACTCGGCACTAATATTTGACAACATTCCAGGCGAGTTGGCCTCTACGTCTCCGTGGGACTTTTATATACATCAATAACGTAATTTAACCTAACCTAAACCTACGTAACATCTCGGCGGTAATGTTTGACAACATTCCTGGCTTGATGGCCTCTACGTCTCCGTGGGACCTTCATATACATCAATAACATATTATTACCTAACCTAACCCAACCTATCATCTCGGCGGTAATACTTGACAACATTCCTGGCGAGTTGGCCTCTACGTCTCCGTGGGACCTTCATATACATCAATAACGTAATATCACCTAACCTAACCCAACCTATCATCTCGGCGGTAATATTTGACAACATTCCTGGCGAGTTGGCCTCTACGTCTCCGTGGGACCTTCATATACATCAATAACGTAATATAACCTAACCTAACCCAAACTAACATCTCGGCGGTAATATATGACAACATTCCTGGCGAGTTGGCCTCTACGTCTCCGTGGGGCCTTCATATACATCAATAACGTAATATGACCAAACCTAACCCAACCTAACATCTCGGCGGTAATATTTGACAACATTCCTGGCGAGTTGGTCTCTACGCCTCTGTGCGACCTTCATATACATCAATAACGTAGTATAACCTAACCTAACCCAACCTATCATCTCGGCGGTAATATTTGACAACATTCCTGGTCAGTTGGCTTCTGCGTCTCCGTGGAACCTTCATATACATCAATAACGTAATATAACCTAACCTAACCCAACCTATCATCTCGGCGGTAATATTTGACAACATTCCTGGCGAGTTGGCCTCTACGTCTCCGTAGGGCCTTCATATACATCAATCACGTAATATATCCTGACCTAACCCAACCTAAGAACTCGGCACTAATATTTGACAACATTCCAGGCGAGTTGGCCTCTACGTCTCCGTGGGACTTTTATATACATCAATAACGTAATTTAACCTAACCTAACCCAACCTATCATCTCGGCGGTAATACTTGACAACATTCCTGGTGAGTTGGCCTCTACGTCTCCGTGGGACCTTCATATACATCAATAACGTAATATCACCTAACCTAACCCAACCTATCATCTCGGCGGTAATATTTGACAACATTTCTGGCGAGTTGGCCTCTACGTCTCCGTGGGACCTTCATATACATCAATAACGTAATATAACCTAACCTAACCCAAACTAACATCTCGGCGGTAATATATGACAACATTCCTGGCGAGTTGGCCTCTACGTCTCCGTGGGACCTTCATATACATCAATAACGTAATATAACCTAACCTAACCCAAACTAACATCTCGGCGGTAATATATGACAACATTCCTGGCGAGTTGGCCTCTACGTCTCCGTGGGGCCTTCATATACATCAATAACGTAATATAACCAAACCTAACCCAACCTATCATCTCGGCGGTAATATTTGACAACATTCCTGGCGAGTTGGCCTCTACGTCTCCGTAGGCCCTTCATATACATCAATAACGTAATATAACCTGACCTAACCCAACCTAAGAACTCGGCACTAATATTTGACAACATTCCAGGCGAGTTGGCCTCTACGTCTCCGTGGGACTTTTATATACATCAATAACGTAGTTTAACCTAACCTAAACCTACGTAACATCTCGGCGGTAATGCTTGACAACATTCCTGGCTTGATGGCCTCTACGTCTCCGTGGGTCCTTCATATACATCAATAACATAATATTACCTAACCTAACCCAACCTATCATCTCGGCGGTAATACTTGACAACATTCCTGGCGAGTTGGCCTCTACGTCTCCGTGGGACCTTCATATACATCAATAACGTAATATCACCTAACCTAACCCAACCTATCATCTCGGCGGTAATATTTGACAACATTCCTGGCGAGTTGGCCTCTACGTCTCCGTGGGACCTTCATATACATCAATAACGTAATATAGCCTAACCTAACCCAAACTAACATCTCGGCGGTAATATATGACAACATTCCTGGCGAGTTGGCCTCTACGTCTCCGTGGGGCCTTCATATACATCAATAACGTAATATAACCAAACCTAACCCAACCTAACATCTCGGCACTAATATTTGGAAACATTCCTGGCGAGTTGGCCTCTATCTCTCCGTGCGACCTTCATATACATCAATAACGTAATATAACGTAACCTAACCCAACCTATCATATCGGCGGTAATATTTGACAACATTCCTGGCGAGTTGGCCTCTACCTCTCCGTGAGACCTTCATATACATCAATAACGTAATATAATCTAACCTAACCCAACCTATCATCTCGGCGGTAATATTTGACAACATTCCTGGTCAGTTGGCCTCTGCGTCTCCGTGGAACCGTCATATACATCAATAACGTAATATAACCTAACCTAACCCAACCTATCATCTCGGCGGTAATACTTGACAACATTCCTGGCGAGTTGGCCTCTACGTCTCCGTGGGACCTTCATATACATCAATAACGTAATATCACCTAACCTAACCCAACCTATCATCTCGGCGGTATATTTGACAACATTCCTGGCGAGTTGGCCTCTACGTCTCCGTTGGACCTTCATATACATCAATAACGTAATATAACCTAACCTAACCCAAACTAACATCTCGGCGGTAATATATGACAACATTCCTGGCGAGTTGGCCTCTACGTCTCCGTGGGGCCTTCATATACATCAATAACGTAATATAACCAAACCTAACCCAACCTATCATCTCGGCGGTAATATTTGACAACATTCCTGGCGAGTTGGCCTCTACGTCTCCGTAGGGCCTTCATATACATCAATAACGTAATATAACCTGACCTAACCCAACCTAAGAACTCGGCACTAATATTTGACTACATTCCAGGCGAGTTGGCCTCTACGTCTCCGTGGGACTTTTATATACATCAATAACGTAATTTAACCTAACCTAAACCTACGTAACATCTCGGCGGTAATGCTTGACAACATTCCTGGCTTGATGGCCTCTACGTCTACGTGGGACCTTCATATACATCAATAACGTAATATAACGTAACCTAAACCAACCTATCATATCGGCGGTAATATTTGACAATATTCCTGGCGAGTTGGCCTCTACGTCTCCGTGGGACCTTCATATACATCAATAACGTAATATAGCCTAACCTAACCCAACCTAACATCTCGGCACTAATATTTGAAAACATTCCTGGCGAGTTGGCCTCTATCTCTCCGTGCGACCTTCATATACATCAATAACGTAATATAACGTAACCAAACCCAACCTATCATATCGGCGGTAATATTTGACAACATTCCTGGCGAGTTGGCCTCTACGTCTCCGTTGGACCTTCATATACATCAATAACGTAATATAACCTAACCTAACCCAAACTAACATCTCGGCGGTAATATATGACAACATTCCTGGCGAGTTGGCCTCTACGTCTCCGTGGGGCCTTCATATACATCAATAACGTAATATAACCTAACCTAACCCAACCTATCATCTCGGCGGTAATACTTGACAACATTCCTGGCGAGTTGGCCTCTACGTCTCCGTGGGACCTTCATATACATCAATAACGTAATATCACCTAACCTAACCCAACCTATCATCTCGGCGGTAATATTTGACAACATTCCTGGCGAGTTGGCCTCTACGTCTCCGTTGGACCTTCATATACATCAATAACGTAATATAACCTAACCTAACCCAAACTAACATCTCGGCGGTAATATATGACAACATTCCTGGCGAGTTGGCCTCTACGTCTCCGTGGAACCTTCATATACATCAATAACGTAATATAACCTAACCTAACCCAACCTATCATCTCGGCGGTAATATTTGACAACATTCCTGGCGAGTTGGCCTCTACGTCTCCGTGGGACTTTTATATACATCAATAACGTAATATATCCTGACCTAACCCAACCTAAGAACTCGGCACTAATATTTGACAACATTCCAGGCGAGTTGGCCTCTACGTCTCCGTGGGACTTTTATATACATCAATAACGTAATTTAACCTAACCTAACCCAACCTATCATCTCGGCGGTAATACTTGACAACATTCCTGGTGAGTTGGCCTCTACGTCTCCGTGGGACCTTCATATACATCAATAACGTAATATCACCTAACCTAACCCAACCTATCATCTCGGCGGTAATATTTGACAACATTTCTGGCGAGTTGGCCTCTACGTCTCCGTGGGACCTTCATATACATCAATAACGTAATATAACCTAACCTAACCCAAACTAACATCTCGGCGGTAATATATGACAACATTCCTGGCGAGTTGGCCTCTACGTCTCCGTGGGACCTTCATATACATCAATAACGTAATATAACCTAACCTAACCCAAACTAACATCTCGGCGGTAATATATGACAACATTCCTGGCGAGTTGGCCTCTACGTCTCCGTGGGGCCTTCATATACATCAATAACGTAATATAACCAAACCTAACCCAACCTATCATCTCGGCGGTAATATTTGACAACATTCCTGGCGAGTTGGCCTCTACGTCTCCGTAGGCCCTTCATATACATCAATAACGTAATATAACCTGACCTAACCCAACCTAAGAACTCGGCACTAATATTTGACAACATTCCAGGCGAGTTGGCCTCTACGTCTCCGTGGGACTTTTATATACATCAATAACGTAGTTTAACCTAACCTAAACCTACGTAACATCTCGGCGGTAATGCTTGACAACATTCCTGGCTTGATGGCCTCTACGTCTCCGTGGGTCCTTCATATACATCAATAACATAATATTACCTAACCTAACCCAACCTATCATCTCGGCGGTAATACTTGACAACATTCCTGGCGAGTTGGCCTCTACGTCTCCGTGGGACCTTCATATACATCAATAACGTAATATCACCTAACCTAACCCAACCTATCATCTCGGCGGTAATATTTGACAACATTCCTGGCGAGTTGGCCTCTACGTCTCCGTGGGACCTTCATATACATCAATAACGTAATATAGCCTAACCTAACCCGAAACTAACATCTCGGCGGTAATATATGACAACATTCCTGGCGAGTTGGCCTCTACGTCTCCGTGGGGCCTTCATATACATCAATAACGTAATATAACCAAACCTAACCCAACCTAACATCTCGGCACTAATATTTGGAAACATTCCTGGCGAGTTGGCCTCTATCTCTCCGTGCGACCTTCATATACATCAATAACGTAATATAACGTAACCTAACCCAACCTATCATATCGGCGGTAATATTTGACAACATTCCTGGCGAGTTGGCCTCTACCTCTCCGTGAGACCTTCATATACATCAATAACGTAATATAATCTAACCTAACCCAACCTATCATCTCGGCGGTAATATTTGACAACATTCCTGGTCAGTTGGCCTCTGCGTCTCCGTGGAACCGTCATATACATCAATAACGTAATATAACCTAACCTAACCCAACCTATCATCTCGGCGGTAATACTTGACAACATTCCTGGCGAGTTGGCCTCTACGTCTCCGTGGGACCTTCATATACATCAATAACGTAATATCACCTAACCTAACCCAACCTATCATCTCGGCGGTATATTTGACAACATTCCTGGCGAGTTGGCCTCTACGTCTCCGTTGGACCTTCATATACATCAATAACGTAATATAACCTAACCTAACCCAAACTAACATCTCGGCGGTAATATATGACAACATTCCTGGCGAGTTGGCCTCTACGTCTCCGTGGGGCCTTCATATACATCAATAACGTAATATAACCAAACCTAACCCAACCTATCATCTCGGCGGTAATATTTGACAACATTCCTGGCGAGTTGGCCTCTACGTCTCCGTAGGGCCTTCATATACATCAATAACGTAATATAACCTGACCTAACCCAACCTAAGAACTCGGCACTAATATTTGACTACATTCCAGGCGAGTTGGCCTCTACGTCTCCGTGGGACTTTTATATACATCAATAACGTAATTTAACCTAACCTAAACCTACGTAACATCTCGGCGGTAATGCTTGACAACATTCCTGGCTTGATGGCCTCTACGTCTACGTGGGACCTTCATATACATCAATAACGTAATATAACGTAACCTAAACCAACCTATCATATCGGCGGTAATATTTGACAATATTCCTGGCGAGTTGGCCTCTACGTCTCCGTGGGACCTTCATATACATCAATAACGTAATATAGCCTAACCTAACCCAACCTAACATCTCGGCACTAATATTTGAAAACATTCCTGGCGAGTTGGCCTCTATCTCTCCGTGCGACCTTCATATACATCAATAACGTAATATAACGTAACCAAACCCAACCTATCATATCGGCGGTAATATTTGACAACATTCCTGGCGAGTTGGCCTCTACGTCTCCGTTGGACCTTCATATACATCAATAACGTAATATAACCTAACCTAACCCAAACTAACATCTCGGCGGTAATATATGACAACATTCCTGGCGAGTTGGCCTCTACGTCTCCGTGGGGCCTTCATATACATCAATAACGTAATATAACCTAACCTAACCCAACCTATCATCTCGGCGGTAATACTTGACAACATTCCTGGCGAGTTGGCCTCTACGTCTCCGTGGGACCTTCATATACATCAATAACGTAATATCACCTAACCTAACCCAACCTATCATCTCGGCGGTAATATTTGACAACATTCCTGGCGAGTTGGCCTCTACGTCTCCGTTGGACCTTCATATACATCAATAACGTAATATAACCTAACCTAACCCAAACTAACATCTCGGCGGTAATATATGACAACATTCCTGGCGAGTTGGCCTCTACGTCTCCGTGGAACCTTCATATACATCAATAACGTAATATAACCTAACCTAACCCAACCTATCATCTCGGCGGTAATATTTGACAACATTCCTGGCGAGTTGGCCTCTACGTCTCCGTGGGACTTTTATATACATCAATAACGTAATTTAACCTAACCTAAACCTACGTAACATCTCGGCGGTAATGTTTGACAACATTCCTGGCTTGATGGCCTCTACGTCTCCGTGGGACCTTCATATACATCAATAACGTAATATAACGTAACCTAAACCAACCTATCATATCGGTGGTAATATTTGACAATATTCCTGGCTAGTTGGCCTCTACGTCTCCGTGGGACCTTCATATACATCAATAACGTAATATAGCCTAACCTAACCCAACCTAAAATCTCGGCACTAATATTTGACAACATTCCTGGCGAGTTGGCCTCTACGTCTCCGTGGGACTTTTATATACATCAATAACGTAATTTAACCTAACCTAAACCTACGTAACATCTCGGCGGTAATATTTGACAACATTCCTGGCTTGATGGCCTCTACGTCTCCGTGGGTCCTTCATATACATCAATAACATAATATTACCTAACCTAACCCAACCTATCATCTCGGCGGTAATACTTGACAACATTCCTGGCGAGTTGGCCTCTACGTCTCCGTGGGACCTTCATATACATCAATAACGTAATATCACCTAACCTAACCCAACCTATCATCTCGGCGGTAATATTTGACAACATTCCTGGCGAGTTGGCCTCTACGTCTCCGTGGGACCTTCATATACATCAATAACGTAATATAGCCTAACCTAACCCAAACTAACATCTCGGCGGTAATATATGACAACATTCCTGGCGAGTTGGCCTCTACGTCTCCGTGGGGCCTTCATATACATCAATAACGTAATATAACCAAACCTAACCCAACCTAACATCTCGGCGGTAATATTTGACAACATTCCAGGCGAGTTGGCCTCTACGTCTCCGTGGGACTTTTATATACATCAATAACGTAATTTAACCTAACCTAAACCTACGTAACATCTCGGCGGTAATGTTTGACAACATTCCTGGTCAGTTGGCCTCTGCGTCTCCGTGGAACCTTCATATACATCAATAACGTAATATAACCTAACCTAACCCAACCTATCATCTCGGCGGTAATACTTGACAACATTCCTGGCGAGTTGGCCTCTACGTCTCCGTGGGACCTTCATATACATCAATAACGTAATATCACCTAACCTAACCCAACCTATCATCTCGGCGGTAACATTTGACAACATTCCTGGCGAGTTGGCCTCCACGTCTCCGTGGGACCTTCATATACATCAATAACGTAATATAACCTAACCTAACCCAAACTAACATCTCGGCGGTAATATATGACAACATTCCTGGCGAGTTGGCCTCTACGTCTCCGTGGGGCCTTCATATACATCAATAACGTAATATGACCAAACCTAACCCAACCTAACATCTCGGCGGTAATATTTGACAACATTCCTGGCGAGTTGGCCTCTACGTCTCCGTAGGGCCTTCATATACATCAATAACGTAATATAACCTGACCTAACCCAACCTAAGAACTCGGCACTAATATTTGACAACATTCCAGGCGAGTTGGCCTCTACGTCTCCGTGGGACTTTTATATACATCAATAACGTAATTTAACCTAACCTAAACCTACGTAACATCTCGGCGGTAATGTTTGACAACATTCCTGGTCAGTTGGCCTCTGCGTCTCCGTGGGACTTTTATATACATCAATAACGTAATTTAACCTAACCTAACCCATACCTATCATCTCGGCGGTAATATTTGACAACATTCCTGGCGAGTTGGCCTCTACGTCTCCGTGGGACTTTTATATACATCAATAACGTAATTTAACCTAACCTAAACCTACGTAACATCTCGGCGGTAATGTTTGACAACATTCCTGGCTTGATGGCCTCTACGTCTCCGTGGGACCTTCATATACATCAATAACGTAATATAACGTAACCTAAACCAACCTATCATATCGGCGGTAATATTTGACAATATTCCTGGCGAGTTGGCCTCTACGTCTCCGTGTGACCTTCATATACATCAATAACGTAATATAGCCTAACCTAACCCAACCTAAAATCTCGGCACTAATATTTGACAACATTCCTGGCGAGTTGGCCTCTACGTCTCCGTGGGACTTTTATATACATCAATAACGTAATTTAACCTAACCTAAACCTACGTAACATCTCGGCGGTAATATTTGACAACATTCCTGGCTTGATGGCCTCTACGTCTCCGTGGGACCTTCATATACATCAATAACATAATATCACCTAACCTAACCCAACCTATCGTCTCGGCGGTAATATTTGACAACATTCCTGGTCAGTTGGCTTCTGCGTCTCCGTGGAACCTTCATATACATCAATAACGTAATATAACCTAACCTAACCCAAACTAATATCTCGGCGGTAATATATGACAACATTCCTGGCGAGTTGGCCTCTACGTCTCCGTGGGGCCTTCATATACATCAATAACGTAATATGACCAAACCTAACCCAGCCTAACATCTCGGCGGTAATATTTGACAACATTCCTGGCGAGTTGGTCTCTACTCCTCCGTGCGACCTTCATATACATCAATAACGTAATATAACCTAACCTAACCCAACCTATCATCTCGGCGGTAATATTTGACAACATTCCTGGTCAGTTGGCTTCTGCGTCTCCGTGGAACCTTCATATACATCAATAACGTAATATAACCTAACCTAACCCAACCTATCATCTCGGCGGTAAAGTTTGACAAAATTCCTGGCGAGTTGGCCTCTACGTCTCCGTAGGGCCTTCATATGCATCAATAACGTAATATAACCTGACCTAACCCAACCTAAGAACTCGGCACTAATATTTGACAACATTCCAGGCGAGTTGGCCTCTACGTCTCCGTGGGACTTTTATATACATCAATAACGTAATTTAACCTAACCTAAACCTACGTAACATCTCGGCGGTAATGTTTGACAACATTCCTGGCTTGATGGCCTCTACGTCTCCGTGGGACCTTCATATACATCAATAACGTAATATAACGTAACCTAAACCAACCTTTCATATCGGCGGTAATATTTGACAATATTCCTGGCGAGTTGGCCTCTACGTCTCCGTGGGACCTTCATATACATCAATAACGTAATATAGCCTAACCTAACCCAACCTAAAATCTCGGCACTAATATTTGACAACATTCCTGGCGAGTTGGCCTCTACGTCTCCGTGGGACTTTTATATACATCAATAACGTAATTTAACCTAACCTAAACCTACGTAACATCTCGGCGGTATTATTTGACAACATTCCTGGCTTGATGGCCTCTACGTCTCCGTGGGTCCTTCATATACATCAATAACATAATATTACCTAACCTAATCCAACCTATCATCTCGGCGGTAATACTTGACAACATTCCTGGCGAGTTGGCCTCTACGTCTCCGTGGGACCTTCATATACATCAATAACGTAATATCACCTAACCTAACCCAACCTATCATCTCGGCGGTAATATTTGACAACATTCCTGGCGAGATGGCCTCTACGTCTCCGTGGGACCTTCATATACATCAATAACGTAATATAACCTAACCTAACCCAAACTAACATCTCGGCGGTAATATATGACAACATTCCTGGCGAGTTGGCCTCTACGTCTCCGTGGGACCTTCATATACATCAATAACGTAATATAATCAAACCTAACCCAACCTAACATCTCGGCGGTAATATTTGACAACATTCCTGGCTTGATGGCCTCTACGTCTCCGTGGGACCTTCATATACATCAATAACGTAATATAACGTAACCTAAACCAACCTATCATATCGGCGGTAATATTTGACAATATTCCTGGCGAGTTGGCCTCTACGTCTCCGTGGGACCTTCATATACATCAATAACGTAATATAGCCTAACCTAACCCAACCTAACATCTCGGCACTAATATTTGACAACATTCCTGGCGAGTTGGCCTCTATCTCTCCGTGCGACCTTCATATACACCAATAACGTAATATAACGTAACCTAACCCAACCTATCATATCGGCGGTAATATTTGACAACATTCCTGGCGAGTTGGCCTCTACCTCTCCGTGAGACCTTCATATACATCAATAACGTAATATAATCTAACCTAACCCAACCTATCATCTCGGCGGTAATATTTGACAACATTCCTGGTCAGTTGGCCTCTGCGTCTCCGTGGAACCTTCATATACATCAATAACGTAATATAACCTAACCTAACCCAACCTATCATCTCGGCGGTAATAATTGACAACATTCCTGGCGAGTTGGCCTCTACGTCTCCGTGGGACTTTTATATACATCAATAACGTAATTTAACCTAGCCTAAACCTACGTAACATCTCGGCGGTAATATTTGACAACATTCCTGGCTTGATGGCCTCTACGTCTCCGTGGGACCTTCATATACATCAATAACATAATATTACCTAACCTAACCCAACCTATCATCTCGGCGGTAATACTTGACAGCATTCCTGGCGAGTTGGCCTCTACGTCTCCGTGGGACCTTCATATACATCAATAACGTAATATAACGTAACCTAACCCAACCTATCATCTCGGCGGTAATATTTGACAACATTCCTGGTCAGTTGGCTTCTGCGTCTCCGTGGAACCTTCATATACATCAATAACGTAATATAACCTAACCTAACCCAACCTATCATCTCGGCGGTAATATTTGACAACATTCCTGGCGAGTTGGCCTCTACGTCTCCGTAGGGCCTTCATATACATCAATAACGTAATATAACCTGACCTAACCCAACCTAAGAACTCGGCACTAATATTTGACAACATTCCAGGCGAGTTGGCCTCTACGTCTCCGTGGGACTTTTATATACATCAATAACGTAATTTAACCTAACCTAAACCTACGTAACATCTCGGCGGTAATGTTTGACAACATTCCTGGTCAGTTGGCCTCTGCGTCTCCGTGGAACCTTCATATACATCAATATCGTAATATAACCTAACCTAACCCATACCTATCATCTCGGCGGTAATATTTGACAACATTCCTGGCGAGTTGGCCTCTACGTCTCCGTGGGACTTTTATATACATCAATAACGTAATTTAACCTAACCTAAACCTACGTAACATCTCGGCGGTAATGTTTGACAACATTCCTGGCTTGATGGCCTCTACGTCTCCGTGGGACCTTCATATACATCAATAACGTAATATAACGTAACCTAAACCAACCTATCATATCGGCGGTAATATTTGACAATATTCCTGGCGAGTTGGCCTCTACGTCTCCGTGTGACCTTCATATACATCAATAACGTAATATAGCCTAACCTAACCCAACCTAAAATCTCGGCACTAATATTTGACAACATTCCTGGCGAGTTGGCCTCTACGTCTCCGTGGGACTTTTATATACATCAATAACGTAATTTAACCTAACCTAAACCTACGTAACATCTCGGCGGTAATATTTGACAACATTCCTGGCTTGATGGCCTCTACGTCTCCGTGGGACCTTCATATACATCAATAACATAATATTACCTAACCTAACCCAACCTATCATCTCGGCGGTAATACTTGACAACATTCCTGGCGAGTTGGCCTCTACGTCTCCGTGGGACCTTCATATACATCAATAACGTAATATCACCTAACCTAACCCAACCTATCATCTCGGCGGTAATATTTGACAACATTCCTGGCGAGTTGGCCTCTACGTCTCCGTGGGACCTTCATATACATCAATAACGTAATATAACCTAACCTAACCCAAACTAACATCTCGGCGGTAATATATGACAACATTCCTGGCGAGTTGGCCTCTACGTCTCCGTAGGGCCTTCATATGCATCAATAACGTAATATAACCTGACCTAACCCAACCTAAGAACTCGGCACTAATATTTGACAACATTCCAGGCGAGTTGGCCTCTACGTCTCCGTGGGACTTTTATATACATCAATAACGTAATTTAACCTAACCTAAACCAACGTAACATCTCGGCGGTAATGTTTGACAACATTCCTGGTCAGTTGGCCTCTGCGTCTCCGTGGAACCTTCATATACATCAATAACGTAATATAACCTAACCTAACCCAACCTATCATCTCGGCGGTAATATTTGACAACATTCCTGGCGAGTTGGCCTCTACGTCTCCGTGGGACTTTTATATACATCAATAACGTAATTTAACCTAACCTAAACCTACGTAACATCTCGGCGGTAATATTTGACAACATTCCTGGCTTGATGGCCTCTACGTCTCCGTGGGTCCTTCATATACATCAATAACATAATATTACCTAACCTAATCCAACCTATCATCTCGGCGGTAATACTTGACAACATTCCTGGCGAGTTGGCCTCTACGTCTCCGTGGGACCTTCATATACATCAATAACGTAATATCACCTAACCTAACCCAACCTATCATCTCGGCGGTAATATTTGACAACATTCCTGGCGAGTTGGCCTCTACGTCTCCGTGGGACCTTCATATACATCAATAACGTAATATAACCTAACCTAACCCAACCTATCATCTCGGCGGTAATAATTGACAACATTCCTGGCGAGTTGGCCTCTACGTCTCCGTGGGACTTTTATATACATCAATAACGTAATTTAACCTAACCTAAACCTACGTAACATCTCGGCGGTAATATTTGACAACATTCCTGGCTTGATGGCCTCTACGTCTCCGTGGGACCTTCATATACATCAATAACATAATATTACCTAACCTAACCCAACCCATCATCTCGGCGGTAATACTTGACAGCATTCCTGGCGAGTTGGCCTCTACGTCTCCGTGGGACCTTTATATACATCAATAACGTAATATAACGTAACCTAACCCAACCTATCATCTCGGCGGTAATATTTGACAACATTCCTGGTCAGTTGGCTTCTGCGTCTCCGTGGAACCTTCATATACATCAATAACGTAATATAACCTAACCTAACCCAACCTATCACCTCGGCGGTAATATTTGACAACATTCCTGGCGAGTTGGCCTCTACGTCTCCGTAGGGCCTTCATATACATCAATCACGTAATATAACCTGACCTAACCCAACCTAAGAACTCGGCACTAATATTTGACAACATTCCAGGCGAGTTGGCCTCTACGTCTCCGTGGGACTTTTATATACATCAATAACGTAATTTAACCTAACCTAAACCTACGTAACATCTCGGCGGTAATGTTTGACAACATTCCTGGCTTGATGGCCTCTACGTCTCCGTGGGACCTTCATATACATCAATAACATAATATTACCTAACCTAACCCAACCTATCATCTCGGCGGTAATACTTGACAACATTCCTGGCGAGTTGGCCTCTACGTCTCCGTGGGACCTTCATATTCATCAATAACGTAATATCACCTAACCTAACCCAACCTATCATCTCGGCGGTAATATTTGACAACATTCCTGGCGAGTTGGCCTCTACGTCTCCGTGGGACCTTCATATACATCAATAACGTAATATAACCTAACCTAACCCAAACTAACATCTCGGCGGTAATATATGACAACATTCCTGGCGAGTTGGCCTCTACGTCTCCGTGGGACTTTTATATACATCAATAACGTAATTTAACCTAACCTAAACCTACGTAACATCTCGGCGGTAATGTTTGACAACATTCCTGGCTTGATGGCCTCTACGTCTCCGTGGGACCTTCATATACATCAATAACGTAATATAACGTAACCTAAACCAACCTATCATATCGGCGGTAATATTTGACAATATTCCTGGCGAGTTGGCCTCTACGTCTCCGTGTGACCTTCATATACATCAATAACGTAATATAGCCTAACCTAACCCAACCTAAAATCTCGGCACTAATATTTGACAACATTCCTGGCGAGTTGGCCTCTACGTCTCCGTGGGACTTTTATATACATCAATAACGTAATTTAACCTAACCTAAACCTACGTAACATCTCGGCGGTAATATTTGACAACATTCCTGGCTTGATGGCCTCTACGTCTCCGTGGGACCTTCATATACATCAATAACATAATATTACCTAACCTAACCCAACCTATCATCTCGGCGGTAATACTTGACAACATTCCTGGCGAGTTGGCCTCTACGTCTCCGTGGGACCTTCATATACATCAATAACGTAATATCACCTAACCTAACCCAACCTATCATCTCGGCGGTAATATTTGACAACATTCCTGGCGAGTTGGCCTCTACGTCTCCGTGGGACCTTCATATACATCAATAACGTAATATAACCTAACCTAACCCAAACTAACATCTCGGCGGTAATATATGACAACATTCCTGGCGAGTTGGCCTCTACGTCTCCGTAGGGCCTTCATATGCATCAATAACGTAATATAACCTGACCTAACCCAACCTAAGAACTCGGCACTAATATTTGACAACATTCCAGGCGAGTTGGCCTCTACGTCTCCGTGGGACTTTTATATACATCAATAACGTAATTTAACCTAACCTAAACCAACGTAACATCTCGGCGGTAATGTTTGACAACATTCCTGGTCAGTTGGCCTCTGCGTCTCCGTGGAACCTTCATATACATCAATAACGTAATATAACCTAACCTAACCCAACCTATCATCTCGGCGGTAATATTTGACAACATTCCTGGCGAGTTGGCCTCTACGTCTCCGTGGGACTTTTATATACATCAATAACGTAATTTAACCTAACCTAAACCTACGTAACATCTCGGCGGTAATATTTGACAACATTCCTGGCTTGATGGCCTCTACGTCTCCGTGGGTCCTTCATATACATCAATAACATAATATTACCTAACCTAATCCAACCTATCATCTCGGCGGTAATACTTGACAACATTCCTGGCGAGTTGGCCTCTACGTCTCCGTGGGACCTTCATATACATCAATAACGTAATATCACCTAACCTAACCCAACCTATCATCTCGGCGGTAATATTTGACAACATTCCTGGCGAGTTGGCCTCTACGTCTCCGTGGGACCTTCATATACATCAATAACGTAATATAACCTAACCTAACCCAACCTATCATCTCGGCGGTAATAATTGACAACATTCCTGGCGAGTTGGCCTCTACGTCTCCGTGGGACTTTTATATACATCAATAACGTAATTTAACCTAACCTAAACCTACGTAACATCTCGGCGGTAATATTTGACAACATTCCTGGCTTGATGGCCTCTACGTCTCCGTGGGACCTTCATATACATCAATAACATAATATTACCTAACCTAACCCAACCCATCATCTCGGCGGTAATACTTGACAGCATTCCTGGCGAGTTGGCCTCTACGTCTCCGTGGGACCTTTATATACATCAATAACGTAATATAACGTAACCTAACCCAACCTATCATCTCGGCGGTAATATTTGACAACATTCCTGGTCAGTTGGCTTCTGCGTCTCCGTGGAACCTTCATATACATCAATAACGTAATATAACCTAACCTAACCCAACCTATCACCTCGGCGGTAATATTTGACAACATTCCTGGCGAGTTGGCCTCTACGTCTCCGTAGGGCCTTCATATACATCAATCACGTAATATAACCTGACCTAACCCAACCTAAGAACTCGGCACTAATATTTGACAACATTCCAGGCGAGTTGGCCTCTACGTCTCCGTGGGACTTTTATATACATCAATAACGTAATTTAACCTAACCTAAACCTACGTAACATCTCGGCGGTAATGTTTGACAACATTCCTGGCTTGATGGCCTCTACGTCTCCGTGGGACCTTCATATACATCAATAACATAATATTACCTAACCTAACCCAACCTATCATCTCGGCGGTAATACTTGACAACATTCCTGGCGAGTTGGCCTCTACGTCTCCGTGGGACCTTCATATTCATCAATAACGTAATATCACCTAACCTAACCCAACCTATCATCTCGGCGGTAATATTTGACAACATTCCTGGCGAGTTGGCCTCTACGTCTCCGTGGGACCTTCATATACATCAATAACGTAATATAACCTAACCTAACCCAAACTAACATCTCGGCGGTAATATATGACAACATTCCTGGCGAGTTGGCCTCTACGTCTCCGTGGGGCCTTCATATACATCAATAACGTAATATGACCAAACCTAACCCAACCTAACATCTCGGCGGTAATATTTGACAACATTCCTGGCGAGTTGGTCTCTACGCCTCTGTGCGACCTTCATATACATCAATAACGTAATATAACCTAACCTAACCCAACCTATCATCTCGGCGGTAATATTTGACAACATTCCTGCTCAGTTGGCTTCTGCGTCTCCGTGGAACCTTCATATACATCAATAACGTAATATAACCTAACCTAACCCAACCTATCATCTCGGCGGTAATATTTGACAACATTCCTGGCGAGTTGGCCTCTACGTCTCCGTAGGGCCTTCATATACATCAATCACGTAATATATCCTGACCTAACCCAACCTAAGAACTCGGCACTAATATTTGACAACATTCCAGGCGAGTTGGCCTCTACGTCTCCGTGGGACTTTTATATACATCAATAACGTAATTTAACCTAACCTAAACCTACGTAACATCTCGGCGGTAATGTTTGACAACATTCCTGGCTTGATGGCCTCTACGTCTCCGTGGGACCTTCATATACATCAATAACATATTATTACCTAACCTAACCCAACCTATCATCTCGGCGGTAATACTTGACAACATTCCTGGCGAGTTGGCCTCTACGTCTCCGTGGGACCTTCATATACATCAATAACGTAATATCACCTAACCTAACCCAACCTATCATCTCGGCGGTAATATTTGACAACATTCCTGGCGAGTTGGCCTCTACGTCTCCGTGGGACCTTCATATACATCAATAACGTAATATAACCTAACCTAACCCAAACTAACATCTCGGCGGTAATATATGACAACATTCCTGGCGAGTTGGCCTCTACGTCTCCGTGGGGCCTTCATATACATCAATAACGTAATATGACCAAACCTAACCCAACCTAACATCTCGGCGGTAATATTTGACAACATTCCTGGCGAGTTGGTCTCTACGCCTCTGTGCGACCTTCATATACATCAATAACGTAGTATAACCTAACCTAACCCAACCTATCATCTCGGCGGTAATATTTGACAACATTCCTGGTCAGTTGGCTTCTGCGTCTCCGTGGAACCTTCATATACATCAATAACGTAATATAACCTAACCTAACCCAACCTATCATCTCGGCGGTAATATTTGACAACATTCCTGGCGAGTTGGCCTCTACGTCTCCGTAGGGCCTTCATATACATCAATCACGTAATATATCCTGACCTAACCCAACCTAAGAACTCGGCACTAATATTTGACAACATTCCAGGCGAGTTGGCCTCTACGTCTCCGTGGGACTTTTATATACATCAATAACGTAATTTAACCTAACCTAACCCAACCTATCATCTCGGCGGTAATACTTGACAACATTCCTGGCGAGTTGGCCTCTACGTCTCCGTGGGACCTTCATATACATCAATAACGTAATATCACCTAACCTAACCCAACCTATCATCTCGGCGGTAATATTTGACAACATTCCTGGCGAGTTGGCCTCTACGTCTCCGTGGGACCTTCATATACATCAATAACGTAATATAACCTAACCTAACCCAAACTAACATCTCGGCGGTAATATATGACAACATTCCTGGCGAGTTGGCCTCTACGTCTCCGTGGGACCTTCATATACATCAATAACGTAATATAACCTAACCTAACCCAAACTAACATCTCGGCGGTAATATATGACAACATTCCTGGCGAGTTGGCCTCTACGTCTCCGTGGGGCTTTCATATACATCAATAACGTAATATAACCAAACCTAACCCAACCTATCATCTCGGCGGTAATATTTGACAACATTCCTGGCGAGTTGGCCTCTACGTCTCCGTAGGGCCTTCATATACATCAATAACGTAATATAACCTGACCTAACCCAACCTAAGAACTCGGCACTAATATTTGACAACATTCCAGGCGAGTTGGCCTCTACGTCTCCGTGGGACTTTTATATACATCAATAACGTAATTTAACCTAACCTAAACCTACGTAACATCTCGGCGGTAATGCTTGACAACATTCCTGGCTTGATGGCCTCTACGTCTACGTGGGACCTTCATATACATCAATAACGTAATATAACGTAACCTAAACCAACCTATCATATCGGCGGTAATATTTGACAATATTCCTGGCGAGTTGGCCTCTACGTCTCCGTGGGACCTTCATATACATCAATAACGTAATATAGCCTAACCTAACCCAACCTAACATCTCGGCACTAATATTTGAAAACATTCCTGGCGAGTTGGCCTCTATCTCTCCGTGCGACCTTCATATACATCAATAACGTAATATAACGTAACCAAACCCAACCTATCATATCGGCGGTAATATTTGACAACATTCCTGGCGAGTTGGCCTCTACGTCTCCGTTGGACCTTCATATACATCAATAACGTAATATAACCTAACCTAACCCAAACTAACATCTCGGCGGTAATATATGACAACATTCCTGGCGAGTTGGCCTCTACGTCTCCGTGGGGCCTTCATATACATCAATAACGTAATATAACCAAACCTAACCCAACCTAACATCTCGGCGGTAATATTTGACAACATTCCTGGCGAGTTGGCCTCTACGTCTCCGTAGGGCCTTCATATACATCAATAACGTAATATAACCTGACCTAACCCAACCTAAGAACTCGGCACTAATATTTGACAACATTCCAGGCGAGTTGGCCTCTACGTCTCCGTGGGACTTTTATATACATCAATAACGTAATTTAACCTAACCTAAACCTACGTAACATCTCGGCGGTAATATTTGACAACATTCCTGGCTTGATGGCCACTACGTCTCCGTGGGACCTTCATATACATCAATAACATAATATTACCTAACCTAACCCAACCTATCATCTCGGCGGTAATACTTGACAACATTCCTGGCGAGTTGGCCTCTACGTCTCCGTGGGACCTTCATATACATCAATAACGTAATATTACCTAACCTAACCCAACCTATCATCTCGGCGGTAATATTTGACAACATTCCTGGCGAGTTGGCCTCTACGTCTCCGTGGGACCTTCATATACATCAATAACGTAATATAACCTAACCTAACCCAAACTAACATCTCGGCGGTAATATATGACAACATTCCTGGCGAGTTGGCCTCTACGTCTCCGTGGGACCTTCATATACATCAATGACGTAATATAATCTAACCTAACCCAACCTATCATCTCGGCGGTAATATTTGGCAACATTCCTGGTCAGTTGGCCTCTGCGTCTCCGTGGAACCTTCATATACATCAATAACGTAATATAACCTAACCTAACCCAACCTATCATCTCGGCGGTAATATTTGACAACATTCCTCGCTTGATGGCCTCTACGTCTCCGTGGGACCTTCATATACACCAATAACGTAATATAACGTAACCTAAGCCAACCTATCATATCGGCGGTAATATTTGACAATATTCCTGGCTTGATGGCCTCTACGTCTCCGTGGGACCTTCATATACATCAATAACATAATATTACCTAACCTAACCCAACCTATCATCTCGGCGGTAATACTTGACAACATTCCTGGCGAGTTGGCCTCTACGTCCCCGTGGGACCTTCATATACATCAATAACGTAATATCACCTAACCTAACCCAACCTATCATCTCGGCGGTAATATTTGACAACAGTCCTGGCGAGTTGGCCTCTACGTCTCCGTGGGACCTTCATATACATCAATAACGTAATATAGCCTAACCTAACCCAACCTAACATCTCGGCACTAATATTTGACAACATTCCTGGCGAGTTGGCCTCTATCTCTCCGTGCGACCTTCATATACATCAATAACGTAATATAACGTAACCTAACCCAACCTATCATATCGGCGGTAATATTTGACAACATTCCTGGCGAGTTGGCCTCTACCTCTCCGTGAGACCTTCATATACATCAATAACGTAATATAATCTAACCTAACCCAACCTATCATCTCGGCGGTAATATTTGACAACATTCCTGGTCAGTTGGCCTCTGCGTCTCCGTGGAACCTTCATATACATCAATAACGTAGTATAACCTAACCTAACCCAACCTATCATCTCGGCGGTAATATTTGACAACATTCCTGGCGAGTTGGCCTCTACGTCACCGTGGGACTTTTATATACATCAATAACGTAATTTAACCTAACCTAAACCTACGTAACATCTCGGCGGTAATATTTGACAACATTCCTGGCTTGATGGCCTCTACGTCTCCGTGGGACCTTCATATACATCAATAACATAATATTACCTAACCTAACCCAACCTATCATCTCGGCGGTAATACTTGACAACATTCCTGGCGAGTTGGCCTCTACGTCTCTGTGGGAATTTTATATACATCAATAACGTAATATCACATAACCTAACCCAACCTAAGATCTCGGCACTAATATTTGACAACATTCCTGGCGAGTTGGCCTCTACCTCTCCGTGAGACCTTCATATACATCAATAACGTAATATAATCTAACCTAACCCAACCTATCATCTCGGCGGTAATATTTGACAACATTCCTGGTCAGTTGGCCTCTGCGTCTCCGTGGAACCTTCATATACATCAATAACGTAATATAACCTAACCTAACCCAACCTATCATCTCGGCGGTAATATTTGACAACATTCCTGTCGAGTTGGCCTCTACATCTCCGTGCGACCTTCATATACATCAATAACGTAATATCACCTAACGTAACCCAACCTAAGATCTCGGTACTAATATTTGACACATTCCTGGCGAGTTGGCCTCTACGTCTCTGTGGGAATTTTATATACATCAATAACGTAATATCACCTAACCTAACCCAACGTAAGATCTCGGCACTAATATTTGACAACATTCCTGGCGAGTTGGCCTCTACGTCTCTGTGGGAATTTTATATACATCAATAACGTAATATAACCTAACCTAACCCAACCTAACATCTCGGCACTAATATTTGACAACATTCCTGGCGAGTTGGCCTCTACGTCTCCGTGGGACTTTTATATACATCAATAACGTAATTTAACCTAACCTAAACCAACCTAACATCTCGGCGGTAATGTTTGACAACATTCCTCGCTTGATGGCCTCTACGTCTCCGTGGGACCTTCATATACACCAATAACGTAATATAACGTAACCTAAGCCAACCTATCATCTCGGCGGTAATATTTGACAACATTCCTGACGAGTTGGCCTCTACGTCTCCGTGGGACTTTTATATACATTAATAACGTAATTTAACCTAACCTAAACCAACGTAACATCTCGGCAGTAATATTTGACAACATTCCTGGCGAGTTGGCCTCTACGTCTCCGTGGGGCCTTCATATACATCAATAACGTAATATAACCAAACCTAACCCAACCTATCATCTCGGCGGTAATATTTGACAACATTCCTGGCGAGTTGGCCTCTACGTCTCCGTGGGACCTTCATATACATCAATAACGTAATTTAACCTAACCTAAACCAACCTATCATCTCGGCGGTAATATTTGACAACATTCCTGGCGAGTTGGCCTCTACGTCTCCGTGGGACTTTTATATACATCAATAACGTAATTTAACCTAACCTAAACCAACCTATCATCTCGGCGGTAATATTTGACAACATTCCTGGCGAGTTGGCCTCTACGTCTCCGTGGGACTTTTATATACATCAATAACGTAATTTAACCTAACCTAAACCAACCTATCATCTCGGCGGTAATGTTTGACAACATTCCGCGCTTGATGGCCTCTACGTCTCCGTGGGACCTTCATATACACCAATAACGTAATATAACGTAACCTAAGCCAACCTATCATATCGGCGGTAATATTTGACAACATTCCTGGCGAGTTGGCCTCTACGTCTCCGTGGGACCTTCATATACATCAATAACGTAATATAACCTAACCTAACCCAACCTAACATCTCGGCGGTAATATTTGACAACATTCCTGGCGAGTTGGCCTCTACGTCTCCGTGGGACCTTCATATACATCAATAACGTAATATAACCTAACCTAACCCAACCTAACATCTCGGCGGTAATATTTGACAACATTCCTGGCGAGTTGGCCTCTACGTCTCCGTGGGGCCTTCATATACATCAATAACGTAATATAATCAAACCTAACCCAACCTAACATCTCGGCGGTAATATTTGACAACATTCCTGACGAGTTGGCCTCTACGTCTCCGTGGGACTTTTATATACATCAATAACGTAATTTAACCTAACCTAAACGAACGTAACATCTCGGCAGTAATATTTGACAACATTCCTGGCTTGTTGGCCTCTATGTTTCCGTGGGACCTTTATATACATCAATAACGTAATATAACCTAACCTAACCCAATCTAACATCTCGGCGGTAATATTTGACAACATTCCTGGCGAGTTGGCCTCTACGTCTCCGTGGGACCTTCATATACATCAATAACGTAATATAACCTAACCTAACCTAACCTAACATCTCGACGGTAATATTTGACAACATTCCTGGCGAGTTGGCCTCTACGTCTCTGTGGGAATTTTATATACATCAATAACGTAATATCACATAACCTAACCCAACCTAAGATCTCGGCACTAATATTTGACAACATTCCTGGCGAGTTGGCCTCTACCTCTCCGTGAGACCTTCATATACATCAATAACGTAATATAATCTAACCTAACCCAACCTATCATCTCGGCGGTAATATTTGACAACATTCCTGGTCAGTTGGCCTCTGCGTCTCCGTGGAACCTTCATATACATCAATAACGTAATATAACCTAACCTAACCCAACCTATCATCTCGGCGGTAATATTTGACAACATTCCTGTCGAGTTGGCCTCTACATCTCCGTGCGACCTTCATATACATCAATAACGTAATATCACCTAACGTAACCCAACCTAAGATCTCGGTACTAATATTTGACACATTCCTGGCGAGTTGGCCTCTACGTCTCTGTGGGAATTTTATATACATCAATAACGTAATATCACCTAACCTAACCCAACGTAAGATCTCGGCACTAATATTTGACAACATTCCTGGCGAGTTGGCCTCTACGTCTCTTTGGGAATTTTATATACATCAATAACGTAATATAACCTAACCTAACCCAACCTAACATCTCGGCACTAATATTTGACAACATTCCTGGCGAGTTGGCCTCTACGTCTCCGTGGGACTTTTATATACATCAATAACGTAATTTAACCTAACCTAAACCAACCTAACATCTCGGCGGTAATGTTTGACAACATTCCTCGCTTGATGGCCTCTACGTCTCCGTGGGACCTTCATATACACCAATAACGTAATATAACGTAACCTAAGCCAACCTATCATCTCGGCGGTAATATTTGACAACATTCCTGACGAGTTGGCCTCTACGTCTCCGTGGGACTTTTATATACATTAATAACGTAATTTAACCTAACCTAAACCAACGTAACATCTCGGCAGTAATATTTGACAACATTCCTGGCGAGTTGGCCTCTACGTCTCCGTGGGGCCTTCATATACATCAATAACGTAATATAACCAAACCTAACCCAACCTATCATCTCGGCGGTAATATTTGACAACATTCCTGGCGAGTTGGCCTCTACGTCTCCGTGGGACCTTCATATACATCAATAACGTAATTTAACCTAACCTAAACCAACCTATCATCTCGGCGGTAATATTTGACAACATTCCTGGCGAGTTGGCCTCTACGTCTCCGTGGGACTTTTATATACATCAATAACGTAATTTAACCTAACCTAAACCAACCTATCATCTCGGCGGTAATATTTGACAACATTCCTGGCGAGTTGGCCTCTACGTCTCCGTGGGACTTTTATATACATCAATAACGTAATTTAACCTAACCTAAACCAACCTATCATCTCGGCGGTAATGTTTGACAACATTCCGCGCTTGATGGCCTCTACGTCTCCGTGGGACCTTCATATACACCAATAACGTAATATAACGTAACCTAAGCCAACCTATCATATCGGCGGTAATATTTGACAACATTCCTGGCGAGTTGGCCTCTACGTCTCCGTGGGACCTTCATATACATCAATAACGTAATATAACCTAACCTAACCCAACCTAACATCTCGGCGGTAATATTTGACAACATTCCTGGCGAGTTGGCCTCTACGTCTCCGTGGGACCTTCATATACATCAATAACGTAATATAACCTAACCTAACCCAACCTAACATCTCGGCGGTAATATTTGACAACATTCCTGGCGAGTTGGCCTCTACGTCTCCGTGGGGCCTTCATATACATCAATAACGTAATATAATCAAACCTAACCCAACCTAACATCTCGGCGGTAATATTTGACAACATTCCTGACGAGTTGGCCTCTACGTCTCCGTGGGACTTTTATATACATCAATAACGTAATTTAACCTAACCTAAACGAACGTAACATCTCGGCAGTAATATTTGACAACATTCCTGGCTTGTTGGCCTCTATGTTTCCGTGGGACCTTTATATACATCAATAACGTAATATAACCTAACCTAACCCAATCTAACATCTCGGCGGTAATATTTGACAACATTCCTGGCGAGTTGGCCTCTACGTCTCCGTGGGACCTTCATATACATCAATAACGTAATATAACCTAACCTAACCTAACCTAACATCTCGACGGTAATATTTGACATCATTCCTGGCTTGATGGCCCCTACGTCTCCGTGGGACCTTCATATACATCAATAACGTAATATAACGTAACCTAAACCAACCTATCATATCGGCGGTAATACTTGACAATATTCCTGGCGAGTTGGCCTCTACGTCTCCGTGGGACCTTCATATACATCAATAACGTAATATAACCTAACATAACCCAACCTAACATCTCGGCGGTAACATATGACAACATTCCTGGTCAGTTGGCCTCTACGTCTCCGTGGAACCTTCATATACATCAATAATGTAATGTAACCTAACCTAACCCAACCTATCATATCGGCGGTAATATTTGACAACATTCCTGGCGAGTTGGCCTCTACCTCTCCGTGAGACCTTCATATACATCAATAACGTAATATAATCTAACCTAACCCAACCTATCATCTCGGCGGTAATATTTGACAACATTCCTGACGAGTTGGCCTCTACGTCTCCGTGGGACCTTCATATACTTCAATAACGTAATATAACCTAACCTAAACCAACCTATCATCTCGGCGGTAATATTTGACAACATTCCTGACGAGTTGGCCTCTACGTCTCCGTGGGACTTTTATATACATCAATAACGTAATATAACCAAACCTAACCCAACCTATCATCTCGGCGGTAATATTTGACAACATTCCTGGCGAGTTGGCCTCTACGTCTCCGTAGGGCCTTCATATACATCAATAACGTAATATAACCTGACCTAACCCAACCTAAGAACTCGGCACTAATATTTGACAACATTCCAGGCGAGTTGGTCTCTACGCCTCCGTGCGACCTTCATATACATCAATAACGTGATATAACCTAACCTGAACCAACCTATCATCTCGGCGGTAATATTTGACAACATTCGTGGCGAGTTGAGCTCTACGTCTCCGTGGGACCTTCATATACATCAATAACGTAATATCACCTAACCTAACCCAACCTAAGATCTCGGCACTAATATTTGACAACATTCCTGGCGAGTTGGCCTCTACGTTTCTGTGGGAATTTTATATACATCAATAACGTAATATAACCTAACCTAACCCAACCTAACATCTCGGCGGTAATATATGACAACATTCCTGGTCAGTTGGCCTCTACGTCTCCGTGGAACCTTTATATACATCAATAATGTAATGTAACCTAACCTAACCCAACCTATCATATCGGCGGTAATATTTGACAACATTCCTGGCGAGTTGGCCTCTACCTCTCCGTGAGACCTTCATATACATCAATAACGTAATATAATCTAACCTAACCCAACCTATCATCTCGGCGGTAATATTTGACAACATTCCTGGTCAGTTGGCCTCTGCGTCTCCGTGGGACCTTCATATACATCAATAACGTAATATAACCTAACCTAACCCAACCTATCATCTCGGCGGTAATATTTGACAACATTCCTGGCGAGTTGGCCTCTACGTCTCCGTGAGACCTTCATATACATCAATAACGAAATATAACGTAACCTAAACCAACCTATCATATCGGCGGTAATATTTGACAATATTCCTGGCGAGTTGGCCTCTACGTCTCCGTGGGACCTTCATATACATCAATAACGTAATATAGCCTAACCTAACCCAACCTAACATCTCGGCACTAATATTTGACAACATTCCTGGCGAGTTGGCCTCTATCTCTCCGTGCGACCTTCATATACATCAATAACGTAATATAACGTAACCTAACCCAACCTAAGATCTCGGCACTAATATTTGACAACATTCCTGGCGAGTTGGCATCTACGTCTCTGTGGGAATTTTATATACATCAATAACGTAATATAACCTAACCTAACCCAACCTAAGATCTCGGCACTAATATTTGACAACATTCCTGGCAAGTTGGCCTCTACCTCTCCGTGGGACCTTCATATACGTCAATAACGTAATATAATCTAGCCTAACCCAACCTATCATCTCGGCGGTAATATTTGATAACATTCCTGGTCAGTTGGCCTCTACGTCTCCGTGGGACCTTCATATACATCAATAACGTAATATAACCTAACCTAACCCAAACTAACATCTCGGCGGTAATATTTGACAACATTCCTGGCGAGTTGGCCTCTACGTCTCCGTGGGACTTTTATATACATCAATAACGTAATTTAACCTAACCTAAACCAACCTATCATATCGGCGGTAATACTTGACAATATTCCTGGCGAGTTGGCCTCTATGTCTCCGTGGGACCTTCATATACATCAATAACGTAATATAACCTAACCTAACCCAACATAACATCTCGGCGGTAATATATGACAACATTCCTGGTCAGTTGGCCTCTACGTCTCCGTGGAACCTTTATATACATCAATAATGTAATGTAACCTAACCTAACCCAACCTATCATATCGGCGGTAATATTTGACAACATTCCTGGCGAGTTGGCCTCTACCTCTCCGTGAGACCTTCATATACATCAATAACGTAATATAATCTAACCTAACCCAACCTATCATCTCGGCGGTAATATTTGACAACATTCCTGGTCAGTTGGCCTCTGCGTCTCCGTGGAACCTTCATATACATCATTAACGTAATATAACCTAACCTAACCCAACCTATCATCTCGGCGGTAATATTTGACAACATTCCTGGCGAGTTGGCCTCTACGTCTCCGTGGGACTTTTATATACGTCAATAACGTAATTTAACCTAACCTAAACCTACGTAACATCTCGGCGGTAATATTTGACGACATTCCTGGCTTGATGGCCTCTACGTCTCCGTGGGACCTTCATATACATCAATAACATAATATTACCTAACCTAACCCAACCTATCATCTCGGCGGTAATACTTGACAACATTCCTGGCGAGTTGGCCTCTACGTCTCCGTGGGACCTTCATATACATCAATAACGTAATATCACCTAACCTAACCCAACCTATCATCTCGGCGGTAATATTTGACAACATTCCTGGCGAGTTGGCCTCTACGTCTCCGTGGGACCTTCATATACATCAATAACGTAATATAACCTAACCTAACCCAAACTAACATCTCGGCGGTAATATATGACAACATTCCTGGCGAGTTGGCCTCTACGTCTCCGTGGGGCCTTCATATACATCAATAACGTAATATAACCAAACCTAACCCAACCGAACATCTCGGCGGTAATATTTGACAACATTCCTGGCGAGTTGGTCTCTACGCCTCCGTGTGACCTTCATATACATCAATAACGTAATATAGCCTAACCTAACCCAACCTAACATCTCGGCACTAATATTTGACAACATTCCTGGCGAGTTGGCCTCTATCTCTCCGTGCGACCTTCATATAAATCAATAACGTAATATAACGTAACCTAACCCAACCTATCATATCGGCGGTAATATTTGACAACATTCCTGGCGAGTTGGCCTCTACCTCTCCGTGAGACCTTCATATACATCAATAACGTAATATAATCTAACCTAACCCAAACTATCATCTCGGCGGTAATACTTGACAACATTCCTGGCGAGTTGGCCTCTACGTCTCCGTGGGACCTTCATATACATCAATAACGTAATATCACCTAACCTAACCCAACCTATCATCTCGGCGGTAATATTTGACAACATTCCTGGCGAGTTGGCCTCTACGTCTCCGTGGGACTTTTATATACGTCAATAACGTAATTTAACCTAACCTAAACCTACGTAACATCTCGGCGGTAATATTTGACAACATTCCTGGCTTGATGGCCTCTACGTCTCCGTGAGACCTTCATATACATCAATAACGTAATATAATCTAACCTAACCCAACCTATCATTTCGGCGGTAATATTTGACAACATTCCTGGCGAATTGGCATCTACGTCTCCGTGGGACTTTTATATACATCAATAACGTAATTTAACCTAACCTAAACCAACCTATCATCTCGGCGGTAATATTTGACAACATTCCTGGCGCGTTGGCCTCTACGTCTCCGTGGGACTTTTATATACATCAATAACGTAATTTAACCTAACCTAAACCAACCTATCATCTCGGCGGTAATGTTTGACAACATTCCGCGCTTGATGGCCTCTACGTCTCCGTGGGACCTTCATATACACCAATAACGTAATATAACGTAACCTAAGCCATCCTATCATATCGGCGGTAATATTTGACAACATTCCTGGCGAGTTGGCCTCTACGTCTCCGTGGGACCTTCATATACATCAATAACGTAATATAACCTAACCTAACCCAACCTAACATCTCGGCGGTAATATTTGACAATATTCCTGGCGAGTTGGCCTCTACGTCTCCGTGGGGCCTTCATATACATCAATAACGTAATATAATCAAACCTAACCCAACCTAACATCTCGGCGGTAATATTTGACAACATTCCTGACGAGTTGGCCTCTACGTCTCCGTGGGACTTTTATATACATCAATAACGTAATTTAACCTAACCTAAACCAACGTAACATCTCGGCAGTAATATTTGACAACATTCCTGGCTTGTTGGCCTCTATGTTTCCGTGGGACCTTTATATACATCAATAACGTAATATAACCTAACCTAACCCAATCTAACATCTCGGCGGTAATATTTGACAACATTCCTGGCGAGTTGGCCTCTACGTCTCCGTGGGACCTTCATATACATCAATAACGTAATATAACCTAACCTAACCTAACCTAACATCTCGACGGTAATATTTGACATCATTCCTGGCTTGATGGCCCCTACGTCTCCGTGGGACCTTCATATACATCAATAACGTAATATAACGTAACCTAAACCAACCTATCATATCGGCGGTAATACTTGACAATATTCCTGGCGAGTTGGCCTCTACGTCTCCGTGGGACCTTCATATACATCAATAACGTAATATAACCTAACCTAACCCAACCTAACATCTCGGCGGTAATATATGACAACATTCCTGGTCAGTTGGCCTCTACGTCTCCGTGGAACCTTCATATACATCAATAATGTAATGTAACCTAACCTAACCCAACCTATCATATCGGCGGTAATATTTGACAACATTCCTGGCGAGTTGGCCTCTACCTCTCCGTGAGACCTTCATATACATCAATAACGTAATATAATCTAACCTAACCCAACCTATCATCTCGGCGGTAATATTTGACAACATTCCTGACGAGTTGGCCTCTACGTCTCCGTGGGACCTTCATATACTTCAATAACGTAACATAACCGAACCTAAACCAACCTATCATCTCGGCGGTAATATTTGACAACATTCCTGACGAGTTGGCCTCTACGTCTCCGTGGGACTTTTATATACATCAATAACGTAATATAACCAAACCTAACCCAACCTATCATCTCGGCTGTAATATTTGACAACATTCCTGGCGAGTTGGCCTCTACGTCTCCGTAGGGCCTTCATATACATCAATAACGTAATATAACCTGACCTAACCCAACCTAAGAACTCGGCACTAATATTTGACAACATTCCAGGCGAGTTGGTCTCTACGCCTCCGTGCGACCTTCATATACATCAATAACGTAATATAACCTAACCTGAACCAACCTATCATCTCGGCGGTAATATTTGACAACATTCGTGGCGAGTTGAGCTCTACGTCTCCGTGAGACCTTCATATACATCAATAACGTAATATCACCTAACCTAACCCAACCTAAGATCTCGGCACTAATATTTGACAACATTCCTGGGGAGTTGGCCTCTACGTTTCTGTGGGAATTTTATATACATCAATAACGTAATATAACCTAACCTAACCCAACCTAACATCTCGGCGGTAATATATGACAACATTCCTGGTCAGTTGGCCTCTACGTCTCCGTGGAACCTTTATATACATCAATAATGTAATGTAACCTAACCTAACCCAACCTATCATATCGGCGGTAATATTTGACAACATTCCTGGCGAGTTGGCCTCTACCTCTCCGTGAGACCTTCATATACATCAATAACGTAATATAATCTAACCTAACCCAACCTATCATCTCGGCGGTAATATTTGACAACATTCCTGGTCAGTTGGCCTCTGCGTCTCCGTGGAACCTTCATATACATCAATAACGTAATATAACCTAACCTAACCCAACCTATCATCTCGGCGGTAATATTTGACAACATTCCTGGCGAGTTGGCCTCTACGTCTCCGTGGGACTTTTATATACGTCAATAACGTAATTTAACCTAACCTAAACCTACGTAACATCTCGGCGGTAATATTTGACAACATTCCTGGCTTGATGGCCTCTACGTCTCCGTGGGACCTTCATATACATCAATAACGAAATATAACGTAACCTAAACCAACCTATCATATCGGCGGTAATATTTGACAATATTCCTGGCGAGTTGGCCTCTACGTCTACGTGGGACCTTCATATACATCAATAACGTAATATAGCCTAACCTAACCCAACCTAACATCTCGGCACTAATATTTGACAACATTCCTGGCGAGTTGGCCTCTATCTCCCCGTGCGACCTTCATATACATCAATAACGTAATATAACGTAACCTAACCCAACCTGTCATATCGGCGGTAATATTTGACAACATTCCTGGCGAGTTGGCCTCTACATCTCCGTGAGACCTTCATATACATCAATAACGTAATATAATCTAACCTAACCCAACCTATCATCTCGGCGGTAATATTTGACAACATTCCTGGTCAGTTGGCCTCTGCGTCTCCGTGGAACCTTCATATACATCAATAACGTAATATAACCTAACCTAACCCAACCTATCATCTCGGCGGTAATATTTGACAACATTCCTGGCGAATTGGCCTCTACGTCTCCGTGGGACCTTCATATACATCAATAACGTAATATCACCTAACGTAACCCAACCTAAGATCTCGGTACTTATATTTGACAACATTCCTGGCGAGTTGGCCTCTACGTCTCTGTGGGAATTTTATATACATCAATAACGTAATATCACCTAACCTAACCCAACCTAAGATCTCGGCACTAATATTTGACAACATTCCTGGCGAGTTGGCCTCTACGTCTCTGTGGGCATTTTATATACATCAATAACGTAATATAACCTAACCTAACCCAACCTAAGATCTCGGCACTAATATTTGACAACATTCCTGGCAAGTTGGCCTCTACCTCTCCGTGGGACCTTCATATACGTCAATAACGTAATATAATCTAGCCTAACCCAACCTATCATCTCGGCGGTAATATTTGATAACATTCCTGGTCAGTTGGCCTCTACGTCTCCATGGAACCTTCATATACATCAATAACGTAATATAACCTAACCTAACCCAACCTATCATCTCGGCGGTAATATTTGACAACATTCCTGGTCAGTTGGCCTCTGCGTCTCCGTGGGACTTTTATATACATCAATAACGTAATTTAACCTAACCTAAACCAACCTATCATCTCGGCGGTAATATTTGACAACATTCCTGGCGAGTTGGCCTCTACCTCTCCGTGAGACCTTCATATACATCAATAACGTAATATAATCTAACCTAACCCAAACTATCATCTCGGCGGTAATACTTGACAACATTCCTGGCGTGTTGGCCTCTACGTCTCCGTGGGACCTTCATATACACCAATAACGTAATATCACCTAACTTAACCCAAGCTATCATCTCGGCGGTAATATTTGACAACATTCCTGGCGAGTTGGCCTCTACGTCTCCGTGGGACCTTCATATACATCAATAACGTAATATAACGTAACCTAAACCAACCTATCATATCGGCGGTAATATTTGACAATATTCCTGGCGAGTTGGCCTCTACGTCTCCGTGGGTCCTTCATATACATCAATAACGTAATATAGCCTAACCTAACCCAACCTAACATCTCGGCACTAATATTTGACAACATTCCTGGCGAGTTGGCCTCTATCTCTCCGTGCGACCTTCATATACATCAATAACGTAATATAACGTAACCTAACCCAACCTATCATATCGGCGGTAATATTTGACAACATTACTGGCGAGTTGGCCTCTACCTCTCCGTGAGACCTTCATATACATCAATAACGTAATATAATCTAACCTAACCCAACCTATCATCTCGGCGGTAATATTTGACAACATTCCTGGTCAGTTGGCCTCTGCGTCTCCGTGGAACCTTCATATACATCAATAACGTAATATAACCTAACCTAACCCAACCTATCATCTCGGCGGTAATATTTGACAACATTCCTGGCGAATTGGCCTCTACGTCTCCGTGGGACCTTCATATACATCAATAACGTAATATCACCTAACGTAACCCAACCTAAGATCTCGGTACTAATATTTGACAACATTCCTGGCGAGTTGGCCTCTACGTCTCTGTGGGAATTTTATATACATCAATAACGTAATATCACCTAACCTAACCCAACCTAAGATCTCGGCACTAATATATGACAACATTCCTGGCGAGTTGGCCTCTACGTCTCTGTGGGAATTTTATATACATCAATAACGTAATATAACCTAACCTAACCCAACCTAAGATCTCGGCACTAATATTTGACAACATTCCTGGCAAGTTGGCCTCTACCTCTCCGTGGGACCTTCATATACGTCAATAACGTAATATAATCTAGCCTAACCCAACCTATCATCTCGGCGGTAATATTTGATAACATTCCTGGTCAGTTGGCCTCTACGTCTCCGTGGAACCTTCATATACATCAATAACGTAATATAACCTAACCTAACCCAACCTATCATCTCGGCGGTAATATTTGACAACATTCCTGGCGAGTTGGCCTCTACGTCTCCGTGGGACTTTTATATACATCAATAACGTAATTTAACCTAACCTAACCCAACCTAACATCTCGGCGGTAATATATGACAACATTCCTGGTCAGTTGGCCTCTACGTCTCCGTGGAACCTTCATATACATCAATAATGTAATGTAACCTAACCTAACCCAACCTATCATATCGGCGGTAATATTTGACAACATTCCTGGCGAGTTGGCCTCTACCTCTCCGTGAGACCTTCATATACATCAATAACGTAATGTAATCTAACCTAACCCAACCTATCATCTCGGCGGTAATATTTGACAACATTCCTGACGAGTTGGCCTCTACGTCTCCGTGGGACCTTCATATACTTCAATAACGTAATATAACCTAACCTAAACCAACCTATCATCTCGGCGGTAATATTTGACAACATTCCTGACGAGTTGGCCTCTACGTCTCCGTGGGACTTTTATATACATCAATAACGTAATTTAACCTAACCTAAACCAACGTAACATCTCGGCAGTAATATTTGACAACATTCCTGGCGAGTTGGCCTCTACGTCTCCGTGGGGCCTTCATATACATCAATAACGTAATATAACCAAACCTAACCGAACCTAACATCGCGGCGGTAATATTTGACAACATTCCTGGCGAGTTGGTCTCTACGCCTCCGTGCGACCTTCATATACATCAATAACGTAATATAACCTAACCTGAACCAACCTATCATCTCGGCGGTAATATTTGACAACATTCGTGGCGAGTTGAGCTCTACGTCTCCGTGGGACCTTCATATACATCAATAACGTAATATCACCTAACCTAACCCAACCTAAGATCTCGGCACTAATATTTGACAACATTCCTGGCGAGTTGGCCTCTCCGTTTCTGTGGGAATTTTATATACATCAATAACGTAATATAACCTAACCTAACCCAACCTAACATCTCGGCGGTAATATATGACAACATTCCTGGTCAGTTGGCCTCTACGTCTCCGTGGAACCTTTATATACATCAATAATTTAATGTAACCTAACCTAACCCAACCTATCATATCGGCGGTAATATTTGACAACATTCCTGGCGAGTTGGCCTCTACCTCTCCGTGAGACCTTCATATACATCAATAACGTAATATAATCTAACCTAACCCAACCTATCATCTCGGCGGTAATATTTGACAACATTCCTGGTCAGTTGGCCTCTGCGTCTCCGTGGAACCTTCATATACATCAATAACGTAATATAACCTAACCTAACCCAACCTATCATCTCGGCGGTAATATTTGACAACATTCCTGGCGAGTTGGCCTCTACGTCTCCGTGGGACTTTTATATACGTCAATAACGTAATTTAACCTAACCTAAACCTACGTAACATCTCGGCGGTAATATTTGACAACATTCCTGGCTTGATGGCCTCTACGTCTCCGTGGGACCTTCATATACATCAATAACATAATATTACCTAACCTGACCCAACCTATCATCTCGGCGGTAATACTTGACAACATTCCTGGCGAGTTGGCCTCTACGTCTCCGTGGGACCTTCATATACATCAATAACGTAATATCACCTAACCTAACCCAACCTATCATCTCGGCGGTAATATTTGACAACATTCCTGGCGAGTTGGCCTCTACGTCTCCGTGGGACCTTCATATACATCAATAGCGTAATATAACCTAACCTAACCCAAACTAACATCTCGGCGGTAATATATAACAACATTCCTGGCGAGTTGGCCTCTACGTCTCCGTGGGGCCTTCATATACATCAATAACGTAATATAACCAAACCTAACCCAACCTAACATCTCGGCGGTAATATTTGACAACATTCCTGGCGAGTTGGTCTCTACGCCTCCGTGTGACCTTCATATACATCAATAACGTAATATAGCCTAACCTAACCCAACCTAACATCTCGGCACTAATATTTGACAACATTCCTGGCGAGTTGGCCTCTATCTCTCCGTGCGACCTTCATATAAATCAATAACGTAATATAACGTAACCTAACCCAACCTATCATATCGGCGGTAATATTTGACAACATTCCTGGCGAGTTGGCCTCTACCTCTCCGTGAGACCTTCATATACATCAATAACGTAATATAATCTAACCTAACCCAAACTATCATCTCGGCGGTAATACTTGACAACATTCCTGGCGAGTTGGCATCTACGTCTCCGTGGGACCTTCATATACATCAATAACGTAATATCACCTAACCTAACCCAACCTATCATCTCGGCGGTAATATTTGACAACATTCCTGGCGAGTTGGCCTCTACGTCTCCGTGGGACTTTTATATACGTCAATAACGTAATTTAACCTAACCTAAACCTACGTAACATCTCGGCGGTAATATTTGACAACATTCCTGGCTTGATGGCCTCTACGTCTCCGTGGGACCTTCATATACATCAATAACGAAATATAACGTAACCTAAACCAACCTATCATATCGGCGGTAATATTTGACAATATTCCTGGCGAGTTGGCCTCTACGTCTACGTGGGACCTTCATATACATCAATAACGTAATATAGCCTAACCTAACCCAACCTAACATCTCGGCACTAATATTTGACAACATTCCTGGCGAGTTGGCCTCTATCTCCCCGTGCGACCTTCATATACATCAATAACGTAATATAACGTAACCTAACCCAACCTGTCATATCGGCGGTAATATTTGACAACATTCCTGGCGAGTTGGCCTCTACCTCTCCGTGAGACCTTCATATACATCAATAACGTAATATAATCTAACCTAACCCAACCTATCATCTCGGCGGTAATATTTGACAACATTCCTGGTCAGTTGGCCTCTGCGTCTCCGTGGAACCTTCATATACATCAATAACGTAATATAACCTAACCTAACCCAACCTATCATCTCGGCGGTAATATTTGACAACATTCCTGGCGAATTGGCCTCTACGTCTCCGTGGGACCTTCATATACATCAATAACGTAATATCACCTAACGTAACCCAACCTAAGATCTCGGTACTTATATTTGACAACATTCCTGGCGAGTTGGCCTCTACGTCTCTGTGGGAATTTTATATACATCAATAACGTAATATCACCTAACCTAACCCAACCTAAGATCTCGGCACTAATATTTGACAACATTCCTGGCGAGTTGGCCTCTACGTCTCTGTGGGCATTTTATATACATCAATAACGTAATATAACCTAACCTAACCCAACCTAAGATCTCGGCACTAATATTTGACAACATTCCTGGCAAGTTGGCCTCTACCTCTCCGTGGGACCTTCATATACGTCAATAACGTAATATAATCTAGCCTAACCCAACCTATCATCTCGGCGGTAATATTTGATAACATTCCTGGTCAGTTGGCCTCTACGTCTCCGTGGAACCTTCATATACATCAATAACGTAATATAACCTAACCTAACCCAACCTATCATCTCGGCGGTAATATTTGACAACATTCCTGGTCAGTTGGCCTCTGCGTCTCCGTGGGACTTTTATATACATCAATAACGTAATTTAACCTAACCTAAACCAACCTATCATCTCGGCGGTAATATTTGACAACATTCCTGGCGAGTTGGCCTCTACCTCTCCGTGAGACCTTCATATACATCAATAACGTAATATAATCTAACCTAACCCAAACTATCATCTCGGCGGTAATACTTGACAACATTCCTGGCGTGTTGGCCTCTACGTCTCCGTGGGACCTTCATATACACCAATAACGTAATATCACCTAACTTAACCCAAGCTATCATCTCGGCGGTAATATTTGACAACATTCCTGGCGAGTTGGCCTCTACGTCTCCGTGGGACCTTCATATACATCAATAACGTAATATAACGTAACCTAAACCAACCTATCATATCGGCGGTAATATTTGACAATATTCCTGGCGAGTTGGCCTCTACGTCTCCGTGGGACCTTCATATACATCAATAACGTAATATAGCCTAACCTAACCCAACCTAACATCTCGGCACTAATATTTGACAACATTCCTGGCGAGTTGGCCTCTATCTCTCCGTGCGACCTTCATATACATCAATAACGTAATATAACGTAACCTAACCCAACCTATCATATCGGCGGTAATATTTGACAACATTACTGGCGAGTTGGCCTCTACCTCTCCGTGAGACCTTCATATACATCAATAACGTAATATAATCTAACCTAACCCAACCTATCATCTCGGCGGTAATATTTGACAACATTCCTGGTCAGTTGGCCTCTGCGTCTCCGTGGAACCTTCATATACATCAATAACGTAATATAACCTAACCTAACCCAACCTATCATCTCGGCGGTAATATTTGACAACATTCCTGGCGAATTGGCCTCTACGTCTCCGTGGGACCTTCATATACATCAATAACGTAATATCACCTAACGTAACCCAACCTAAGATCTCGGTACTAATATTTGACAACATTCCTGGCGAGTTGGCCTCTACGTCTCTGTGGGAATTTTATATACATCAATAACGTAATATCACCTAACCTAACCCAACCTAAGATCTCGGCACTAATATATGACAACATTCCTGGCGAGTTGGCCTCTACGTCTCTGTGGGAATTTTATATACATCAATAACGTAATATAACCTAACCTAACCCAACCTAAGATCTCGGCACTAATATTTGACAACATTCCTGGCAAGTTGGCCTCTACCTCTCCGTGGGACCTTCATATACGTCAATAACGTAATATAATCTAGCCTAACCCAACCTATCATCTCGGCGGTAATATTTGATAACATTCCTGGTCAGTTGGCCTCTACGTCTCCGTGGAACCTTCATATACATCAATAACGTAATATAACCTAACCTAACCCAACCTATCATCTCGGCGGTAATATTTGACAACATTCCTGGCGAGTTGGCCTCTACGTCTCCGTGGGACTTTTATATACATCAATAACGTAATTTAACCTAACCTAACCCAACCTAACATCTCGGCGGTAATATATGACAACATTCCTGGTCAGTTGGCCTCTACGTCTCCGTGGAACCTTTATATACATCAATAATTTAATGTAACCTAACCTAACCCAACCTATCATATCGGCGGTAATATTTGACAACATTCCTGGCGAGTTGGCCTCTACCTCTCCGTGAGACCTTCATATACATCAATAACGTAATATAATCTAACCTAACCCAACCTATCATCTCGGCGGTAATATTTGACAACATTCCTGGTCAGTTGGCCTCTGCGTCTCCGTGGAACCTTCATATACATCAATAACGTAATATAACCTAACCTAACCCAACCTATCGTCTCGGCGGTAATATTTGACAACATTCCTGGCGAGTTGGCCTCTACGTCTCCGTGGGACTTTTATATACGTCAATAACGTAATTTAACCTAACCTAAACCTACGTAACATCTCGGCGGTAATATTTGACAACATTCCTGGCTTGATGGCCTCTACGTCTCCGTGGGACCTTCATATACATCAATAACATAATATTACCTAACCTGACCCAACCTATCATCTCGGCGGTAATACTTGACAACATTCCTGGCGAGTTGGCCTCTACGTCTCCGTGGGACCTTCATATACATCAATAACGTAATATCACCTAACCTAACCCAACCTATCATCTCGGCGGTAATATTTGACAACATTCCTGGCGAGTTGGCCTCTACGTCTCCGTGGGACCTTCATATACATCAATAGCGTAATATAACCTAACCTAACCCAAACTAACATCTCGGCGGTAATATATAACAACATTCCTGGCGAGTTGGCCTCTACGTCTCCGTGGGGCCTTCATATACATCAATAACGTAATATAACCAAACCTAACCCAACCTAACATCTCGGCGGTAATATTTGACAACATTCCTGGCGAGTTGGTCTCTACGCCTCCGTGTGACCTTCATATACATCAATAACGTAATATAGCCTAACCTAACCCAACCTAACATCTCGGCACTAATATTTGACAACATTCCTGGCGAGTTGGCCTCTATCTCTCCGTGCGACCTTCATATAAATCAATAACGTAATATAACGTAACCTAACCCAACCTATCATATCGGCGGTAATATTTGACAACATTCCTGGCGAGTTGGCCTCTACCTCTCCGTGAGACCTTCATATACATCAATAACGTAATATAATCTAACCTAACCCAAACTATCATCTCGGCGGTAATACTTGACAACATTCCTGGCGAGTTGGCATCTACGTCTCCGTGGGACCTTCATATACATCAATAACGTAATATCACCTAACCTAACCCAACCTATCATCTCGGCGGTAATATTTGACAACATTCCTGGCGAGTTGGCCTCTACGTCTCCGTGGGACTTTTATATACGTCAATAACGTAATTTAACCTAACCTAAACCTACGTAACATCTCGGCGGTAATATTTGACAACATTCCTGGCTTGATGGCCTCTACGTCTCCGTGGGACCTTCATATACATCAATAACGAAATATAACGTAACCTAAACCAACCTATCATATCGGCGGTAATATTTGACAATATTCCTGGCGAGTTGGCCTCTACGTCTACGTGGGACCTTCATATACATCAATAACGTAATATAGCCTAACCTAACCCAACCTAACATCTCGGCACTAATATTTGACAACATTCCTGGCGAGTTGGCCTCTATCTCCCCGTGCGACCTTCATATACATCAATAACGTAATATAACGTAACCTAACCCAACCTGTCATATCGGCGGTAATATTTGACAACATTCCTGGCGAGTTGGCCTCTACCTCTCCGTGAGACCTTCATATACATCAATAACGTAATATAATCTAACCTAACCCAACCTATCATCTCGGCGGTAATATTTGACAACATTCCTGGTCAGTTGGCCTCTGCGTCTCCGTGGAACCTTCATATACATCAATAACGTAATATAACCTAACCTAACCCAACCTATCATCTCGGCGGTAATATTTGACAACATTCCTGGCGAATTGGCCTCTACGTCTCCGTGGGACCTTCATATACATCAATAACGTAATATCACCTAACGTAACCCAACCTAAGATCTCGGTACTTATATTTGACAACATTCCTGGCGAGTTGGCCTCTACGTCTCTGTGGGAATTTTATATACATCAATAACGTAATATCACCTAACCTAACCCAACCTAAGATCTCGGCACTAATATTTGACAACATTCCTGGCGAGTTGGCCTCTACGTCTCTGTGGGCATTTTATATACATCAATAACGTAATATAACCTAACCTAACCCAACCTAAGATCTCGGCACTAATATTTGACAACATTCCTGGCAAGTTGGCCTCTACCTCTCCGTGGGACCTTCATATACGTCAATAACGTAATATAATCTAGCCTAACCCAACCTATCATCTCGGCGGTAATATTTGATAACATTCCTGGTCAGTTGGCCTCTACGTCTCCGTGGAACCTTCATATACATCAATAACGTAATATAACCTAACCTAACCCAACCTATCATCTCGGCGGTAATATTTGACAACATTCCTGGTCAGTTGGCCTCTGCGTCTCCGTGGGACTTTTATATACATCAATAACGTAATTTAACCTAACCTAAACCAACCTATCATCTCGGCGGTAATATTTGACAACATTCCTGGCGAGTTGGCCTCTACCTCTCCGTGAGACCTTCATATACATCAATAACGTAATATAATCTAACCTAACCCAAACTATCATCTCGGCGGTAATACTTGACAACATTCCTGGCGTGTTGGCCTCTACGTCTCCGTGGGACCTTCATATACACCAATAACGTAATATCACCTAACTTAACCCAAGCTATCATCTCGGCGGTAATATTTGACAACATTCCTGGCGAGTTGGCCTCTACGTCTCCGTGGGACCTTCATATACATCAATAACGTAATATAACGTAACCTAAACCAACCTATCATATCGGCGGTAATATTTGACAATATTCCTGGCGAGTTGGCCTCTACGTCTCCGTGGGACCTTCATATACATCAATAACGTAATATAGCCTAACCTAACCCAACCTAACATCTCGGCACTAATATTTGACAACATTCCTGGCGAGTTGGCCTCTATCTCTCCGTGCGACCTTCATATACATCAATAACGTAATATAACGTAACCTAACCCAACCTATCATATCGGCGGTAATATTTGACAACATTACTGGCGAGTTGGCCTCTACCTCTCCGTGAGACCTTCATATACATCAATAACGTAATATAATCTAACCTAACCCAACCTATCATCTCGGCGGTAATATTTGACAACATTCCTGGTCAGTTGGCCTCTGCGTCTCCGTGGAACCTTCATATACATCAATAACGTAATATAACCTAACCTAACCCAACCTATCATCTCGGCGGTAATATTTGACAACATTCCTGGCGAATTGGCCTCTACGTCTCCGTGGGACCTTCATATACATCAATAACGTAATATCACCTAACGTAACCCAACCTAAGATCTCGGTACTAATATTTGACAACATTCCTGGCGAGTTGGCCTCTACGTCTCTGTGGGAATTTTATATACATCAATAACGTAATATCACCTAACCTAACCCAACCTAAGATCTCGGCACTAATATATGACAACATTCCTGGCGAGTTGGCCTCTACGTCTCTGTGGGAATTTTATATACATCAATAACGTAATATAACCTAACCTAACCCAACCTAAGATCTCGGCACTAATATTTGACAACATTCCTGGCAAGTTGGCCTCTACCTCTCCGTGGGACCTTCATATACGTCAATAACGTAATATAATCTAGCCTAACCCAACCTATCATCTCGGCGGTAATATTTGATAACATTCCTGGTCAGTTGGCCTCTACGTCTCCGTGGAACCTTCATATACATCAATAACGTAATATAACCTAACCTAACCCAACCTATCATCTCGGCGGTAATATTTGACAACATTCCTGGCGAGTTGGCCTCTACGTCTCCGTGGGACTTTTATATACATCAATAACGTAATTTAACCTAACCTAACCCAACCTAACATCTCGGCGGTAATATATGACAACATTCCTGGTCAGTTGGCCTCTACGTCTCCGTGGAACCTTCATATACATCAATAATGTAATGTAACCTAACCTAACCCAACCTATCATATCGGCGGTAATATTTGACAACATTCCTGGCGAGTTGGCCTCTACCTCTCCGTGAGACCTTCATATACATCAATAACGTAATGTAATCTAACCTAACCCAACCTATCATCTCGGCGGTAATATTTGACAACATTCCTGACGAGTTGGCCTCTACGTCTCCGTGGGACCTTCATATACTTCAATAACGTAATATAACCTAACCTAAACCAACCTATCATCTCGGCGGTAATATTTGACAACATTCCTGACGAGTTGGCCTCTACGTCTCCGTGGGACTTTTATATACATCAATAACGTAATTTAACCTAACCTAAACCAACGTAACATCTCGGCAGTAATATTTGACAACATTCCTGGCGAGTTGGCCTCTACGTCTCCGTGGGGCCTTCATATACATCAATAACGTAATATAACCAAACCTAACCGAACCTAACATCGCGGCGGTAATATTTGACAACATTCCTGGCGAGTTGGTCTCTACGCCTCCGTGCGACCTTCATATACATCAATAACGTAATATAACCTAACCTGAACCAACCTATCATCTCGGCGGTAATATTTGACAACATTCGTGGCGAGTTGAGCTCTACGTCTCCGTGGGACCTTCATATACATCAATAACGTAATATCACCTAACCTAACCCAACCTAAGATCTCGGCACTAATATTTGACAACATTCCTGGCGAGTTGGCCTCTCCGTTTCTGTGGGAATTTTATATACATCAATAACGTAATATAACCTAACCTAACCCAACCTAACATCTCGGCGGTAATATATGACAACATTCCTGGTCAGTTGGCCTCTACGTCTCCGTGGAACCTTTATATACATCAATAATTTAATGTAACCTAACCTAACCCAACCTATCATATCGGCGGTAATATTTGACAACATTCCTGGCGAGTTGGCCTCTACCTCTCCGTGAGACCTTCATATACATCAATAACGTAATATAATCTAACCTAACCCAACCTATCATCTCGGCGGTAATATTTGACAACATTCCTGGTCAGTTGGCCTCTGCGTCTCCGTGGAACCTTCATATACATCAATAACGTAATATAACCTAACCTAACCCAACCTATCATCTCGGCGGTAATATTTGACAACATTCCTGGCGAGTTGGCCTCTACGTCTCCGTGGGACTTTTATATACGTCAATAACGTAATTTAACCTAACCTAAACCTACGTAACATCTCGGCGGTAATATTTGACAACATTCCTGGCTTGATGGCCTCTACGTCTCCGTGGGACCTTCATATACATCAATAACATAATATTACCTAACCTGACCCAACCTATCATCTCGGCGGTAATACTTGACAACATTCCTGGCGAGTTGGCCTCTACGTCTCCGTGGGACCTTCATATACATCAATAACGTAATATCACCTAACCTAACCCAACCTATCATCTCGGCGGTAATATTTGACAACATTCCTGGCGAGTTGGCCTCTACGTCTCCGTGGGACCTTCATATACATCAATAGCGTAATATAACCTAACCTAACCCAAACTAACATCTCGGCGGTAATATATAACAACATTCCTGGCGAGTTGGCCTCTACGTCTCCGTGGGGCCTTCATATACATCAATAACGTAATATAACCAAACCTAACCCAACCTAACATCTCGGCGGTAATATTTGACAACATTCCTGGCGAGTTGGTCTCTACGCCTCCGTGTGACCTTCATATACATCAATAACGTAATATAGCCTAACCTAACCCAACCTAACATCTCGGCACTAATATTTGACAACATTCCTGGCGAGTTGGCCTCTATCTCTCCGTGCGACCTTCATATAAATCAATAACGTAATATAACGTAACCTAACCCAACCTATCATATCGGCGGTAATATTTGACAACATTCCTGGCGAGTTGGCCTCTACCTCTCCGTGAGACCTTCATATACATCAATAACGTAATATAATCTAACCTAACCCAAACTATCATCTCGGCGGTAATACTTGACAACATTCCTGGCGAGTTGGCATCTACGTCTCCGTGGGACCTTCATATACATCAATAACGTAATATCACCTAACCTAACCCAACCTATCATCTCGGCGGTAATATTTGACAACATTCCTGGCGAGTTGGCCTCTACGTCTCCGTGGGACCTTCATATACATCAATAACGTAATATAACGTAACCTAAACCAACCTATCATATCGGCGGTAATATTTGACAATATTCCTGGCGAGTTGGCCTCTACGTCTCCGTGGGACCTTCATATACATCAATAACGTAATATAGCCTAACCTAACCCAACCTAACATCTCGGCACTAATATTTGACAACATTCCTGGCGAGTTGGCCTCTATCTCTCCGTGCGACCTTCATATAAATCAATAACGTAATATAACGTAACCTAACCCAACCTATCATATCGGCGGTAATATTTGACAACATTCCTGGCGAGTTGGCCTCTACCTCTCCGTGAGACCTTCATATACATCAATAACGTAATATAATCTAACCTAACCCAAACTATCATCTCGGCGGTAATACTTGACAACATTCCTGGCGAGTTGGCCTCTACGTCTCCGTGGGACCTTCATATACATCAATAACGTAATATCACCTAACCTAACCCAACCTAAGATCTCGGCACTAATATTTGACAACATTCCTGGCGAGTTGGCCTCTACGTTTCTGTGGGAATTTTATATACATCAATAACATAATATAACCTAACCTAACCCAACCTAACATCTCGGCGGTAATATATGACAACATTCCTGGTCAGTCGGCCTCTACGTCTCCGTGGAACCTTTATATACATCAATAATGTAATGTAACCTAACCTAACCCAACCTATCATATCGGCGGTAATATTTGACAACATTCCTGGCGAGTTGGCCTCTACCTCTCCGTGAGACCTTCATATACATCAATAACGTAATATAATCTAACCTAACCCAACCTATCATCTCGGCGGTAATATTTGACAACATTCCTGGTCAGTTGGCCTCTGCGTCTCCGTGGAACCTTCATATACATCAATAACGTAATATAACCTAACCTAACCCAACCTATCATCTCGGCGGTAATATTTGACAACATTCCTGGCGAGTTGGCCTCTACGTCTCCGTGGGACTTTTATATACGTCAATAACGTAATTTAACCTATCCTAAACCTACGTAACATCTCGGCGGTAATATTTGACAACATTCCTGGCTTGATGGCCTCTACGTCTCCGTGGGACCTTCATATACATCAATAACATAATATTACCTAACCTAACCCAACCTATCATCTCGGCGGTAATACTTGACAACATTCCCGGCGAGTTGGCCTCTACGTCTCCGTGGGACCTTCATATACATCAATAACGTAATATCACCTAACCTAACCCAACCTATCATCTCGGCGGTAATATTTGACAACATTCCTGGCGAGTTGGCCTCTACGTCTCCGTGGGACCTTCATATACATCAATAACGTAATATAACCTAACCTAACCCAAACTAAAATCTCGGCGGTAATATATGACAACATTCCTGGCGAGTTGGCCTCTACGTCTCCGTGGGGCCTTCATATACATCAATAACGTAATATAACCAAACCTAACCCAACCTAACATCTCGGCGGTAATATTTGACAACATTCCTGGCGAGTTGGTCTCTACGCCTCCGTGTGACCTTCATATACATCAATAACGTAATATAGCCTAACCTAACCCAACCTAACATCTCGGCACTAATATTTGACAACATTCCTGGCGAGTTGGCCTCTATCTCTCCGTGCGACCTTCATACAAATCAATAACGTAATATAACGTAACCTAACCCAACCTATCATATCGGCGGTAATATTTGACAACATTCCTGGCGAGTTGGCCTCTACCTCTCCGTGAGACCTTCATATACATCAATAACGTAATATAATCTAACCTAACCCAAACTATCATCTCGGCGGTAATACTTGACAACATTCCTGGCGAGTTGGCCCCTACGTCTCCGTGGGACCTTCATATACATCAATAACGTAATATCACCTAACCTAACCCAACCTATCATCTCGGCGGTAATATTTGACAACATTCCTGGCGAGTTGGCCTCTATGTCTCCGTGGGACCTTCATATACATCAATAACGTAATATAACGTAACCTAAACCAACCTATCATATCGGCGGTAATATTTGACAATATTCCTGGCGAGTTGGCCTCTACGTCTCCGTGGGACCTTCATATACATCAATAACGTAATATAGCCTAACCTAACCCAACCTAACATCTCGGCACTAATATTTGACAACATTCCTGGCGAGTTGGCCTCTATCTCTCCGTGCGACCTTCATATACATCAATAACGTAATATAACGTAACCTAACCCAACCTATCATATCGGCGGTAATATTTGACAACATTCCTGGCGAGTTGGCCTCTACCTCTCCGTGAGACCTTCATATACATCAATAACGTAATATAATCTAACCTAACCCAACCTATCATCTCGGCGGTAATATTTGACAACATTCCTGGTCAGTTGGCCTCTGCGTCTCCGTGGAACCTTCATATACATCAATAACGTAATATAACCTAACCTAACCCAACCTATCATCTCGGCGGTAATATTTGACAACATTCCTGGCGAATTGGCCTCTACGTCTCCGTGGGACCTTCATATACATCAATAACGTAATATCACCTAACGTAACCCAACCTAAGATCTCGGTACTAATATTTGACAACATTCCTGGCGAGTTGGCCTCTACGTCTCTGTGGGAATTTTATATACATCAATAACTTAATATCACCTAACCTAATCCAACCTAACATCTCGGCACTAATATTTGACGACATTCCTCGCGAGTTGGCCTCTACCTCTCCGTGGGACCTTGATATACGTCAATAACGTAATATAATCTAGCCTAACCCAACCTATCATCTCGGCGGTAATATTTGATAACATTCCTGGTCAGTTGGCCTCTACGTCTCCGTGGAACCTTCATATACATCAATAACGTAATATAACCTAACCTAATCCAACCTATCATCTCGGCGGTAATATTTGACAACATTCCTGGCGAGTTGGCCTCTACGTCTCCGTGGGAATATTATATACATCAATAACGTAATTTAACCTAACCTAAACCAACCTATCGTCTCGGCGGTAATGTTTGACAACATTCCTCGCTTGATGGCCTCTACGTCTCCGTGGGACCTTCATATACACCAATAACGTAATATAACGTAACCTAAACCAACCTATCATATCGGCGGTAATATTTGACAACATTCCTGGCGAGTTGGCCTCTACGTCTCCGTGGGACCTTCATATACATCAATAACGTAATATAACCTAACCTAACCCAACCTAACATCTCGGCGGTAATATTTGACAACATTCCTGGCGAGTTGGCCTCTACGTCTCCGTGGGGCCTTCATATACATCAATAACGTAATATAATCAAACCTAACCCAACCTAACATCTCGGCGGTAATATTTGACAACATTCCTGACGAGTTGGCCTCTACGTCTCCGTGGGACTTTTATATACATCAATAACGTAATTTAACCTAACCTAAACCAACGTAACATCTCGGCAGTAATATTTGACAACATTCCTGGCTTGTTGGCCTCTATGTTTCCGTGGGACCTTTATATACATCAATAACGTAATATAACCTAACCTAACCCAATCTAACATCTCGGCGGTAATATTTGACAACATTCCTGGCTTGATGGCCTCTACGTCTCCGTGGGACCTTCATATACATCAATAACATAATATTACCTAACCTAACCCAACCTATCATCTCGGCGGTAATACTTGACAACATTCCTGGCGAGTTGGCCTCTACGTCTCCGTGGGACCTTCATATACATCAATAACGTAATATCACCTAACCTAACCCAACCTATCATCTCGGCGGTAATATTTGACAACATTCCTGGCGAGTTGGCCTCTACGTCTCCGTGGGACCTTCATATACATCAATAACGTAATATAACCTAACCTAACCCAAACTAACATCTCGGCGGTAATATATGACAACATTCCTGGCGAGTTGGCTTCTACGTCTCCGTGGGGCCTTCATATACATCAATAACGTAATATAACCAAACCTAACCCAACCTAACATCTCGGCGGTAATATTTGACAACATTCCTGGCGAGTTGGTCTCTACGCCTCCGTGTGACCTTCATATACATCAATAACGTAATATAATCAAACCTAACCCAACCTAACATCTCGGCGGTAATATTTGACAACATTCCTGACGAGTTGGCCTCTACGTCTCCGTGGGACTTTTATATACATCAATAACGTAATTTAACCTAACCTAAACCAACGTAACATCTCGGCAGTAATATTTGACAACATTCCTGGCTTGTTGGCCTCTATGTTTCCGTGGGACCTTTATATACATCAATAACGTAATATAACCTAACCTAACCCAATCTAACATCTCGGCGGTAATATTTGACAACATTCCTGGCTTGATGGCCTCTACGTCTCCGTGGGACCTTCATATACATCAATAACATAATATTACCTAACCTAACCCAACCTATCATCTCGGCGGTAATACTTGACAACATTCCTGGCGAGTTGGCCTCTACGTCTCCGTGGGACCTTCATATACATCAATAACGTAATATCACCTAACCTAACCCAACCTATCATCTCGGCGGTAATATTTGACAACATTCCTGGCGAGTTGGCCTCTACGTCTCCGTGGGACCTTCATATACATCAATAACGTAATATAACCTAACCTAACCCAAATTAACATCTCGGCGGTAATATATGACAACATTCCTGGCGAGTTGGCCTCTACGTCTCTGTGGGAATTTTATATACATCAATAACGTAATATCACCTAACCTAACCCAACGTAAGATCTCGGCACTAATATTTGACAACATTCCTGGCGAGTTGGCCTCTACGTCTCTTTGGGAATTTTATATACATCAATAACGTAATATAACCTAACCTAACCCAACCTAACATCTCGGCACTAATATTTGACAACATTCCTGGCGAGTTGGCCTCTACGTCTCCGTGGGACTTTTATATACATCAATAACGTAATTTAACCTAACCTAAACCAACCTAACATCTCGGCGGTAATGTTTGACAACATTCCTCGCTTGATGGCCTCTACGTCTCCGTGGGACCTTCATATACACCAATAACGTAATATAACGTAACCTAAGCCAACCTATCATCTCGGCGGTAATATTTGACAACATTCCTGACGAGTTGGCCTCTACGTCTCCGTGGGACTTTTATATACATTAATAACGTAATTTAACCTAACCTAACCCAACCTATCATCTCGGCGGTAATATTTGACAACATTCCTGGCGAGTTGGCCTCTATCTCTCCGTGCGACCTTCATATACATCAATAACGTAATATAACGTAACCTAACCCAACCTATCATATCCGTACTAATATTTGACGACATTCCTCGCGAGTTGGCCTCTATCTCTCCGTGGGACCTTGATATAAGTCAATAACGTAATATAATCTAGCCTAACACAACCTATCATCTCGGCGGTAATATTTGATAACATTCCTGGCGAGTTGGCCTCTACGTCTCCGTGGGACCTTCATATACATCAATAACGTGATATAACCTAACCTAACCTAACCTAACATCTCGACGCTAATATTTGACAACATTCCTGGCTTGATGGCCCCTACGTCTCCGTGGGACCTTTATATACATCAATAACGTAATATAACGTAACCTAAACCAACCTATCATATCGGCGGTAATGCTTGACAATATTCCTGGCGAGTTGGCCTCTACGTCTCCGTGGGACCTTCATATACATCAATAACGTAATATAGCCTAACCTAACCCAACCTAACATCTCGGCACTAATATTTGACAACATTCCTGGCGAGTTGGCCTCTATCTCTCCGTGCGACCTTCATATACATCAATAACGTAATATAACGTAACCTAACCCAACCTATCATATCGGCGGTAATATTTGACAACATTCCTGGCGAGTTGGCCTCTACCTCTCCGTGAGACCTTCATATACATCAATAACGTAATATAATCTAACCTAACCCAACCTATCATCTCGGCGGTAATATTTGACAACATTCCTGACGAGTTGGCCTCTACGTCTCCGTGGGACCTTCATGTACTTCAATAACGTAATATAACCTAACCTAAACCAACCTATCATCTCGGCGGTAATATTTGACAACATTCGTGGCGAGTTGAGCTCTACGTCTCCGTGGGACCTTCATATACATCAATAACGTAATATCGCCTAACCTAACCCAACCTAAGATCTCGGCACTAATATTTGACAACATTCCTGGCGAGTTGGCCTCTACGTTTCTGTGGGAATTTTATATACATCAATAACGTAATATAACCTAACCTAACCCAACCTAACATCTCGGCGGTAATATATGACAACATTCCTGGTCAGTTGGCCTCTACGTCTCCGTGGAACCTTCATATACATCAATAATGTAATGTAACATAACCTAACCCAACCTATCATATCGGCGGTAATATTTGACAACATTCCTGGGGAGTTGGCCTCTACCTCTCCGTGAGACCTACATATACATCAATAACGTAATATAATCTAACCTAACCCAACCTATCATCTCGGCGGTGATATTTGACAACATTCCTGGTCAGTTAGCCTCTGCGTCTCCGTGGAACCTTCATATACATCAATAACGTAATATAACCTAACCTAACCCAACCTATCATCTCGGCGGTAATATTTGACAACATTGCTGGCGAGTTGGCCTCTACGTCTCCGTGGGACTTTTATATACATCAATAACGTAATTTAACCTAACCTAAACCTACGTAACATCTGGGCCGTAATATTTGACTACATTCCTGGCTTGATGGCCTCTACGTCTCCGTGGGACCTTCATATACATCAATAACATAATATTACCTAACCTAACCCAACCTATCATCTCGGCGGTAATACTTGACAACATTCCTGGCGAGTTGGCCTCTACGTCTCCGTGGGACCTTCATATACATCAATAACGTAATATAACCTAACCTAACCCAAACTATCATCTCGGCGGTAATACTTGACAACATTCCTGACGAGTTGGCCTCTACGTCTCCGTGGGACCTTCATATACATCAATAACGTAATATAACCTAACCTAAACCAACCTATCATCTCGGCGGTAATATTTGACAGTATTCCTGACGAGTTGGCCTCTACGTCTCCGTCGGACTTTTATATACATAAATAACGTAATTTAACCTATCCTAAACCAACGTAACATCTCGGCAGTAATATTTGACAACATTCCTGGCTTGTTGGCCTCTATGTTTCCGTGGGACCTTTATATACATCATTAACGTAATATAACCTAGCCTAACCCAATCTAACATCTCGGCGGTAATATTTGACAACATTCCGGGCTTGATGGCCTCTACGTCTCCGTGGGACCTTCATATACATCAACAACATAATATTACCTAACCTAACCCAATCTATCATCTCGGCGGTAATACTTGACAACATTCCTGGCGAGTTGGCCTCTACGTCTCCGTGGGACCTTCATATACATCAATAACGTAATATAACCTAACCTAACCCAACCTATCATCTCGGCGGTAATATTTGACAACATTGCTGGCGAGTTGGCCTCTACGTCTCCGTGGGAATATTATATACATCAATAACGTAATTTAACCTAACCTAAACCAACCTATCATCTCGGCGGTAATGTTTGACAACATTCCTCGCTTGATGGCCTCTACGTCTCCGTGGGACCTTCATATACACCAATAACGTAATATAACGTAACCTAAACCAACCTATCATATCGGCGGTAATATTTGACAACATTCCTGGCGAGTTGGCCTCTACGTCTCCGTGGGACCTTCATATACATCAATAACGTAATATAACCTAACCTAACCCAACCTAACATCTCGGCGGTAATATTTGACAACATTCCTGGCGAGTTGGCCTCTACTTCTCCGTGGGGCCTTCATATACATCAATAACGTAATATAATCAAACCTAACCCAACCTAACATTTCGGCGGTAATATTTGACAACATTCCTGACGAGTTGGCCTCTACGTCTCCGTGGGACTTTTATATACATCAATAACGTAATTTAACCTAACCTAAACCAACGTAACATCTCGGCAGTAATATTTGACAACATTCCTGGCTTGTTGGCCTCTATGTTTCCGTGGGACCTTTATATACATCAATAACGTAATATAACCTAACCTAACCCAATCTAACATCTCGGCGGTAATATTTGACAACATTCCTCGCTTGATGGCCTCTACGTCTCCGTGGGACCTTCATATACACCAATAACGTAATATAACGTAACCTAAACCAACCTATCATATCGGCGGTAATATATGACAACATTCCTGGGGAGTTGGCCTCTACCTCTCCGTGAGACCTTCATATACATCAATAACGTAATATAATCTAACCTAACCCAACCTATCATCTCGGCGGTAATATTTGACAACATTCCTGGTCAGTTAGCCTCTGCGTCTCCGTGGAACCTTCATATACATCAATAACGTAATATAACCTAACCTAACCCAACCTACCATCTCGGCGGTAATATTTGACAACATTGCTGGCGAGTTGGCCTCTACGTCTCCGTGGGACTTTTATATACATCAATAACGTAATTTAACCTAACCTAAACCTACGTAACATCTGGGCCGTAATATTTGACAACATTCCTGGCTTGATGGCCTCTACGTCTCCGTGGGACCTTCATATACATCAATAACATAATATTACCTAACCTAACCCAACCTATCATCTCGGCGGTAATACTTGACAACATTCCTCGCGAGTTGGCCTCTACGTCTCCGTGGGACCTTCATATACATCAATAACGTAATATAACCTAACCTAACCCAAACTATCATCTCGGCGGTAATACTTGACAACATTCCTGACGAGTTGGCCTCTACGTCTCCGTGGGACCTTCATATACATCAATAACGTAATATAACCTAACCTAAACCAACCTATCATCTCGGCGGTAATATTTGACAGTATTCCTGACGAGTTGGCCTCTACGTCTCCGTCGGACTTTTATATACATCAATAACGTAATTTAACCTAACCTAAACCAACGTAACATCTCGGCAGTAATATTTGACAGCATTCCTGGCTTGTTGGCCTCTATGTTTCCGTGGGACCTTTATATACATCATTAACGTAATATAACCTAGCCTAACCCAATCTAACATCTCGGCGGTAATATTTGACAACATTCCTGGCTTGATGGCCTCTACGTCTCCGTGGGACCTTCATATACATCAACAACATAATATTACCTAACCTAACCCAACCTATCATCCCGGCGGTAATACTTGACAACATTCCTGGCGAGTTGGCCTCTACGTCTCCGTGGGACCTTCATATACATCAATAACGTAATATAACCTAACCTAACCCAACCTATCATCTCGGCGGTAATATTTGACAACATTCCTGGCGAGTTGGGCTCTACGTCTCCGTGGGAATATTATATACATCAATAACGTAATTTAACCTAACCTAAACCAACCTATCATCTCGGCGGTAATGTTTGACAACATTCCTCGCTTGATGGCCTCTACGTCTCCGCGGGACCTTCATATACACAAATAACGTAATATAATCTAACCTAACCCAAACTATCATCTCGGCGGTAATACTTGACAACATTCCTGGCGAGTTGGCCTCTACGTCTCCGTGGGACCTTCATATACATCACTAACGTAATATCACCTAACCTAACCCAACCTATCATCTCGGCGGTAATATTTGACAACATTCCTGGCGAGTTGGCCTCTATCTCTCCGTGCGACCTTCATATACATCAATAACGTAATATAACGTAACCTAACCCAACCTATCATATCCGTACTAATATTTGACGACATTCCTCGCGAGTTGGCCTCTATCTCTCCGTGGGACCTTGATATACGTCAATAACGTAATATAATCTAGCCTAACCCAACCTATCATCTCGGCGATAATATTTGATAACATTCCTGGTCAGTTGGCCTCTACGTCTCCGTGGGACCTTCATATACATCAATAACGTAATATAACCTAATCTGACCTAACCTAACATCTCGACGGTGATATTTGACAACATTCCTGGCTTGATGGCCCCTACGTCTCCGTGGGACCTTCATATACATCAATAACGTAATATAACGTAACCTAAACCAACGTAACATCTCGGCAGTAATATTTGACAACATTCCTGGCTTGTTGGCCTCTATGTTTCCGTGGGACCTTTATATACATCAATAACGTAATATAACCTAACCTAACCCAATCTAACATCTCGGCGGTAATATTTGACAACATTCCTGGCTTGATGGCCTCTACGTCTCCGTGGGACCTTCATATACATCAATAACATAATATTACCTAACCTAACCCAACCTATCATCTCGGCGGTAATACTTGACAACATTCCTGGCGAGTTGGCCTCTACGTCTCCGTGGGACCTTCATATACATCAATAACGTAATATAACCTAACCTAACCCAAACTATCATCTCGGCGGTAATACTTGACAACATTCCTGACGAGTTGGCCTCTACGTCTCCGTGGGACCTTCATATACATCAATAACGTAATATAACCTAACCTAAACCAACCTATCATCTCGGCGGTAATATTTGACAGTATTCCTGACGAGTTGGCCTCTACGTCTCCGTCGGACTTTTATATACATAAATAACGTAATTTAACCTATCCTAAACCAACGTAACATCTCGGCAGTAATATTTGACAACATTCCTGGCTTGTTGGCCTCTATGTTTCCGTGGGACCTTTATATACATCATTAACGTAATATAACCTAGCCTAACCCAATCTAACATCTCGGCGGTAATATTTGACAACATTCCGGGCTTGATGGCCTCTACGTCTCCGTGGGACCTTCATATACATCAACAACATAATATTACCTAACCTAACCCAATCTATCATCTCGGCGGTAATACTTGACAACATTCCTGGCGAGTTGGCCTCTACGTCTCCGTGGGACCTTCATATACATCAATAACGTAATATAACCTAACCTAACCCAACCTATCATCTCGGCGGTAATATTTGACAACATTGCTGGCGAGTTGGCCTCTACGTCTCCGTGGGAATATTATATACATCAATAACGTAATTTAACCTAACCTAAACCAACCTATCATCTCGGCGGTAATGTTTGACAACATTCCTCGCTTGATGGCCTCTACGTCTCCGTGGGACCTTCATATACACCAATAACGTAATATAACGTAACCTAAACCAACCTATCATATCGGCGGTAATATTTGACAACATTCCTGGCGAGTTGGCCTCTACGTCTCCGTGGGACCTTCATATACATCAATAACGTAATATAACCTAACCTAACCCAACCTAACATCTCGGCGGTAATATTTGACAACATTCCTGGCGAGTTGGCCTCTACTTCTCCGTGGGGCCTTCATATACATCAATAACGTAATATAATCAAACCTAACCCAACCTAACATTTCGGCGGTAATATTTGACAACATTCCTGACGAGTTGGCCTCTACGTCTCCGTGGGACTTTTATATACATCAATAACGTAATTTAACCTAACCTAAACCAACGTAACATCTCGGCAGTAATATTTGACAACATTCCTGGCTTGTTGGCCTCTATGTTTCCGTGGGACCTTTATATACATCAATAACGTAATATAACCTAACCTAACCCAATCTAACATCTCGGCGGTAATATTTGACAACATTCCTCGCTTGATGGCCTCTACGTCTCCGTGGGACCTTCATATACACCAATAACGTAATATAACGTAACCTAAACCAACCTATCATATCGGCGGTAATATATGACAACATTCCTGGGGAGTTGGCCTCTACCTCTCCGTGAGACCTTCATATACATCAATAACGTAATATAATCTAACCTAACCCAACCTATCATCTCGGCGGTAATATTTGACAACATTCCTGGTCAGTTAGCCTCTGCGTCTCCGTGGAACCTTCATATACATCAATAACGTAATATAACCTAACCTAACCCAACCTATCATCTCGGCGGTAATATTTGACAACATTGCTGGCGAGTTGGCCTCTACGTCTCCGTGGGACTTTTATATACATCAATAACGTAATTTAACCTAACCTAAACCTACGTAACATCTGGGCCGTAATATTTGACAACATTCCTGGCTTGATGGCCTCTACGTCTCCGTGGGACCTTCATATACATCAATAACATAATATTACCTAACCTAACCCAACCTATCATCTCGGCGGTAATACTTGACAACATTCCTCGCGAGTTGGCCTCTACGTCTCCGTGGGACCTTCATATACATCAATAACGTAATATAACCTAACCTAACCCAAACTATCATCTCGGCGGTAATACTTGACAACATTCCTGACGAGTTGGCCTCTACGTCTCCGTGGGACCTTCATATACATCAATAACGTAATATAACCTAACCTAAACCAACCTATCATCTCGGCGGTAATATTTGACAGTATTCCTGACGAGTTGGCCTCTACGTCTCCGTCGGACTTTTATATACATCAATAACGTAATTTAACCTAACCTAAACCAACGTAACATCTCGGCAGTAATATTTGACAGCATTCCTGGCTTGTTGGCCTCTATGTTTCCGTGGGACCTTTATATACATCATTAACGTAATATAACCTAGCCTAACCCAATCTAACATCTCGGCGGTAATATTTGACAACATTCCTGGCTTGATGGCCTCTACGTCTCCGTGGGACCTTCATATACATCAACAACATAATATTACCTAACCTAACCCAACCTATCATCCCGGCGGTAATACTTGACAACATTCCTGGCGAGTTGGCCTCTACGTCTCCGTGGGACCTTCATATACATCAATAACGTAATATAACCTAACCTAACCCAACCTATCATCTCGGCGGTAATATTTGACAACATTCCTGGCGAGTTGGGCTCTACGTCTCCGTGGGAATATTATATACATCAATAACGTAATTTAACCTAACCTAAACCAACCTATCATCTCGGCGGTAATGTTTGACAACATTCCTCGCTTGATGGCCTCTACGTCTCCGCGGGACCTTCATATACACAAATAACGTAATATAATCTAACCTAACCCAAACTATCATCTCGGCGGTAATACTTGACAACATTCCTGGCGAGTTGGCCTCTACGTCTCCGTGGGACCTTCATATACATCACTAACGTAATATCACCTAACCTAACCCAACCTATCATCTCGGCGGTAATATTTGACAACATTCCTGGCGAGTTGGCCTCTATCTCTCCGTGCGACCTTCATATACATCAATAACGTAATATAACGTAACCTAACCCAACCTATCATATCCGTACTAATATTTGACGACATTCCTCGCGAGTTGGCCTCTATCTCTCCGTGGGACCTTGATATACGTCAATAACGTAATATAATCTAGCCTAACCCAACCTATCATCTCGGCGATAATATTTGATAACATTCCTGGTCAGTTGGCCTCTACGTCTCCGTGGGACCTTCATATACATCAATAACGTAATATAACCTAATCTGACCTAACCTAACATCTCGACGGTGATATTTGACAACATTCCTGGCTTGATGGCCCCTACGTCTCCGTGGGACCTTCATATACATCAATAACGTAATATAACGTAACCTAAACCAACGTAACATCTCGGCAGTAATATTTGACAACATTCCTGGCTTGTTGGCCTCTATGTTTCCGTGGGACCTTTATATACATCAATAACGTAATATAACCTAACCTAACCCAATCTAACATCTCGGCGGTAATATTTGACAACATTCCTGGCTTGATGGCCTCTACGTCTCCGTGGGACCTTCATATACATCAATAACATAATATTACCTAACCTAACCCAACCTATCATCTCGGCGGTAATACTTGACAACATTCCTGGCGAGTTGGCCTCTACGTCTCCGTGGGACCTTCATATACATCAATAACGTAATATCACCTAACCTAACCCAACCTATCATCTCGGCGGTAATATTTGACAACATTCCTGGCGAGTTGGCCTCTACGTCTCCGTGGGACCTTCATATACATCAATAACGTAATATAACCTAACCTAACCCAAATTAACATCTCGGCGGTAATATATGACAACATTCCTGGCGAGTTGGCCTCTACGTCTCCGTGCGGCCTTCATATACATCAATAACGTAATATAACCAAACCTAACCCAACCTAACATCTCGGCGGTAATATTTGACAACATTCCTGGCGAGTTGGTCTCTACGCCTCCGTGTGACCTTCATATACATCAATAACGTAATATAGCCTAACCTAACCCACCCTAACATCTCGGCACTAATATTTGACAACATTCCTGGCGAGTTGGCCTCTATCTCTCCGTGCGACCTTCATATAAATCAATAACGTAATATAACGTAACCTAACCCAACCTATCATATCGGCGGTAATATTTGACAACATTCCTGGCGAGTTGGCCTCTACCTCTCCGTGAGACCTTCATATACATCAATAACGTAATATAATCTAACCTAACCCAAACTATCATCTCGGCGGTAATACTTGACAACATTCCTGGCGAGTTGGCCTCTACGTCTCCGTGGGACCTTCATATACATCAATAACGTAATATCACCTAACCTAACCCAACCTATCATCTCGGCGGTAATATTTGACAACATTCCTGGCGAGTTGGCCTCTATCTCTCCGTGCGACCTTCATATACATCAATAACGTAATATAACGTAACCTAACCCAACCTATCATATCCGTACTAATATTTAACGACATTCCTCGCGAGTTGGCCTCTATCTCTCCGTGGGACCTTGATATACGTCAATAACGTAATATAATCTAGCCTAACACAACCTATCATCTCGGCGGTAATATTTGATAACATTCCTGGCGAGTTGGCCTCTACGTCTCCGTGGGACCTTCATATACATCAATAACGTAATATAACCTAACCTAACCTAACCTAACATCTCGACGCTAATATTTGACAACATTCCTGGCTTGATGGCCCCTACGTCTCCGTGGGACCTTTATATACATCAATAACGTAATATAACGTAACCTAAACCAACCTATCATATCGGCGGTAATGCTTGACAATATTCCTGGCGAGTTGGCCTCTACGTCTCCGTGGGACCTTCATATACATCAATAACGTAATATAGCCTAACCTAACCCAACCTAACATCTCGGCACTAATATTTGACAACATTCCTGGCGAGTTGGCCTCTATCTCTCCGTGCGACCTTCATATACATCAATAACGTAATATAACGTAACCTAACCCAACCTATCATATCGGCGGTAATATTTGACAACATTCCTGGCGAGTTGGCCTCTACCTCTCCGTGAGACCTTCATATACATCAATAACGTAATATAATCTAACCTAACCCAACCTATCATCTCGGCGGTAATATTTGACAACATTCCTGACGAGTTGGCCTCTACGTCTCCGTGGGACCTTCATGTACTTCAATAACGTAATATAACCTAACCTAAACCAACCTATCATCTCGGCGGTAATATTTGACAACATTCGTGGCGAGTTGAGCTCTACGTCTCCGTGGGACCTTCATATACATCAATAACGTAATATCGCCTAACCTAACCCAACCTAAGATCTCGGCACTAATATTTGACAACATTCCTGGCGAGTTGGCCTCTACGTTTCTGTGGGAATTTTATATACATCAATAACGTAATATAACCTAACCTAACCCAACCTAACATCTCGGCGGTAATATATGACAACATTCCTGGTCAGTTGGCCTCTACGTCTCCGTGGGACCTTCATATACATCAATAACGTAATATAACCTAACCTAAACCAACCTATCATCTCGGCGGTAATATTTGACAGTATTCCTGACGAGTTGGCCTCTACGTCTCCGTCGGACTTTTATATACATAAATAACGTAATTTAACCTATCCTAAACCAACGTAACATCTCGGCAGTAATATTTGACAACATTCCTGGCTTGTTGGCCTCTATGTTTCCGTGGGACCTTTATATACATCATTAACGTAATATAACCTAGCCTAACCCAATCTAACATCTCGGCGGTAATATTTGACAACATTCCGGGCTTGATGGCCTCTACGTCTCCGTGGGACCTTCATATACATCAACAACATAATATTACCTAACCTAACCCAACCTATCATCTCGGCGGTAATACTTGACAACATTCCTGGCGAGTTGGCCTCTACGTCTCCGTGGGACCTTCATATACATCAATAACGTAATATAACCTAACCTAACCCAACCTATCATCTCGGCGGTAATATTTGACAACATTGCTGGCGAGTTGGCCTCTACGTCTCCGTGGGAATATTATATACATCAATAACGTAATTTAACCTAACCTAAACCAACCTATCATCTCGGCGGTAATGTTTGACAACATTCCTCGCTTGATGGCCTCTACGTCTCCGTGGGACCTTCATATACACCAATAACGTAATATAACGTAACCTAAACCAACCTATCATATCGGCGGTAATATTTGACAACATTCCTGGCGAGTTGGCCTCTACGTCTCCGTGGGACCTTCATATACATCAATAACGTAATATAACCTAACCTAACCCAACCTAACATCTCGGCGGTAATATTTGACAACATTCCTGGCGAGTTGGCCTCTACTTCTCCGTGGGGCCTTCATATACATCAATAACGTAATATAATCAAACCTAACCCAACCTAACATTTCGGCGGTAATATTTGACAACATTCCTGACGAGTTGGCCTCTACGTCTCCGTGGGACTTTTATATACATCAATAACGTAATTTAACCTAACCTAAACCAACGTAACATCTCGGCAGTAATATTTGACAACATTCCTGGCTTGTTGGCCTCTATGTTTCCGTGGGACCTTTATATACATCAATAACGTAATATAACCTAACCTAACCCAATCTAACATCTCGGCGGTAATATTTGACAACATTCCTCGCTTGATGGCCTCTACGTCTCCGTGGGACCTTCATATACACCAATAACGTAATATAACGTAACCTAAACCAACCTATCATATCGGCGGTAATATATGACAACATTCCTGGGGAGTTGGCCTCTACCTCTCCGTGAGACCTTCATATACATCAATAACGTAATATAATCTAACCTAACCCAACCTATCATCTCGGCGGTAATATTTGACAACATTCCTGGTCAGTTAGCCTCTGCGTCTCCGTGGAACCTTCATATACATCAATAACGTAATATAACCTAACCTAACCCAACCTATCATCTCGGCGGTAATATTTGACAACATTGCTGGCGAGTTGGCCTCTACGTCTCCGTGGGACTTTTATATACATCAATAACGTAATTTAACCTAACCTAAACCTACGTAACATCTGGGCCGTAATATTTGACAACATTCCTGGCTTGATGGCCTCTACGTCTCCGTGGGACCTTCATATACATCAATAACATAATATTACCTAACCTAACCCAACCTATCATCTCGGCGGTAATACTTGACAACATTCCTCGCGAGTTGGCCTCTACGTCTCCGTGGGACCTTCATATACATCAATAACGTAATATAACCTAACCTAACCCAAACTATCATCTCGGCGGTAATACTTGACAACATTCCTGACGAGTTGGCCTCTACGTCTCCGTGGGACCTTCATATACATCAATAACGTAATATAACCTAACCTAAACCAACCTATCATCTCGGCGGTAATATTTGACAGTATTCCTGACGAGTTGGCCTCTACGTCTCCGTCGGACTTTTATATACATCAATAACGTAATTTAACCTAACCTAAACCAACGTAACATCTCGGCAGTAATATTTGACAACATTCCTGGCTTGTTGGCGTCTATGTTTCCGTGGGACCTTTATATACATCATTAACGTAATATAACCTAGCCTAACCCAATCTAACATCTCGGCGGTAATATTTGACAACATTCCTGGCTTGATGGCCTCTACGTCTCCGTGGGACCTTCATATACATCAACAACATAATATTACCTAACCTAACCCAACCTATCATCTCGGCGGTAATACTTGACAACATTCCTGGCGAGTTGGCCTCTACGTCTCCGTGGGACCTTCATATACATCAATAACGTAATATAACCTAACCTAACCCAACCTATCATCTCGGCGGTAATATTTGACAACATTCCTGGCGAGTTGGGCTCTACGTCTCCGTGGGAATATTATATACATCAATAACGTAATTTAACCTAACCTAAACCAACCTATCATCTCGGCGGTAATGTTTGACAACATTCCTCGCTTGATGGCCTCTACGTCTCCGTGGGACCTTCATATACACCAATAACGTAATATAATCTAACCTAACCCAAACTATCATCTCGGCGGTAATACTTGACAACATTCCTGGCGAGTTGGCCTCTACGTCTCCGTGGGACCTTCATATACATCACTAACGTAATATCACCTAACCTAACCCAACCTATCATCTCGGCGGTAATATTTGACAACATTCCTGGCGAGTTGGCCTCTATCTCTCCGTGCGACCTTCATATACATCAATAACGTAATATAATGTAACCTAACCCAACCTATCATATCCGTACTAATATTTGACGACATTCCTCGCGAGTTGGCCTCTATCTCTCCGTGGGACCTTGATATACGTCAATAACGTAATATAATCTAGCCTAACCCAACCTATCATCTCGGCGATAATATTTGATAACATTCCTGGTCAGTTGGCCTCTACGTCTCCGTGGGACCTTCATATACATCAATAACGTAATATAACCTAATCTGACCTAACCTAACATCTCGACGGTGATATTTGACAACATTCCTGGCTTGATGGCCCCTACGTCTCCGTGGGACCTTCATATACATCAATAACGTAATATAACGTAACCTAAACCAACGTAACATCTCGGCAGTAATATTTGACAACATTCCTGGCTTGTTGGCCTCTATGTTTCCGTGGGACCTTTATATACATCAATAACGTAATATAACCTAACCTAACCCAATCTAACATCTCGGCGGTAATATTTGACAACATTCCTGGCTTGATGGCCTCTACGTCTCCGTGGGACCTTCATATACATCAATAACATAATATTACCTAACCTAACCCAACCTATCATCTCGGCGGTAATACTTGACAACATTCCTGGCGAGTTGGCCTCTACGTCTCCGTGGGACCTTCATATACATCAATAACGTAATATCACCTAACCTAACCCAACCTATCATCTCGGCGGTAATATTTGACAACATTCCTGGCGAGTTGGCCTCTACGTCTCCGTGGGACCTTCATATACATCAATAACGTAATATAACCTAACCTAACCCAAATTAACATCTCGGCGGTAATATATGACAACATTCCTGGCGAGTTGGCCTCTACGTCTCCGTGGGGCCTTCATATACATCAATAACGTAATATAACCAAACCTAACCCAACCTAACATCTCGGCGGTAATATTTGACAACATTCCTGGCGAGTTGGTCTCTACGCCTCCGTGTGACCTTCATATACATCAATAACGTAATATAGCCTAACCTAACCCACCCTAACATCTCGGCACTAATATTTGACAACATTCCTGGCGAGTTGGCCTCTATCTCTCCGTGCGACCTTCATATAAATCAATAACGTAATATAACGTAACCTAACCCAACCTATCATATCGGCGGTAATATTTGACAACATTCCTGGCGAGTTGGCCTCTACCTCTCCGTGAGACCTTCATATACATCAATAACGTAATATAATCTAACCTAACCCAAACTATCATCTCGGCGGTAATACTTGACAACATTCCTGGCGAGTTGGCCTCTACGTCTCCGTGGGACCTTCATATACATCAATAACGTAATATCACCTAACCTAACCCAACCTATCATCTCGGCGGTAATATTTGACAACATTCCTGGCGAGTTGGCCTCTATCTCTCCGTGCGACCTTCATATACATCAATAACGTAATTTAACCTAACCTAAACCAACGTAACATCTCGGCAGTAATATTTGACAACATTCCTGGCTTGTTGGCCTCTATGTTTCCGTGGGACCTTTATATACATCATTAACGTAATATAACCTAGCCTAACCCAATCTAACATCTCGGCGGTAATATTTGACAACATTCCTGGCTTGATGGCCTCTACGTCTCCGTGGGACCTTCATATACATCAACAACATAATATTACCTAACCTAACCCAACATATCATCTCGGCGGTAATACTTGACAACATTCCTGGCGAGTTGGCCTCTACGTCTCCGTGGGACCTTCATATACATCAATAACGTAATATAACCTAACCTAACCCAACCTATCATCTCGGCGGTAATATTTGACAACATTCCTGGCGAGTTGGGCTCTACGTCTCCGTGGGAATATTATATACATCAATAACGTAATTTAACCTAACCTAAACCAACCTATCATCTCGGCGGTAATGTTTGACAACATTCCTCGCTTGATGGCCTCTACGTCTCCGTGGGACCTTCATATACACCAATAACGTAATATAATCTAACCTAACCCAAACTATCATCTCGGCGGTAATACTTGACAACATTCCTGGCGAGTTGGCCTCTACGTCTCCGTGGGACCTTCATATACATCACTAACGTAATATCACCTAACCTAACCCAACCTATCATCTCGGCGGTAATATTTGACAACATTCCTGGCGAGTTGGCCTCTATCTCTCCGTGCGACCTTCATATACATCAATAACGTAATATAACGTAACCTAACCCAACCTATCATATCCGTACTAATATTTGACGACATTCCTCGCGAGTTGGCCTCTATCTCTCCGTGGGACCTTGATATACGTCAATAACGTAATATAATCTAGCCTAACCCAACCTATCATCTCGGCGATAATATTTGATAACATTCCTGGTCAGTTGGCCTCTACGTCTCCGTGGGACCTTCATATACATCAATAACGTAATATAACCTAATCTGACCTAACCTAACATCTCGACGGTGATATTTGACAACATTCCTGGCTTGATGGCCCCTACGTCTCCGTGGGACCTTCATATACATCAATAACGTAATATAACGTAACCTAAACCAACGTAACATCTCGGCAGTAATATTTGACAACATTCCTGGCTTGTTGGCCTCTATGTTTCCGTGGGACCTTTATATACATCAATAACGTAATATAACCTAACCTAACCCAATCTAACATCTCGGCGGTAATATTTGACAACATTCCTGGCTTGATGGCCTCTACGTCTCCGTGGGACCTTCATATACATCAATAACATAATATTACCTAACCTAACCCAACCTATCATCTCGGCGGTAATACTTGACAACATTCCTGGCGAGTTGGCCTCTACGTCTCCGTGGGACCTTCATATACATCAATAACGTAATATCACCTAACCTAACCCAACCTATCATCTCGGCGGTAATATTTGACAACATTCCTGGCGAGTTGGCCTCTACGTCTCCGTGGGACCTTCATATACATCAATAACGTAATATAACCTAACCTAACCCAAATTAACATCTCGGCGGTAATATATGACAACATTCCTGGCGAGTTGGCCTCTACGTCTCCGTGGGGCCTTCATATACATCAATAACGTAATATAACCAAACCTAACCCAACCTAACATCTCGGCGGTAATATTTGACAACATTCCTGGCGAGTTGGTCTCTACGCCTCCGTGTGACCTTCATATACATCAATAACGTAATATAGCCTAACCTAACCCACCCTAACATCTCGGCACTAATATTTGACAACATTCCTGGCGAGTTGGCCTCTATCTCTCCGTGCGACCTTCATATAAATCAATAACGTAATATAACGTAACCTAACCCAACCTATCATATCGGCGGTAATATTTGACAACATTCCTGGCGAGTTGGCCTCTACCTCTCCGTGAGACCTTCATATACATCAATAACGTAATATAATCTAACCTAACCCAAACTATCATCTCGGCGGTAATACTTGACAACATTCCTGGCGAGTTGGCCTCTACGTCTCCGTGGGACCTTCATATACATCAATAACGTAATATCACCTAACCTAACCCAACCTATCATCTCGGCGGTAATATTTGACAACATTCCTGGCGAGTTGGCCTCTATCTCTCCGTGCGACCTTCATATACATCAATAACGTAATATAACGTAACCTAACCCAACCTATCATATCCGTACTAATATTTGACGACATTCCTCGCGAGTTGGCCTCTATCTCTCCGTGGGACCTTGATATACGTCAATAACGTAATATAATCTAGCCTAACACAACCTATCATCTCGGCGGTAATATTTGATAACATTCCTGGCGAGTTGGCCTCTACGTCTCCGTGGGACCTTCATATACATCAATAACGTAATATAACCTAACCTAACCTAACCTAACATCTCGACGCTAATATTTGACAACATTCCTGGCTTGATGGCCCCTACGTCTCCGTGGGACCTTTATATACATCAATAACGTAATATAACGTAACCTAAACCAACCTATCATATCGGCGGTAATGCTTGACAATATTCCTGGCGAGTTGGCCTCTACGTCTCCGTGGGACCTTCATATACATCAATAACGTAATATAGCCTAACCTAACCCAACCTAACATCTCGGCACTAATATTTGACAACATTCCTGGCGAGTTGGCCTCTATCTCTCCGTGCGACCTTCATATACATCAATAACGTAATATAACGTAACCTAACCCAACCTATCATATCGGCGGTAATATTTGACAACATTCCTGGCGAGTTGGCCTCTACCTCTCCGTGAGACCTTCATATACATCAATAACGTAATATAATCTAACCTAACCCAACCTATCATCTCGGCGGTAATATTTGACAACATTCCTGACGAGTTGGCCTCTACGTCTCCGTGGGACCTTCATGTACTTCAATAACGTAATATAACCTAACCTAAACCAACCTATCATCTCGGCGGTAATATTTGACAACATTCGTGGCGAGTTGAGCTCTACGTCTCCGTGGGACCTTCATATACATCAATAACGTAATATCGCCTAACCTAACCCAACCTAAGATCTCGGCACTAATATTTGACAACATTCCTGGCGAGTTGGCCTCTACGTTTCTGTGGGAATTTTATATACATCAATAACGTAATATAACCTAACCTAACCCAACCTAACATCTCGGCGGTAATATATGACAACATTCCTGGTCAGTTGGCCTCTACGTCTCCGTGGAACCTTCATATACATCAATAATGTAATGTAACCTAACCTAACCCAACCTATCATATCGGCGGTAATATTTGACAACATTCCTGGGGAGTTGGCCTCTACCTCTCCGTGAGACCTTCATATACATCAATAACGTAATATAATCTAACCTAACCCAACCTATCATCTCGGCGGTGATATTTGACAACATTCCTGGTCAGTTAGCCTCTGCGTCTCCGTGGAACCTTCATATACATCAATAACGTAATATAACCTAACCTAACCCAACCTATCATCTCGGCGGTAATATTTGACAACATTGCTGGCGAGTTGGCCTCTACGTCTCCGTGGGACTTTTATATACATCAATAACGTAATTTAACCTAACCTAAACCTACGTAACATCTGGGCCGTAATATTTGACTACATTCCTGGCTTGATGGCCTCTACGTCTCCGTGGGACCTTCATATACATCAATAACATAATATTACCTAACCTAACCCAACCTATCATCTCGGCGGTAATACTTGACAACATTCCTGGCGAGTTGGCCTCTACGTCTCCGTGGGACCTTCATATACATCAATAACGTAATATAACCTAACCTAACCCAAACTATCATCTCGGCGGTAATACTTGACAACATTCCTGACGAGTTGGCCTCTACGTCTCCGTGGGACCTTCATATACATCAATAACGTAATATAACCTAACCTAAACCAACCTATCATCTCGGCGGTAATATTTGACAGTATTCCTGACGAGTTGGCCTCTACGTCTCCGTCGGACTTTTATATACATAAATAACGTAATTTAACCTAACCTAAACCAACGTAACATCTCGGCAGTAATATTTGACAACATTCCTGGCTTGTTGGCCTCTATGTTTCCGTGGGACCTTTATATACATCATTAACGTAATATAACCTAGCCTAACCCAATCTAACATCTCGGCGGTAATATTTGACAACATTCCGGGCTTGATGGCCTCTACGTCTCCGTGGGACCTTCATATACATCAACAACATAATATTACCTAACCTAACCCAACCTATCATCTCGGCGGTAATACTTGACAACATTCCTGGCGAGTTGGCCTCTACGTCTCCGTGGGACCTTCATATACATCAATAACGTAATATAACCTAACCTAACCCAACCTATCATCTCGGCGGTAATATTTGACAACATTCCTGGCGAGTTGGCCTCTACGTCTCCGTGGGAATATTATATACATCAATAACGTAATTTAACCTAACCTAAACCAACCTATCATCTCGGCGGTAATGTTTGACAACATTCCTCGCTTGATGGCCTCTACGTCTCCGTGGGACCTTCATATACACCAATAACGTAATATAACGTAACCTAAACCAACCTATCATATCGGCGGTAATATTTGACAACATTCCTGGCGAGTTGGCCTCTACGTCTCCGTGGGACCTTCATATACATCAATAACGTAATATAACCTAACCTAACCCAACCTAACATCTCGGCGGTAATATTTGACAACATTCCTGGCGAGTTGGCCTCTACTTCTCCGTGGGGCCTTCATATACATCAATAACGTAATATAATCAAACCTAACCCAACCTAACATTTCGGCGGTAATATTTGACAACATTCCTGACGAGTTGGCCTCTACGTCTCCGTGGGACTTTTATATACATCAATAACGTAATTTAACCTAACCTAAACCAACGTAACATCTCGGCAGTAATATTTGACAACATTCCTGGCTTGTTGGCCTCTATGTTTCCGTGGGACCTTTATATACATCAATAACGTAATATAACCTAACCTAACCCAATCTAACATCTCGGCGGTAATATTTGACAACATTCCTCGCTTGATGGCCTCTACGTCTCCGTGGGACCTTCATATACACCAATAACGTAATATAACGTAACCTAAACCAACCTATCATATCGGCGGTAATATATGACAACATTCCTGGGGAGTTGGCCTCTACCTCTCCGTGAGACCTTCATATACATCAATAACGTAATATAATCTAACCTAACCCAACCTATCATCTCGGCGGTAATATTTGACAACATTCCTGGTCAGTTAGCCTCTGCGTCTCCGTGGAACCTTCATATACATCAATAACGTAATATAACCTAACCTAACCCAACCTATCATCTCGGCGGTAATATTTGACAACATTGCTGGCGAGTTGGCCTCTACGTCTCCGTGGGACTTTTATATACATCAATAACGTAATTTAACCTAACCTAAACCTACGTAACATCTGGGCCGTAATATTTGACAACATTCCTGGCTTGATGGCCTCTACGTCTCCGTGGGACCTTCATATACATCAATAACATAATATTACCTAACCTAACCCAACCTATCATCTCGGCGGTAATACTTGACAACATTCCTCGCGAGTTGGCCTCTACGTCTCCGTGGGACCTTCATATACATCAATAACGTAATATAACCTAACCTAACCCAAACTATCATCTCGGCGGTAATACTTGACAACATTCCTGACGAGTTGGCCTCTACGTCTCCGTGGGACCTTCATATACATCAATAACGTAATATAACCTAACCTAAACCAACCTATCATCTCGGCGGTAATATTTGACAGTATTCCTGACGAGTTGGCCTCTACGTCTCCGTCGGACTTTTATATACATCAATAACGTAATTTAACCTAACCTAAACCAACGTAACATCTCGGCAGTAATATTTGACAACATTCCTGGCTTGTTGGCCTCTATGTTTCCGTGGGACCTTTATATACATCATTAACGTAATATAACCTAGCCTAACCCAATCTAACATCTCGGCGGTAATATTTGACAACATTCCTGGCTTGATGGCCTCTACGTCTCCGTGGGACCTTCATATACATCAACAACATAATATTACCTAACCTAACCCAACCTATCATCTCGGCGGTAATACTTGACAACATTCCTGGCGAGTTGGCCTCTACGTCTCCGTGGGACCTTCATATACATCAATAACGTAATATAACCTAACCTAACCCAACCTATCATCTCGGCGGTAATATTTGACAACATTCCTGGCGAGTTGGGCTCTACGTCTCCGTGGGAATATTATATACATCAATAACGTAATTTAACCTAACCTAAACCAACCTATCATCTCGGCGGTAATGTTTGACAACATTCCTCGCTTGATGGCCTCTACGTCTCCGTGGGACCTTCATATACACCAATAACGTAATATAACGTAACCTAAACCAACCTATCATATCGGCGGTAATATTTGACAACATTCCTGGCGAGTTGGCCTCTACGTCTCCGTGGGACCTTCATATACATCAATAACGTAATATAACCTAACCTAACCCAACCTAACATCTCGGCGGTAATATTTGACAACATTCCTGGCGAGTTGGCCTCTACGTCTCCGTGGGGCCTTCATATACATCAATAACGTAATATAATCAAACCTAACCCAACCTAACATCTCGGCGGTAATATTTGACAACATTCCTGACGAGTTGGCCTCTACGTCTCCGTGGGACTTTTATATACATCAATAACGTAATTTAACCTAACCTAAACCAACGTAACATCTCGGCAGTAATATTTGACAACATTCCTGGCTTGTTGGCCTCTATGTTTCCGTGGGACCTTTATATACATCAATAACGTAATATAACGTAACCTAACCCAATCTAACATCTCGGCGGTAATATTTGACAACATTCCTGGCGAGTTGGCCTCTACGTCTCCGTGGAACCTTCATATACATCAATAACGTAATATAACCTAACCTAACCCAACCTATCATCTCGGCGGTAATATTTGACAACATTCCTGGCGAGTTGGCCTCTACGTCTCCGTGGGACCTTCATATACATCAATAACGTAATATAACCTAACCTAACCCAAACTAACATCTCGGCGGTAATATATGACAACATTCCTGGCGAGTTGGCCTCTACGTCTCCGTGGGGCCTTCATATACATCAATAACGTAATATAACCAAACCTAACCCAACCTAACATCTCGGCGGTAATATTTGACAACATTCCTGGCGAGTTGGTCTCTACGCCTCCGTGTGACCTTCATATACATCAATAACGTAATATAGCCTAACCTAACCCACCCTAACATCTCGGCACTAATATTTGACAACATTCCTGGCGAGTTGGCCTCTATCTCTCCGTGCGACCTTCATATAAATCAATAACGTAATATAACGTAACCTAACCCAACCTATCATATCGGCGGTAATATTTGACAACATTCCTGGCGAGTTGGCCTCTACCTCTCCGTGAGACCTTCATATACATCAATAACGTAATATAATCTAACCTAACCCAAACTATCATCTCGGCGGTAATACTTGACAACATTCCTGGCGAGTTGGCCTCTACGTCTCCGTGGGACCTTCATATACATCACTAACGTAATATCACCTAACCTAACCCAACCTATCATCTCGGCGGTAATATTTGACAACATTCCTGGCGAGTTGGCCTCTATCTCTCCGTGCGACCTTCATATACATCAATAACGTAATATAACGTAACCTAACCCAACCTATCATATCCGTACTAATATTTGACGACATTCCTCGCGAGTTGGCCTCTATCTCTCCGTGGGACCTTGATATACGTCAATAACGTAATATTATCTAGCCTAACCCAACCTATCATCTCGGCGATAATATTTGATAACATTCCTGGTCAGTTGGCCTCTACGTCTCCGTGGGACCTTCATATACATCAATAACGTAATATAACCTAATCTGACCTAACCTAACATCTCGACGGTGATATTTGACAACATTCCTGGCTTGATGGCCCCTACGTCTCCGTGGGACCTTCATATACATCAATAACGTAATATAACGTAACCTAAACCAACCTATCATATCGGCGGTAATATTTGACAATATTCCTGGCGAGTTGGCCTCTGCGTCTCCGTGGAACCTTCATATACATCAATAACGTAATATAACCTAACCTAACCCAACCTATCATCTCGGCGGTAATATTTGACAACATTCCTGGCGAATTGGCCTCTACGTCTCCGTGGGACCTTCATATACATCAATAACGTAATATAGCCTAACCTAACCCAACCTAACATCTCGGCACTAATATTTGACAACATTCCTGGCGAGTTGGCCTCTATCTCTCCGTGCGACCTTCATATACATCAATAACGTAATATAACGTAACCTAACCCAACCTATCATATCGGCGGTAATATTTGACAACATTCCTGGCGAGTTGGCCTCTACCTCTCCGTGAGACCTTCATATACATCAATAACGTAATATAATCTAACCTAACCCAACCTATCATCTCGGCGGTAATATTTGACAACATTCCTGGTCAGTTGGCCTCTGCGTCTCCGTGGAACCTTCATATACATCAATAACGTAATATCACCTAACCTAACCCAACCTAAGATCTCGGCACTAATATTTGACAACATTCCTGGCGAGTTGGCCTCTACGTCTCTGTGGGAATTTTATATACATCAATAACGTAATATAACCTAACCTAACCCAACCTAACATCTCGGCACTAATATTTGACAACATTCCTGGCGAGTTGGCCTCTACCTCTCCGTGGGACCTTCATATACGTCAATAACGTAATATAATCTAGCCTAACCCAACCTATCATCTCGGCGGTAATATTTGACAACATTCCTGACGAGTTGGCCTCTACGTCTCCGTGGGACCTTCATATACTTCAATAACGTAATATAACCTAACCTAAACCAACCTATCATCTCGGCGGTAATATTTGACAACATTCCTGACGAGTTGGCCTCTACGTCTCCGTGGGACTTTTATATACATCAATAACGTAATTTAACCTAACCTAAACCAACGTAACATCTCGGCAGTAATATTTGACAACATTCCTGGCGAGTTGGCCTCTACGTCTCCGTGGGGCCTTCATATACATCAATAACGTAATATAACCAAACCTAACCCAACCTAACATCTCGGCGGTAATATTTGACAACATTCCTGGCGAGTTGGTCTCTACGCCTCCGTGCGACCTTCATATACATCAATAACGTAATATAACCTAACCTGAACCAACCTATCATCTCGGCGGCAATATTTGACAACATTCGTGGCGAGTTGAGCTCTACGTCTCCGTGGGACCTTCATATACATCAATAACGTAATATCGCCTAACCTAACCCAACCTAAGATCTCGGCACTAATATTTGACAACATTCCTGGCGAGTTGGCCTCTACGTTTCTGTGGGAATTTTATATACATCAATAACGTAATATAACCTAACCTAACCCAACCTAACATCTCGGCGGTAATATATGACAACATTCCTGGTCAGTTGGCCTCTACGTCTCCGTGGAACCTTCATATACATCAATAATGTAATGTAACCTAACCTAACCCAACCTATCATATCGGCGGTAATATTTGACAACATTCCTGGGGAGTTGGCCTCTACCTCTCCGTGAGACCTTCATATACATCAATAACGTAATATAATCTAACCTAACCCAACCTATCATCTCGGCGGTAATATTTGACAACATTCCTGGTCAGTTAGCCTCTGCGTCTCCGTGGAACCTTCATATACATCAATAACGTAATATAACCTAACCTAACCCAACCTATCATCTCGGCGGTAATATTTGACAACATTGCTGGCGAGTTGGCCTCTACGTCTCCGTGGGACTTTTATATACATCAATAACGTAATTTAACCTAACCTAAACCTACGTAACATCTCGGCAGTAATATTTGACAACATTCCTGGCTTGTTGGCCTCTACGTCTCCGTGGGACCTTCATATACATCAATAACATAATATTACCTAACCTAACCCAACCTATCATCTCGGCGGTAATACTTGACAACATTCCTGGCGAGTTGGCCTCTACGTCTCCGTGGGACCTTCATATACATCAATAACGTAATATAACCTAACCTAACCCAAACTATCATCTCGGCGGTAATACTTGACAACATTCCTGACGAGTTGGCCTCTACGTCTCCGTGGGACCTTCATATACATCAATAACGTAATATAACCTAACCTAAACCAACCTATCATCTCGGCGGTAATATTTGACAGTATTCCTGACGAGTTGGCCTCTACGTCTCCGTCGGACTTTTATATACATCAATAACGTAATTTAACCTAACCTAAACCAACGTAACATCTCGGCAGTAATATTTGACAACATTCCTGGCTTGTTGGCCTCTATGTTTCCGTGGGACCTTTATATACATCATTAACGTAATATAACCTAGCCTAACCCAATCTAACATCTCGGCGGTAATATTTGACAACATTCCTGGCTTGATGGCCTCTACGTCTCCGTGGGACCTTCATATACATCAACAACATAATATTACCTAACCTAACCCAACCTATCATCTCGGCGGTAATACTTGACAACATTCCTGGCGAGTTGGCCTCTACGTCTCCGTGGGACCTTCATATACATCAATAACGTAATATAACCTAACCTAACCCAACCTATCATCTCGGCGGTAATATTTGACAACATTCCTGGCGAGTTGGGCTCTACGTCTCCGTGGGAATATTATATACATCAATAACGTAATTTAACCTAACCTAAACCAACCTATCATCTCGGCGGTAATGTTTGACAACATTCCTCGCTTGATGGCCTCTACGTCTCCGTGGGACCTTCATATACACCAATAACGTAATATAACGTAACCTAAACCAACCTATCATATCGGCGGTAATATTTGACAACATTCCTGGCGAGTTGGCCTCTACGTCTCCGTGGGACCTTCATATACATCAATAACGTAATATAACCTAACCTAACCCAACCTAACATCTCGGCGGTAATATTTGACAACATTCCTGGCGAGTTGGCCTCTACGTCTCCGTGGGGCCTTCATATACATCAATAACGTAATATAATCAAACCTAACCCAACCTAACATCTCGGCGGTAATATTTGACAACATTCCTGACGAGTTGGCCTCTACGTCTCCGTGGGACTTTTATATACATCAATAACGTAATTTAACCTAACCTAAACCAACGTAACATCTCGGCAGTAATATTTGACAACATTCCTGGCTTGTTGGCCTCTATGTTTCCGTGGGACCTTTATATACATCAATAACGTAATATAACGTAACCTAACCCAATCTAACATCTCGGCGGTAATATTTGACAACATTCCTGGCGAGTTGGCCTCTACGTCTCCGTGGAACCTTCATATACATCAATAACGTAATATAACCTAACCTAACCCAACCTATCATCTCGGCGGTAATATTTGACAACATTCCTGGCGAGTTGGCCTCTACGTCTCCGTGGGACCTTCATATACATCAATAACGTAATATAACCTAACCTAACCCAAACTAACATCTCGGCGGTAATATATGACAACATTCCTGGCGAGTTGGCCTCTACGTCTCCGTGGGGCCTTCATATACATCAATAACGTAATATAACCAAACCTAACCCAACCTAACATCTCGGCGGTAATATTTGACAACATTCCTGGCGAGTTGGTCTCTACGCCTCCGTGTGACCTTCATATACATCAATAACGTAATATAGCCTAACCTAACCCACCCTAACATCTCGGCACTAATATTTGACAACATTCCTGGCGAGTTGGCCTCTATCTCTCCGTGCGACCTTCATATAAATCAATAACGTAATATAACGTAACCTAACCCAACCTATCATATCGGCGGTAATATTTGACAACATTCCTGGCGAGTTGGCCTCTACCTCTCCGTGAGACCTTCATATACATCAATAACGTAATATAATCTAACCTAACCCAAACTATCATCTCGGCGGTAATACTTGACAACATTCCTGGCGAGTTGGCCTCTACGTCTCCGTGGGACCTTCATATACATCACTAACGTAATATCACCTAACCTAACCCAACCTATCATCTCGGCGGTAATATTTGACAACATTCCTGGCGAGTTGGCCTCTATCTCTCCGTGCGACCTTCATATACATCAATAACGTAATATAACGTAACCTAACCCAACCTATCATATCCGTACTAATATTTGACGACATTCCTCGCGAGTTGGCCTCTATCTCTCCGTGGGACCTTGATATACGTCAATAACGTAATATTATCTAGCCTAACCCAACCTATCATCTCGGCGATAATATTTGATAACATTCCTGGTCAGTTGGCCTCTACGTCTCCGTGGGACCTTCATATACATCAATAACGTAATATAACCTAATCTGACCTAACCTAACATCTCGACGGTGATATTTGACAACATTCCTGGCTTGATGGCCCCTACGTCTCCGTGGGACCTTCATATACATCAATAACGTAATATAACGTAACCTAAACCAACCTATCATATCGGCGGTAATATTTGACAATATTCCTGGCGAGTTGGCCTCTGCGTCTCCGTGGAACCTTCATATACATCAATAACGTAATATAACCTAACCTAACCCAACCTATCATCTCGGCGGTAATATTTGACAACATTCCTGGCGAATTGGCCTCTACGTCTCCGTGGGACCTTCATATACATCAATAACGTAATATAGCCTAACCTAACCCAACCTAACATCTCGGCACTAATATTTGACAACATTCCTGGCGAGTTGGCCTCTATCTCTCCGTGCGACCTTCATATACATCAATAACGTAATATAACGTAACCTAACCCAACCTATCATATCGGCGGTAATATTTGACAACATTCCTGGCGAGTTGGCCTCTACCTCTCCGTGAGACCTTCATATACATCAATAACGTAATATAATCTAACCTAACCCAACCTATCATCTCGGCGGTAATATTTGACAACATTCCTGGTCAGTTGGCCTCTGCGTCTCCGTGGAACCTTCATATACATCAATAACGTAATATCACCTAACCTAACCCAACCTAAGATCTCGGCACTAATATTTGACAACATTCCTGGCGAGTTGGCCTCTACGTCTCTGTGGGAATTTTATATACATCAATAACGTAATATAACCTAACCTAACCCAACCTAACATCTCGGCACTAATATTTGACAACATTCCTGGCGAGTTGGCCTCTACCTCTCCGTGGGACCTTCATATACGTCAATAACGTAATATAATCTAGCCTAACCCAACCTATCATCTCGGCGGTAATATTTGACAACATTCCTGACGAGTTGGCCTCTACGTCTCCGTGGGACCTTCATATACTTCAATAACGTAATATAACCTAACCTAAACCAACCTATCATCTCGGCGGTAATATTTGACAACATTCCTGACGAGTTGGCCTCTACGTCTCCGTGGGACTTTTATATACATCAATAACGTAATTTAACCTAACCTAAACCAACGTAACATCTCGGCAGTAATATTTGACAACATTCCTGGCGAGTTGGCCTCTACGTCTCCGTGGGGCCTTCATATACATCAATAACGTAATATAACCAAACCTAACCCAACCTAACATCTCGGCGGTAATATTTGACAACATTCCTGGCGAGTTGGTCTCTACGCCTCCGTGCGACCTTCATATACATCAATAACGTAATATAACCTAACCTGAACCAACCTATCATCTCGGCGGCAATATTTGACAACATTCGTGGCGAGTTGAGCTCTACGTCTCCGTGGGACCTTCATATACATCAATAACGTAATATCGCCTAACCTAACCCAACCTAAGATCTCGGCACTAATATTTGACAACATTCCTGGCGAGTTGGCCTCTACGTTTCTGTGGGAATTTTATATACATCAATAACGTAATATAACCTAACCTAACCCAACCTAACATCTCGGCGGTAATATATGACAACATTCCTGGTCAGTTGGCCTCTACGTCTCCGTGGAACCTTCATATACATCAATAATGTAATGTAACCTAACCTAACCCAACCTATCATATCGGCGGTAATATTTGACAACATTCCTGGGGAGTTGGCCTCTACCTCTCCGTGAGACCTTCATATACATCAATAACGTAATATAATCTAACCTAACCCAACCTATCATCTCGGCGGTAATATTTGACAACATTCCTGGTCAGTTAGCCTCTGCGTCTCCGTGGAACCTTCATATACATCAATAACGTAATATAACCTAACCTAACCCAACCTATCATCTCGGCGGTAATATTTGACAACATTGCTGGCGAGTTGGCCTCTACGTCTCCGTGGGACTTTTATATACATCAATAACGTAATTTAACCTAACCTAAACCTACGTAACATCTCGGCAGTAATATTTGACAACATTCCTGGCTTGTTGGCCTCTACGTCTCCGTGGGACCTTCATATACATCAATAACATAATATTACCTAACCTAACCCAACCTATCATCTCGGCGGTAATACTTGACAACATTCCTGGCGAGTTGGCCTCTACGTCTCCGTGGGACCTTCATATACATCAATAACGTAATATAACCTAACCTAACCCAAACTATCATCTCGGCGGTAATACTTGACAACATTCCTGACGAGTTGGCCTCTACGTCTCCGTGGGACCTTCATATACATCAATAACGTAATATAACCTAACCTAAACCAACCTATCATCTCGGCGGTAATATTTGACAGTATTCCTGACGAGTTGGCCTCTACGTCTCCGTCGGACTTTTATATACATCAATAACGTAATTTAACCTAACCTAAACCAACGTAACATCTCGGCAGTAATATTTGACAACATTCCTGGCTTGTTGGCCTCTATGTTTCCGTGGGACCTTTATATACATCATTAACGTAATATAACCTAGCCTAACCCAATCTAACATCTCGGCGGTAATATTTGACAACAATCCTGGCTTGATGGCCTCTACGTCTCCGTGGGACCTTCATATACATCAACAACATAATATTACCTAACCTAACCCAACCTATCATCTCGGCGGTAATACTTGACAACATTCCTGGCGAGTTGGCCTCTACGTCTCCGTGGGACCTTCATATACATCAATAACGTAATATAACCTAACCTAACCCAACCTATCATCTCGGCGGTAATATTTGACAACATTCCTGACGAGTTGGCCTCTACGTCTCCGTCGAACCTTCATATACATCAATAACGTAATATAACCGAACCTAAACCAACGTATCATCTCGGCGGTGATATTTGACAACATTCCTGACGAGTTGGCCTCTACGTCTCCGTGGGACTTTTATATACATCAATAACGTAATTTAACCTAACCTAAACCAACGTAACATCTCGGCAGTAATATTTGACAACATTCCTGGCTTGTTGGCCTCTATGTTTCCGTGGGACCTTTATATCCATCAATAACGTAATATAACCTAACCTAACCCAACCTAACATCTCGGCACTAATATTTGACGACATTCCTCACGAGTTGGCCTCTACCTCTCCGTGGGACCTTCATATACGTCAATAACGTAATATAATCTAGCCTAACCCAACCTATCATCTCGGCGGTAATATTTGATAACATTCCTGGTCAGTTGGCCTCTACGTCGCCGTGGAACCTTCATATACATCAATAACGTAATATAACCTAACCTAACCCAACCTATCATCTCGGCGGTAATATTTGACAACATTCCTGGCGAGTTGGCCTCTACGTCTCCGTGGGACTTTTATATACATCAATAACGTAATTTAACCTAACCTAAACCAACCTATCATCTCGGCGGTAATGTTTGACAACATTCCTCGCTTGATGGCCTCTACGTCTCCGTGGGTCCTTCATATACACCAATAACGTAATATAACGTAACCTAAACCAACCTATCATATCGGCGGTAATATTTGACAACATTCCTGGCGAGTTGGCCTCTACGTCTCCGTGGGACCTTCATATACATCAACAACATAATATTACCTAACCTAACCCAACCTATCATCTCGGCGGTAATACTTGACAACATTCCTGGCGAGTTGGCCTCTACGTCTCCGTGGGACCTTCATATACATCAATAACGTAATATAACCTAACCTAACCCAACCTATCATCTCGGCGGTAATATTTGACAACATTCCTGACGAGTTGGCCTCTACGTCTCCGTCGAACCTTCATATACATCAATAACGTAATATAACCGAACCTAAACCAACGTATCATCTCGGCGGTGATATTTGACAACATTCCTGACGAGTTGGCCTCTACGTCTCCGTGGGACTTTTATATACATCAATAACGTAATTTAACCTAACCTAAACCAACGTAACATCTCGGCAGTAATATTTGACAACATTCCTGGCTTGTTGGCCTCTATGTTTCCGTGGGACCTTTATATCCATCAATAACGTAATATAACCTAACCTAACCCAATCTAACATCTCGGCGGTAATATTTGACAACATTCCTCGCTTGATGGCCTCTACGTCTCCGTGGGACCTTCATATACACCAATAACGTAATATAACGTAACCTAAACCAACCTATCATATCGGCGGTAATATATGACAACATTCCTGGGGAGTTGGCCTCTACCTCTCCGTGAGACCTTCATATACATCAATAACGTAATATAATCTAACCTAACCCAACCTATCATCTCGGCGGTAATATTTGACAACATTCCTGGTCAGTTAGCCTCTGCGTCTCCGTGGAACCTTCATATACATCAATAACGTAATATAACCTAACCTAACCCAACCTATCATCTCGGCGGTAATATTTGACAACATTGCTGGCGAGTTGGCCTCTACGTCTCCGTGGGACTTTTATATACATCAATAACGTAATTTAACCTAACCTAAACCTACGTAACATCTGGGCCGTAATATTTGACAACATTCCTGGCTTGATGGCCTCTACGTCTCCGTGGGACCTTTATATACATCATTAACGTAATATAACCTAGCCTAACCCAATCTAACATCTCGGCGGTAATATTTGACAACATTCCTGGCTTGATGGCCTCTACGTCTCCGTGGGACCTTCATATACATCAACAACATAATATTACCTAACCTAACCCAACCTATCATCTCGGCGGTAATACTTGACAACATTCCTGGCGAGTTGGCCTCTACGTCTCCGTGGGACCTTCATATACATCAATAACGTAATATAACCTAACCTAACCCAACCTATCATCTCGGCGGTAATATTTGACAACATTCCTGGCGAGTTGGGCTCTACGTCTCCGTGGGAATATTATATACATCAATAACGTAATTTAACCTAACCTAAACCAACCTATCATCTCGGCGGTAATGTTTGACAACATTCCTCGCTTGATGGCCTCTACGTCTCCGTGGGACCTTCATATACACCAATAACGTAATATAACGTAACCTAAACCAACCTATCATATCGGCGGTAATATTTGACAACATTCCTGGCGAGTTGGCCTCTACGTCTCCGTGGGACCTTCATATACATCAATAACGTAATATAACCTAACCTAACCCAACCTAACATCTCGGCGGTAATATTTGACAACATTCCTGGCGAGTTGGCCTCTACGTCTCCGTGGGGCCTTCATATACATCAATAACGTAATATAATCAAACCTAACCCAACCTAACATCTCGGCGGTAATATTTGACAACATTCCTGGCGAGTTGGCCTCTACGTCTCCGTGGGACTTTTATATACATCAATAACGTAATTTAACCTAACCTAAACCAACCTATCATCTCGGCGGTAATACTTGACAACATTCCTGGCGAGTTGGCCTCTACGTCTCCGTGGGACCTTCATATACATCAATAACGTAATATAACCTAACCTAACCCAACCTATCATCTCGGCGGTAATATTTGACAACATTCCTGACGAGTTGGCCTCTACGTCTCCGTCGAACCTTCATATACATCAATAACGTAATATAACCGAACCTAAACCAACGTATCATCTCGGCGGTGATATTTGACAACATTCCTGACGAGTTGGCCTCTACGTCTCCGTGGGACTTTTATATACATCAATAACGTAATTTAACCTAACCTAAACCAACGTATCATCTCGGCAGTAATATTTGACAACATTCCTGGCTTGTTGGCCTCTATGTTTCCGTGGGACCTTTATATCCATCAATAACGTAATATAACCTAACCTAACCCAATCTAACATCTCGGCGGTAATATTTGACAACATTCCTCGCTTGATGGCCTCTACGTCTCCGTGGGACCTTCATATACACCAATAACGTAATATAACGTAACCTAAACCAACCTATCATATCGGCGGTAATATATGACAACATTCCTGGGGAGTTGGCCTCTACCTCTCCGTGAGACCTTCATATACATCAATAACGTAATATAATCTAACCTAACCCAACCTATCATCTCGGCGGTAATATTTGACAACATTCCTGGTCAGTTAGCCTCTGCGTCTCCGTGGAACCTTCATATACATCAATAACGTAATATAACCTAACCTAACCCAACCTATCATCTCGGCGGTAATATTTGACAACATTGCTGGCGAGTTGGCCTCTACGTCTCCGTGGGACTTTTATATACATCAATAACGTAATTTAACCTAACCTAAACCTACGTAACATCTGGGCCGTAATATTTGACAACATTCCTGGCTTGATGGCCTCTACGTCTCCGTGGGACCTTCATATACATCAATAACATAATATTACCTAACCTAACCCAACCTATCATCTCGGCGGTAATACTTGACAACATTCCTCGCGAGTTGGCCTCTACGTCTCCGTGGGACCTTCATATACATCAATAACGTAATATAACCTAACCTAACCCAAACTATCATCTCGGCGGTAATACTTGACAACATTCCTGACGAGTTGGCCTCTACGTCTCCGTGGGACCTTCATATACATCAATAACGTAATATAACCTAACCTAAACCAACCTATCATCTCGGCGGTAATATTTGACAGTATTCCTGACGAGTTGGCCTCTACGTCTCCGTCGGACTTTTATATACATCAATAACGTAATTTAACCTAACCTAAACCAACGTAACATCTCGGCAGTAATATTTGACAACATTCCTGGCTTGTTGGCCTCTATGTTTCCGTGGGACCTTTATATACATCATTAACGTAATATAACCTAGCCTAACCCAATCTAACATCTCGGCGGTAATATTTGACAACATTCCTGGCTTGATGGCCTCTACGTCTCCGTGGGACCTTCATATACATCAACAACATAATATTACCTAACCTAACCCAACCTATCATCTCGGCGGTAATACTTGACAACATTCCTGGCGAGTTGGCCTCTACGTCTCCGTGGGACCTTCATATACATCAATAACGTAATATAACCTAACCTAACCCAACCTATCATCTCGGCGGTAATATTTGACAACATTCCTGGCGAGTTGGGCTCTACGTCTCCGTGGGAATATTATATACATCAATAACGTAATTTAACCTAACCTAAACCAACCTATCATCTCGGCGGTAATGTTTGACAACATTCCTCGCTTGATGGCCTCTACGTCTCCGTGGGACCTTCATATACACCAATAACGTAATATAACGTAACCTAAACCAACCTATCATATCGGCGGTAATATTTGACAACATTCCTGGCGAGTTGGCCTCTACGTCTCCGTGGGACCTTCATATACATCAATAACGTAATATAACCTAACCTAACCCAACCTAACATCTCGGCGGTAATATTTGACAACATTCCCGGCGAGTTGGCCTCTACGTCTCCGTGGGGCCTTCATATACATCAATAACGTAATATAATCAAACCTAACCCAACCTAACATCTCGGCGGTAATATTTGACAACATTCCTGACGAGTTGGCCTCTACGTCTCCGTGGGACTTTTATATACATCAATAACGTAATTTAACCTAACCTAAACCAACGTAACATCTCGGCAGTAATATTTGACAACATTCCTGGCTTGTTGGCCTCTATGTTTCCGTGGGACCTTTATATACATCAATAACGTAATATAACCTAACCTAACCCAATCTAACATCTCGGCGGTAATATTTGACAACATTCCTGGCGAGTTGGCCTCTACGTCTCCGTGGAACCTTCATATACATCAATAACGTAATATAACCTAACCTAACCCAACCTATCATCTCGGCGGTAATATTTGACAACATTCCTGGCGAGTTGGCCTCTACGTCTCCGTGGGACCTTCATATACATCAATAACGTAATATAACCTAACCTAACCCAAACTAACATCTCGGCGGTAATATATGACAACATTCCTGGCGAGTTGGCCTCTACGTCTCCGTGGGGCCTTCATATACATCAATAACGTAATATAACCAAACCTAACCCAACCTAACATCTCGGCGGTAATATTTGACAACATTCCTGGCGAGTTGGTCTCTACGCCTCCGTGTGACCTTCATATACATCAATAACGTAATATAGCCTAACCTAACCCACCCTAACATCTCGGCACTAATATTTGACAACATTCCTGGCGAGTTGGCCTCTATCTCTCCGTGCGACCTTCATATAAATCAATAACGTAATATAACGTAACCTAACCCAACCTATCATATCGGCGGTAATATTTGACAACATTCCTGGCGAGTTGGCCTCTACCTCTCCGTGAGACCTTCATATACATCAATAACGTAATATAATCTAACCTAACCCAAACTATCATCTCGGCGGTAATACTTGACAACATTCCTGGCGAGTTGGCCTCTACGTCTCCGTGGGACCTTCATATACATCACTAACGTAATATCACCTAACCTAACCCAACCTATCATCTCGGCGGTAATATTTGACAACATTCCTGGCGAGTTTGCCTCTATCTCTCCGTGCGACCTTCATATACATCAATAACGTAATATAACGTAACCTAACCCAACCTATCATATCCGTACTAATATTTGACGACATTCCTCGCGAGTTGGCCTCTATCTCTCCGTGGGACCTTGATATACGTCAATAACGTAATATAATCTAGCCTAACCCAACCTATCATCTCGGCGATAATATTTGATAACATTCCTGGTCAGTTGGCCTCTACGTCTCCGTGGGACCTTCATATACATCAATAACGTAATATAACCTAATCTGACCTAACCTAACATCTCGACGGTGATATTTGACAACATTCCTGGCTTGATGGCCCCTACGTCTCCGTGGGACCTTCATATACATCAATAACGTAATATAACGTAACCTAAACCAACCTATCATATCGGCGGTAATATTTGACAACATTCCTGGCGAGTTGGCCTCTGCGTCTCCGTGGAACCTTCATATACATCAATAACGTAATATAACCTAACCTAACCCAACCTATCATCTCGGCGGTAATATTTGACAACATTCCTGGCGAATTGGCCTCTACGTCTCCGTGGGACCTTCATATACATCAATAACGTAATATAGCCTAACCTAACCCAACCTAACATCTCGGCACTAATATTTGACAACATTCCTGGCGAGTTGGCCTCTATCTCTCCGTGCGACCTTCATATACATCAATAACGTAATATAACGTAACCTAACCCAACCTATCATATCGGCGGTAATATTTGACAACATTCCTGGCGAATTGGCCTCTACCTCTCCGTGAGACCTTCATATACATCAATAACGTAATATAATCTAACCTAACCCAACCTATCATCTCGGCGGTAATATTTGACAACATTCCTGGTCAGTTGGCCTCTGCGTCTCCGTGGAACCTTCATATACATCAATAACGTAATATCACCTAACCTAACCCAACCTAAGATCTCGGCACTAATATTTGACAACATTCCTGGCGAGTTGGCCTCTACGTCTCTGTGGGAATTTTATATACATCAATAACGTAATATAACCTAACCTAACCCAACCTAACATCTCGGCGGTAATATATGACAACATTCCTGGTCAGTTGGCCTCTACGTCTCCGTGGAACCTTCATATACATCAATAATGTAATGTAACCTAACCTAACCCAACCTATCATATCGGCGGTAATATTTGACAACATTCCTGGGGAGTTGGCCTCTACCTCTCCGTGAGACCTTCATATACATCAATAACGTAATATAATCTAACCTAACCCAACCTATCATCTCGGCGGTAATATTTGACAACATTCCTGGTCAGTTAGCCTCTGCGTCTCCGTGGAACCTTCATATACATCAATAACGTAATATAACCTAACCTAACCCAACCTATCATCTCGGCGGTAATATTTGACAACATTGCTGGCGAGTTGGCCTCTACGTCTCCGTGGGACTTTTATATACATCAATAACGTAATTTAACCTAACCTAAACCTACGTAACATCTCGGCAGTAATATTTGACAACATTCCTGGCGAGTTGGTCTCTACGCCTCCGTGCGACCTTCATATACATCAATAACGTAATATAACCTAACCTGAACCAACCTATCATCTCGGCGGCAATATTTGACAACATTCGTGGCGAGTTGAGCTCTACGTCTCCGTGGGACCTTCATATACATCAATAACGTAATATCGCCTAACCTAACCCAACCTAAGATCTCGGCACTAATATTTGACAACATTCCTGGCGAGTTGGCCTCTACGTTTCTGTGGGAATTTTATATACATCAATAACGTAATATAACCTAACCTAACCCAACCTAACATCTCGGCGGTAATATATGACAACATTCCTGGTCAGTTGGCCTCTACGTCTCCGTGGAACCTTCATATACATCAATAATGTAATGTAACCTAACCTAACCCAACCTATCATATCGGCGGTAATATTTGACAACATTCCTGGGGAGTTGGCCTCTACCTCTCCGTGAGACCTTCATATACATCAATAACGTAATATAATCTAACCTAACCCAACCTATCATCTCGGCGGTAATATTTGACAACATTCCTGGTCAGTTAGCCTCTGCGTCTCCGTGGAACCTTCATATACATCAATAACGTAATATAACCTAACCTAACCCAACCTATCATCTCGGCGGTAATATTTGACAACATTGCTGGCGAGTTGGCCTCTACGTCTCCGTGGGACTTTTATATACATCAATAACGTAATTTAACCTAACCTAAACCTACGTAACATCTCGGCAGTAATATTTGACAACATTCCTGGCTTGTTGGCCTCTACGTCTCCGTGGGACCTTCATATACATCAATAACATAATATTACCTAACCTAACCCAACCTATCATCTCGGCGGTAATACTTGACAACATTCCTGGCGAGTTGGCCTCTACGTCTCCGTGGGACCTTCATATACATCAATAACGTAATATAACCTAACCTAACCCAAACTATCATCTCGGCGGTAATACTTGACAACATTCCTGACGAGTTGGCCTCTACGTCTCCGTGGGACCTTCATATACATCAATAACGTAATATAACCTAACCTAAACCAACCTATCATCTCGGCGGTAATATTTGACAGTATTCCTGACGAGTTGGCCTCTACGTCTCCGTCGGACTTTTATATACATCAATAACGTAATTTAACCTAACCTAAACCAACGTAACATCTCGGCAGTAATATTTGACAACATTCCTGGCTTGTTGGCCTCTATGTTTCCGTGGGACCTTTATATACATCATTAACGTAATATAACCTAGCCTAACCCAATCTAACATCTCGGCGGTAATATTTGACAACATTCCTGGCTTGATGGCCTCTACGTCTCCGTGGGACCTTCATATACATCAACAACATAATATTACCTAACCTAACCCAACCTATCATCTCGGCGGTAATACTTGACAACATTCCTGGCGAGTTGGCCTCTACGTCTCCGTGGGACCTTCATATACATCAATAACGTAATATAACCTAACCTAACCCAACCTATCATCTCGGCGGTAATATTTGACAACATTCCTGACGAGTTGGCCTCTACGTCTCCGTCGAACCTTCATATACATCAATAACGTAATATAACCGAACCTAAACCAACGTATCATCTCGGCGGTGATATTTGACAACATTCCTGACGAGTTGGCCTCTACGTCTCCGTGGGACTTTTATATACATCAATAACGTAATTTAACCTAACCTAAACCAACGTAACATCTCGGCAGTAATATTTGACAACATTCCTGGCTTGTTGGCCTCTATGTTTCCGTGGGACCTTTATATCCATCAATAACGTAATATAACCTAACCTAACCCAACCTAACATCTCGGCACTAATATTTGACGACATTCCTCACGAGTTGGCCTCTACCTCTCCGTGGGACCTTCATATGCGTCAATAACGTAATATAATCTAGCCTAACCCAACCTATCATCTCGGCGGTAATATTTGATAACATTCCTGGTCAGTTGGCCTCTACGTCGCCGTGGAACCTTCATATACATCAATAACGTAATATAACCTAACCTAACCCAACCTATCATCTCGGCGGTAATATTTGACAACATTCCTGGCGAGTTGGCCTCTACGTCTCCGTGGGACTTTTATATACATCAATAACGTAATTTAACCTAACCTAAACCAACCTATCATCTCGGCGGTAATGTTTGACAACATTCCTCGCTTGATGGCCTCTACGTCTCCGTGGGTCCTTCATATACACCAATAACGTAGTATAACGTAACCTAAACCAACCTATCATATCGGCGGTAATATTTGACAACATTCCTGGCGAGTTGGCCTCTACGTCTCCGTGGGACCTTCATATACATCAACAACATAATATTACCTAACCTAACCCAACCTATCATCTCGGCGGTAATACTTGACAACATTCCTGGCGAGTTGGCCTCTACGTCTCCGTGGGACCTTCATATACATCAATAACGTAATATAACCTAACCTAACCCAACCTATCATCTCGGCGGTAATATTTGACAACATTCCTGACGAGTTGGCCTCTACGTCTCCGTCGAACCTTCATATACATCAATAACGTAATATAACCGAACCTAAACCAACGTATCATCTCGGCTGTGATATTTGACAACATTCCTGACGAGTTGGCCTCTACGTCTCCGTGGGACATTTATATACATCAATAACGTAATTTAACCTAACCTAAACCAACGTAACATCTCGGCAGTAATATTTGACAACATTCCTGGCTTGTTGGCCTCTATGTTTCCGTGGGACCTTTATATCCATCAATAACGTAATATAACCTAACCTAACCCAACCTAACATCTCGGCACTAATATTTGACGACATTCCTCACGAGTTGGCCTCTACCTCTCCGTGGGACCTTCATATACGTCAATAACGTAATATAATCTAGCCTAACCCAACCTATCATCTCGGCGGTAATATTTGATAACATTCCTGGTCAGTTGGCCTCTACGTCGCCGTGGAACCTTCATATACATCAATAACGTAATATAACCTAACCTAACCCAACCTATCATCTCGGCGGTAATATTTGACAACATTCCTGGCGAGTTGGCCTCTACGTCTCCGTGGGACTTTTATATACATCAATAACGTAATTTAACCTAACCTAAACCAACCTATCATCTCGGCGGTAATGTTTGACAACATTCCTCGCTTGATGGCCTCTACGTCTCCGTGGGTCCTTCATATACACCAATAACGTAATATAACGTAACCTAAACCAACCTATCATATCGGCGGTAATATTTGACAACATTCCTGGCGAGTTGGCCTCTACGTCTCCGTGGGACCTTCATATACATCAATAACGTAATATAACCTAACCTAACCCAACCTAACATCTCGGCGGTAATATTTGACAACATTCCTGGCGAGTTGGCCTCTACGTCTCCGTGGGGCCTTCATATACATCAATAACGTAATATAATCAAACCTAACCCAACCTAACATCTCGGCGGTAATATTTGACAACATTCCTGACGAGTTGGCCTCTACGTCTCCGTGGGACTTTTATATACATCAATAACGTAATTTAACCTAACCTAAACCAACGTAACATCTCGGCAGTAATATTTGACAACATTCCTGGCTTGTTGGCCTCTATGTTTCCGTGGGACCTTTATATACATCAATAACGTAATATAACCTAACCTAACCCAATCTAACATCTCGGCGGTAATATTTGACAACATTCCTGGCGAGTTGGCCTCTACGTCTCCGTGGGACCTTCATATACATCAATAACGTAATATAACCTAACCTAACCTAACCTAACATCTCGACGGTAATATTTGACAACATTCCTGGCTTGATGGCCCCTACGTCTCCGTGGGACCTTCATATACACCAATAACGTAATATAACGTAACCTAAACCAACCTATCATATCGGCGGTAATATTTGACAACATTCCTGGCGAGTTGGCCTCTACGTCTCCGTGGGTCCTTCATATACACCAATAACGTAATATAACGTAACCTAAACCAACCTATCATATCGGCGGTAATATTTGACAACATTCCTGGCGAGTTGGCCTCTACGTCTCCGTGGGACCTTCATATACATCAATAACGTAATATAACCTAACCTAACCCAACCTAACATCTCGGCGGTAATATTTGACAACATTCCTGGCGAGTTGGCCTCTACGTCTCCGTGGGGCCTTCATATACATCAATAACGTAATATAATCAAACCTAACCCACCCTAACATCTCGGCACTAATATTTGACAACATTCCTGGCGAGTTGGCCTCTATCTCTCCGTGCGACCTTCATATAAATCAATAACGTAATATAACGTAACCTAACCCAACCTATCATATCGGCGGTAATATTTGACAACATTCCTGGCGAGTTGGCCTCTACCTCTCCGTGAGACCTTCATATACATCAATAACGTAATATAATCTAACCTAACCCAAACTATCATCTCGGCGGTAATACTTGACAACATTCCTGGCGAGTTGGCCTCTACGTCTCCGTGAGACCTTCATATACATCAATAACGTAATATAATCTAACCTAACCCAACCTATCATCTCGGCGGTAATATTTGACAACATTCCTGGTCAGTTGGCCTCTGCGTCTCCGTGGAACCTTCATATACATCAATAACGTAATATCACCTAACCTAACCCAACCTAAGATCTCGGCACTAATATTTGACAACATTCCTGGCGAGTTGGCCTCTACGTCTCTGTGGGAATTTTATATACATCAATAACGTAATATAACCTAACCTAACCCAACCTAACATCTCGGCACTAATATTTGACAACATTCCTGGCGAGTTGGCCTCTACCTCTCCGTGGGACCTTCATATACGTCAATAACGTAATATAATCTAGCCTAACCCAACCTATCATCTCGGCGGTAATATTTGACAACATTCCTGACGAGTTGGCCTCTACGTCTCCGTGGGACCTTCATATACTTCAATAACGTAATATAACCTAACCTAAACCAACCTATCATCTCGGCGGTAATATTTGACAACATTCCTGACGAGTTGGCCTCTACGTCTCCGTGGGACTTTTATATACATCAATAACGTAATTTAACCTAACCTAAACCAACGTAACATCTCGGCAGTAATATTTGACAACATTCCTGGCGAGTTGGCCTCTACGTCTCCGTGGGGCCTTCATATACATCAATAACGTAATATAACCAAACCTAACCCAACCTAACATCTCGGCGGTAATATTTGACAACATTCCTGGCGAGTTGGTCTCTACGCCTCCGTGCGACCTTCATATACATCAATAACGTAATATAACCTAACCTGAACCAACCTATCATCTCGGCGGCAATATTTGACAACATTCGTGGCGAGTTGAGCTCTACGTCTCCGTGGGACCTTCATATACATCAATAACGTAATATCGCCTAACCTAACCCAACCTAAGATCTCGGCACTAATATTTGACAACATTCCTGGCGAGTTGGCCTCTACGTTTCTGTGGGAATTTTATATACATCAATAACGTAATATAACCTAACCTAACCCAACCTAACATCTCGGCGGTAATATATGACAACATTCCTGGTCAGTTGGCCTCTACGTCTCCGTGGAACCTTCATATACATCAATAATGTAATGTAACCTAACCTAACCCAACCTATCATATCGGCGGTAATATTTGACAACATTCCTGGGGAGTTGGCCTCTACCTCTCCGTGAGACCTTCATATACATCAATAACGTAATATAATCTAACCTAACCCAACCTATCATCTCGGCGGTAATATTTGACAACATTCCTGGTCAGTTAGCCTCTGCGTCTCCGTGGAACCTTCATATACATCAATAACGTAATATAACCTAACCTAACCCAACCTATCATCTCGGCGGTAATATTTGACAACATTGCTGGCGAGTTGGCCTCTACGTCTCCGTGGGACTTTTATATACATCAATAACGTAATTTAACCTAACCTAAACCTACGTAACATCTCGGCAGTAATATTTGACAACATTCCTGGCTTGTTGGCCTCTACGTCTCCGTGGGACCTTCATATACATCAATAACATAATATTACCTAACCTAACCCAACCTATCATCTCGGCGGTAATACTTGACAACATTCCTGGCGAGTTGGCCTCTACGTCTCCGTGGGACCTTCATATACATCAATAACGTAATATAACCTAACCTAACCCAAACTATCATCTCGGCGGTAATACTTGACAACATTCCTGACGAGTTGGCCTCTACGTCTCCGTGGGACCTTCATATACATCAATAACGTAATATAACCTAACCTAAACCAACCTATCATCTCGGCGGTAATATTTGACAGTATTCCTGACGAGTTGGCCTCTACGTCTCCGTCGGACTTTTATATACATCAATAACGTAATTTAACCTAACCTAAACCAACGTAACATCTCGGCAGTAATATTTGACAACATTCCTGGCTTGTTGGCCTCTATGTTTCCGTGGGACCTTTATATACATCATTAACGTAATATAACCTAGCCTAACCCAATCTAACATCTCGGCGGTAATATTTGACAACATTCCTGGCTTGATGGCCTCTACGTCTCCGTGGGACCTTCATATACATCAACAACATAATATTACCTAACCTAACCCAACCTATCATCTCGGCGGTAATACTTGACAACATTCCTGGCGAGTTGGCCTCTACGTCTCCGTGGGACCTTCATATACATCAATAACGTAATATAACCTAACCTAACCCAACCTATCATCTCGGCGGTAATATTTGACAACATTCCTGACGAGTTGGCCTCTACGTCTCCGTCGAACCTTCATATACATCAATAACGTAATATAACCGAACCTAAACCAACGTATCATCTCGGCGGTGATATTTGACAACATTCCTGACGAGTTGGCCTCTACGTCTCCGTGGGACTTTTATATACATCAATAACGTAATTTAACCTAACCTAAACCAACGTAACATCTCGGCAGTAATATTTGACAACATTCCTGGCTTGTTGGCCTCTATGTTTCCGTGGGACCTTTATATCCATCAATAACGTAATATAACCTAACCTAACCCAACCTAACATCTCGGCACTAATATTTGACGACATTCCTCACGAGTTGGCCTCTACCTCTCCGTGGGACCTTCATATACGTCAATAACGTAATATAATCTAGCCTAACCCAACCTATCATCTCGGCGGTAATATTTGATAACATTCCTGGTCAGTTGGCCTCTACGTCGCCGTGGAACCTTCATATACATCAATAACGTAATATAACCTAACCTAACCCAACCTATCATCTCGGCGGTAATATTTGACAACATTCCTGGCGAGTTGGCCTCTACGTCTCCGTGGGACTTTTATATACATCAATAACGTAATTTAACCTAACCTAAACCAACCTATCATCTCGGCGGTAATGTTTGACAACATTCCTCGCTTGATGGCCTCTACGTCTCCGTGGGTCCTTCATATACACCAATAACGTAGTATAACGTAACCTAAACCAACCTATCATATCGGCGGTAATATTTGACAACATTCCTGGCGAGTTGGCCTCTACGTCTCCGTGGGACCTTCATATACATCAACAACATAATATTACCTAACCTAACCCAACCTATCATCTCGGCGGTAATACTTGACAACATTCCTGGCGAGTTGGCCTCTACGTCTCCGTGGGACCTTCATATACATCAATAACGTAATATAACCTAACCTAACCCAACCTATCATCTCGGCGGTAATATTTGACAACATTCCTGACGAGTTGGCCTCTACGTCTCCGTCGAACCTTCATATACATCAATAACGTAATATAACCGAACCTAAACCAACGTATCATCTCGGCTGTGATATTTGACAACATTCCTGACGAGTTGGCCTCTACGTCTCCGTGGGACTTTTATATACATCAATAACGTAATTTAACCTAACCTAAACCAACGTAACATCTCGGCAGTAATATTTGACAACATTCCTGGCTTGTTGGCCTCTATGTTTCCGTGGGACCTTTATATCCATCAATAACGTAATATAACCTAACCTAACCCAACCTAACATCTCGGCACTAATATTTGACGACATTCCTCACGAGTTGGCCTCTACCTCTCCGTGGGACCTTCATATACGTCAATAACGTAATATAATCTAGCCTAACCCAACCTATCATCTCGGCGGTAATATTTGATAACATTCCTGGTCAGTTGGCCTCTACGTCGCCGTGGAACCTTCATATACATCAATAACGTAATATAACCTAACCTAACCCAACCTATCATCTCGGCGGTAATATTTGACAACATTCCTGGCGAGTTGGCCTCTACGTCTCCGTGGGACTTTTATATACATCAATAACGTAATTTAACCTAACCTAAACCAACCTATCATCTCGGCGGTAATGTTTGACAACATTCCTCGCTTGATGGCCTCTACGTCTCCGTGGGTCCTTCATATACACCAATAACGTAATATAACGTAACCTAAACCAACCTATCATATCGGCGGTAATATTTGACAACATTCCTGGCGAGTTGGCCTCTACGTCTCCGTGGGACCTTCATATACATCAATAACGTAATATAACCTAACCTAACCCAACCTAACATCTCGGCGGTAATATTTGACAACATTCCTGGCGAGTTGGCCTCTACGTCTCCGTGGGGCCTTCATATACATCAATAACGTAATATAATCAAACCTAACCCAACCTAACATCTCGGCGGTAATATTTGACAACATTCCTGACGAGTTGGCCTCTACGTCTCCGTGGGACTTTTATATACATCAATAACGTAATTTAACCTAACCTAAACCAACGTAACATCTCGGCAGTAATATTTGACAACATTCCTGGCTTGTTGGCCTCTATGTTTCCGTGGGACCTTTATATACATCAATAACGTAATATAACCTAACCTAACCCAATCTAACATCTCGGCGGTAATATTTGACAACATTCCTGGCGAGTTGGCCTCTACGTCTCCGTGGGACCTTCATATACATCAATAACGTAATATAACCTAACCTAACCTAACCTAACATCTCGACGGTAATATTTGACAACATTCCTGGCTTGATGGCCCCTACGTCTCCGTGGGACCTTCATATACACCAATAACGTAATATAACGTAACCTAAACCAACCTATCATATCGGCGGTAATATTTGACAACATTCCTGGCGAGTTGGCCTCTACGTCTCCGTGGGTCCTTCATATACACCAATAACGTAATATAACGTAACCTAAACCAACCTATCATATCGGCGGTAATATTTGACAACATTCCTGGCGAGTTGGCCTCTACGTCTCCGTGGGACCTTCATATACATCAATAACGTAATATAACCTAACCTAACCCAACCTAACATCTCGGCGGTAATATTTGACAACATTCCTGGCGAGTTGGCCTCTACGTCTCCGTGGGGCCTTCATATACATCAATAACGTAATATAATCAAACCTAACCCAACCTAACATCTCGGCGGTAACATTTGACAACATTCCTGACGAGTTGGCCTCTACGTCTCCGTGGGACTTTTATATACATCAATAACGTAATTTAACCTAACCTAAACCAACGTAACATCTCGGCAGTAATATTGGACAACATTCCTGGCTTGTTGGCCTCTATGTTTCCGTGGGACCTTTATATACATCAATAACGTAATATAACCTAACCTAACCCAATCTAACATCTCGGCGGTAATATTTGACAACATTCCTGGTCAGTTGGCCTCTGCGTCTCCGTGGAACCTTCATATACATCAATAACGTAATATCACCTAACCTAACCCAACCTAAGATCTCGGCACTAATATTTGACAACATTCCTGGCGAGTTGGCCTCTACGTCTCTGTGGGAATTTTATATACATCAATAACGTAATATAACCTAACCTAACCCAACCTAACATCTCGGCACTAATATTTGACAACATTCCTGGCGAGTTGGCCTCTACCTCTCCGTGGGACCTTCATATACGTCAATAACGTAATATAATCTAGCCTAACCCAACCTATCATCTCGGCGGTAATATTTGACAACATTCCTGACGAGTTGGCCTCTACGTCTCCGTGGGACCTTCATATACTTCAATAACGTAATATAACCTAACCTAAACCAACCTATCATCTCGGCGGTAATATTTGACAACATTCCTGACGAGTTGGCCTCTACGTCTCCGTGGGACTTTTATATACATCAATAACGTAATTTAACCTAACCTAAACCAACGTAACATCTCGGCAGTAATATTTGACAACATTCCTGGCGAGTTGGCCTCTACGTCTCCGTGGGGCCTTCATATACATCAATAACGTAATATAACCAAACCTAACCCAACCTAACATCTCGGCGGTAATATTTGACAACATTCCTGGCGAGTTGGTCTCTACGCCTCCGTGCGACCTTCATATACATCAATAACGTAATATAACCTAACCTGAACCAACCTATCATCTCGGCGGCAATATTTGACAACATTCGTGGCGAGTTGAGCTCTACGTCTCCGTGGGACCTTCATATACATCAATAACGTAATATCGCCTAACCTAACCCAACCTAAGATCTCGGCACTAATATTTGACAACATTCCTGGCGAGTTGGCCTCTACGTTTCTGTGGGAATTTTATATACATCAATAACGTAATATAACCTAACCTAACCCAACCTAACATCTCGGCGGTAATATATGACAACATTCCTGGTCAGTTGGCCTCTACGTCTCCGTGGAACCTTCATATACATCAATAATGTAATGTAACCTAACCTAACCCAACCTATCATATCGGCGGTAATATTTGACAACATTCCTGGGGAGTTGGCCTCTACCTCTCCGTGAGACCTTCATATACATCAATAACGTAATATAATCTAACCTAACCCAACCTATCATCTCGGCGGTAATATTTGACAACATTCCTGGTCAGTTAGCCTCTGCGTCTCCGTGGAACCTTCATATACATCAATAACGTAATATAACCTAACCTAACCCAACCTATCATCTCGGCGGTAATATTTGACAACATTGCTGGCGAGTTGGCCTCTACGTCTCCGTGGGACTTTTATATACATCAATAACGTAATTTAACCTAACCTAAACCTACGTAACATCTCGGCAGTAATATTTGACAACATTCCTGGCTTGTTGGCCTCTACGTCTCCGTGGGACCTTCATATACATCAATAACATAATATTACCTAACCTAACCCAACCTATCATCTCGGCGGTAATACTTGACAACATTCCTGGCGAGTTGGCCTCTACGTCTCCGTGGGACCTTCATATACATCAATAACGTAATATAACCTAACCTAACCCAAACTATCATCTCGGCGGTAATACTTGACAACATTCCTGACGAGTTGGCCTCTACGTCTCCGTGGGACCTTCATATACATCAATAACGTAATATAACCTAACCTAAACCAACCTATCATCTCGGCGGTAATATTTGACAGTATTCCTGACGAGTTGGCCTCTACGTCTCCGTCGGACTTTTATATACATCAATAACGTAATTTAACCTAACCTAAACCAACGTAACATCTCGGCAGTAATATTTGACAACATTCCTGGCTTGTTGGCCTCTATGTTTCCGTGGGACCTTTATATACATCATTAACGTAATATAACCTAGCCTAACCCAATCTAACATCTCGGCGGTAATATTTGACAACATTCCTGGCTTGATGGCCTCTACGTCTCCGTGGGACCTTCATATACATCAACAACATAATATTACCTAACCTAACCCAACCTATCATCTCGGCGGTAATACTTGACAACATTCCTGGCGAGTTGGCCTCTACGTCTCCGTGGGACCTTCATATACATCAATAACGTAATATAACCTAACCTAACCCAACCTATCATCTCGGCGGTAATATTTGACAACATTCCTGACGAGTTGGCCTCTACGTCTCCGTCGAACCTTCATATACATCAATAACGTAATATAACCGAACCTAAACCAACGTATCATCTCGGCGGTGATATTTGACAACATTCCTGACGAGTTGGCCTCTACGTCTCCGTGGGACTTTTATATACATCAATAACGTAATTTAACCTAACCTAAACCAACGTAACATCTCGGCAGTAATATTTGACAACATTCCTGGCTTGTTGGCCTCTATGTTTCCGTGGGACCTTTATATCCATCAATAACGTAATATAACCTAACCTAACCCAACCTAACATCTCGGCACTAATATTTGACGACATTCCTCACGAGTTGGCCTCTACCTCTCCGTGGGACCTTCATATACGTCAATAACGTAATATAATCTAGCCTAACCCAACCTATCATCTCGGCGGTAATATTTGATAACATTCCTGGTCAGTTGGCCTCTACGTCGCCGTGGAACCTTCATATACATCAATAACGTAATATAACCTAACCTAACCCAACCTATCATCTCGGCGGTAATATTTGACAACATTCCTGGCGAGTTGGCCTCTACGTCTCCGTGGGACTTTTATATACATCAATAACGTAATTTAACCTAACCTAAACCAACCTATCATCTCGGCGGTAATGTTTGACAACATTCCTCGCTTGATGGCCTCTACGTCTCCGTGGGTCCTTCATATACACCAATAACGTAGTATAACGTAACCTAAACCAACCTATCATATCGGCGGTAATATTTGACAACATTCCTGGCGAGTTGGCCTCTACGTCTCCGTGGGACCTTCATATACATCAACAACATAATATTACCTAACCTAACCCAACCTATCATCTCGGCGGTAATACTTGACAACATTCCTGGCGAGTTGGCCTCTACGTCTCCGTGGGACCTTCATATACATCAATAACGTAATATAACCTAACCTAACCCAACCTATCATCTCGGCGGTAATATTTGACAACATTCCTGACGAGTTGGCCTCTACGTCTCCGTCGAACCTTCATATACATCAATAACGTAATATAACCGAACCTAAACCAACGTATCATCTCGGCTGTGATATTTGACAACATTCCTGACGAGTTGGCCTCTACGTCTCCGTGGGACTTTTATATACATCAATAACGTAATTTAACCTAACCTAAACCAACGTAACATCTCGGCAGTAATATTTGACAACATTCCTGGCTTGTTGGCCTCTATGTTTCCGTGGGACCTTTATATCCATCAATAACGTAATATAACCTAACCTAACCCAACCTAACATCTCGGCACTAATATTTGACGACATTCCTCACGAGTTGGCCTCTACCTCTCCGTGGGACCTTCATATACGTCAATAACGTAATATAATCTAGCCTAACCCAACCTATCATCTCGGCGGTAATATTTGATAACATTCCTGGTCAGTTGGCCTCTACGTCGCCGTGAAACCTTCATATACATCAATAACGTAATATAACCTAACCTAACCCAACCTATCATCTCGGCGGTAATATTTGACAACATTCCTGGCGAGTTGGCCTCTACGTCTCCGTGGGACTTTTATATACATCAATAACGTAATTTAACCTAACCTAAACCAACCTATCATCTCGGCGGTAATGTTTGACAACATTCCTCGCTTGATGGCCTCTACGTCTCCGTGGGTCCTTCATATACACCAATAACGTAATATAACGTAACCTAAACCAACCTATCATATCGGCGGTAATATTTGACAACATTCCTGGCGAGTTGGCCTCTACGTCTCCGTGGGACCTTCATATACATCAATAACGTAATATAACCTAACCTAACCCAACCTAACATCTCGGCGGTAATATTTGACAACATTCCTGGCGAGTTGGCCTCTACGTCTCCGTGGGGCCTTCATATACATCAATAACGTAATATAATCAAACCTAACCCAACCTAACATCTCGGCGGTAATATTTGACAACATTCCTGACGAGTTGGCCTCTACGTCTCCGTGGGACTTTTATATACATCAATAACGTAATTTAACCTAACCTAAACCAACGTAACATCTCGGCAGTAATATTTGACAACATTCCTGGCTTGTTGGCCTCTATGTTTCCGTGGGACCTTTATATACATCAATAACGTAATATAACCTAACCTAACCCAATCTAACATCTCGGCGGTAATATTTGACAACATTCCTGGCGAGTTGGCCTCTACGTCTCCGTGGGACCTTCATATACATCAATAACGTAATATAACCTAACCTAACCTAACCTAACATCTCGACGGTAATATTTGACAACATTCCTGGCTTGATGGCCCCTACGTCTCCGTGGGACCTTCATATACACCAATAACGTAATATAACGTAACCTAAACCAACCTATCATATCGGCGGTAATATTTGACAACATTCCTGGCGAGTTGGCCTCTACGTCTCCGTGGGTCCTTCATATACACCAATAACGTAATATAACGTAACCTAAACCAACCTATCATATCGGCGGTAATATTTGACAACATTCCTGGCGAGTTGGCCTCTACGTCTCCGTGGGACCTTCATATACATCAATAACGTAATATAACCTAACCTAACCCAACCTAACATCTCGGCGGTAATATTTGACAACATTCCTGGCGAGTTGGCCTCTACGTCTCCGTGGGGCCTTCATATACATCAATAACGTAATATAATCAAACCTAACCCAACCTAACATCTCGGCGGTAACATTTGACAACATTCCTGACGAGTTGGCCTCTACGTCTCCGTGGGACTTTTATATACATCAATAACGTAATTTAACCTAACCTAAACCAACGTAACATCTCGGCAGTAATATTGGACAACATTCCTGGCTTGTTGGCCTCTATGTTTCCGTGGGACCTTTATATACATCAATAACGTAATATAACCTAACCTAACCCAATCTAACATCTCGGCGGTAATATTTGACAACATTCCTGGCGAGTTGGCCTCTACGTCTCCGTGGGACCTTCATATACATCAATAACGTAATATAACCTAACCTAACCTAACCTAACATCTCGACGGTAATATTTGACAACATTCCTGGCTTGATGGCCCCTACGTCTCCGTGGGACCTTCATATACACCAATAACGTAATATAACGTAACCTAAACCAACCTATCGCATCGGCGGTAATATTTGACAACATTCCTGGCGAGTTGGCCTCTACGTCTCCGTGGGACCTTCATATACATCAATAACGTAATATAACCTAACCTAACCCAACCTAACATCTCGGCGGTAATATTTGACAACATTCCTGGCGAGTTGGCCTCTACGTCTCCGTGGGGCCTTCATATACATCAATAATGTAATATAATCAAACCTAACCCAACCTAACATCTCGGCGGTAATATTTGACAAACATTCCTGGCGAGTTGGCCTCTACCTCTCCGTGAGACCTTCATATACATTAATAACGTAATATAATCTAACCTAACCCAACCTATCATCTCGGCGGTAATACTTGACAACATTCCTGGCGAGTTGGCCTCTACGTCTCCGTGGGACCTTCATATACATCAATAACGTAATATAACCTAACCTAACCCAACCTATCATCTCGGCGGTAATATTTGACAACATTCCTGACGAGTTGGCCTCTACGTCTCCGTCGAACCTTCATATACATCAATAACGTAATATAACCGAACCTAAACCAACGTATCATCTCGGCGGTGATATTTGACAACATTCCTGATCAGTTGGCCTCTACGTCTCCGTGGGACTTTTATATACATCAATAACGTAATTTAACCTAACCTAAACCAACGTAACATCTCGGCAGTAATATTTGACAACATTCCTGGCTTGTTGGCCTCTATGTTTCCGTGGGACCTTTATATCCATCAATAACGTAATATAACCTAACCTAACCCAACCTAACATCTCGGCACTAATATTTGACGACATTCCTCACGAGTTGGCCTCTACCTCTCCGTGGGACCTTCATATACGTCAATAACGTAATATAATCTAGCCTAACCCAACCTATCATCTCGGCGGTAATATTTGATAACATTCCTTGTCAGTTGGCCTCTACGTCGCCGTGGAACCTTCATATACATCAATAACGTAATATAACCTAACCTAACCCAACCTATCATCTCGGCGGTAATATTTGACAACATTCCTGGCGAGTTGGCCTCTACGTCTCCGTGGGACTTTTATATACATCAATAACGTAATTTAACCTAACCTAAACCAACCTATCATCTCGGCGGTAATGTTTGACAACATTCCTCGCTTGATGGCCTCTACGTCTCCGTGGGTCCTTCATATACACCAATAACGTAATATAACGTAACCTAAACCAACCTATCATATCGGCGGTAATATTTGACAACATTCCTGGCGAGTTGGCCTCTACGTCTCCGTGGGACATTCATATACATCAATAACGTAATATAACCTAACCTAACCCAACCTAACATCTCGGCGGTAATATTTGACAACATTCCTGGCGAGTTGGCCTCTACGTCTCCGTGGGGCCTTCATATACATCAATAACGTAATATAATCAAACCTAACCCAACCTAACATCTCGGCGGTAATATTTGACAACATTCCTGACGAGTTGGCCTCTACGTCTCCGTGGGACTTTTATATACATCAATAACGTAATTTAACCTAACCTAAACCAACGTAACATCTCGGCAGTAATATTGGACAACATTCCTGGCTTGTTGGCCTCTATGTTTCCGTGGGACCTTTATATACATCAATAACGTAATATAACCTAACCTAACCCAATCTAACATCTCGGCGGTAATATTTGACAACATTCCTGGCGAGTTGGCCTCTACGTCTCCGTGGGACCTTCATATACATCAATAACGTAATATAACCTAACCTAACCTAACCTAACATCTCGACGGTAATATTTGACAACATTCCTGGCTTGATGGCCCCTACGTCTCCGTGGGACCTTCATATACACCAATAACGTAATATAACGTAACCTAAACCAACCTATCGCATCGGCGGTAATATTTGACAACATTCCTGGCGAGTTGGCCTCTACGTCTCCGTGGGACCTTCATATACATCAATAACGTAATATAACCTAACCTAACCCAACCTAACATCTCGGCGGTAATATTTGACAACATTCCTGGCGAGTTGGCCTCTACGTCTCCGTGGGGCCTTCATATACATCAATAACGTAATATAATCAAACCTAACCCAACCTAACATCTCGGCGGTAATATTTGACAACATTCCTGACGAGTTGGCCTCTACGTCTCCGTGGGACTTTTATATACATCAATAACGTAATTTAACCTAACCTAAACCAACGTAACATCTCGGCAGTAATATTTGACAACATTCCTGGCTTGTTGGCCTCTATGTTTCCGTGGGACCTTTATATACATCAATAACGTAATATAACCTAACCTAACCCAATCTAACATCTCGGCGGTAATATTTGACAACATTCCTGGCGAGTTGGCCTCTACGTCTCCGTGGGACCTTCATATACATCAATAACGTAATATAACCTAACCTAACCTAACCTAACATCTCGACGGTAATATTTGATAACATTCCTGGCTTGATGGCCCCTACGTCTCCGTGGGACCTTCATATACACCAATAACGTAATATAACGTAACCTAAACCAACCTATCATATCGGCGGTAATATTTGACAACATTCCTGGCGAGTTGGCCTCTACGTCTCCGTGGGTCCTTCATATACACCAATAACGTAATATAACGTAACCTAAACCAACCTATCATATCGGCGGTAATATTTGACAACATTCCTGGCGAGTTGGCCTCTACGTCTCCGTGGGACCTTCATATACATCAATAACGTAATATAACCTAACCTAACCCAACCTAACATCTCGGCGGTAATATTTGACAACATTCCTGGCGAGTTGGCCTCTACGTCTCCGTGGGGCCTTCATATACATCAATAACGTAATATAATCAAACCTAACCCAACCTAACATCTCGGCGGTAACATTTGACAACATTCCTGACGAGTTGGCCTCTACGTCTCCGTGGGACTTTTATATACATCAATAACGTAATTTAACCTAACCTAAACCAACGTAACATCTCGGCAGTAATATTGGACAACATTCCTGGCTTGTTGGCCTCTATGTTTCCGTGGGACCTTTATATACATCAATAACGTAATATAACCTAACCTAACCCAATCTAACATCTCGGCGGTAATATTTGACAACATTCCTGGCGAGTTGGCCTCTACGTCTCCGTGGGACCTTCATATACATCAATAACGTAATATAACCTAACCTAACCTAACCTAACATCTCGACGGTAATATTTGACAACATTCCTGGCTTGATGGCCCCTACGTCTCCGTGGGACCTTCATATACACCAATAACGTAATATAACGTAACCTAAACCAACCTATCGCATCGGCGGTAATATTTGACAACATTCCTGGCGAGTTGGCCTCTACGTCTCCGTGGGACCTTCATATACATCAATAACGTAATATAACCTAACCTAACCCAACCTAACATCTCGGCGGTAATATTTGACAACATTCCTGGCGAGTTGGCCTCTACGTCTCCGTGGGGCCTTCATATACATCAATAACGTAATATAATCAAACCTAACCCAACCTAACATCTCGGCGGTAATATTTGACAAACATTCCTGGCGAGTTGGCCTCTACCTCTCCCTGAGACCTTCATATACATCAATAACGTAATATAATCTAACCTAACCCAACCTATCATCTCGGCGGTAATACTTGACAACATTCCTGGCGAGTTGGCCTCTACGTCTCCGTGGGACCTTCATATACATCAATAACGTAATATAACCTAACCTAACCCAACCTATCATCTCGGCGGTAATATTTGACAACATTCCTGACGAGTTGGCCTCTACGTCTCCGTGGGACTTTTATATACATCAATAACGTAATTTAACCTAACCTAAACCAACGTAACATCTCGGCAGTAATATTTGACAACATTCCTGGCTTGTTGGCCTCTATGTTTCCGTGGGACCTTTATATACATCAATAACGTAATATAACCTAACTTAACCCAATCTAACATCTCGGCGGTAATATTTGACAACATTCCTGGCGAGTTGGCCTCTACGTCTCCGTGGAACCTTCATATACATCAATAACGTAATATAACCTAACCTAACCTAACCTAACATCTCGACGGTAATATTTGACAACATTCCTGGCTTGATGGCCCCTACGTCTCCGTGGGACCTTCATATACACCAATAACGTAATATAACGTAACCTAAACCAACCTATCATATCGGCGGTAATATTTGACAACATTCCTGGCGAGTTGGCCTCTACGTCTCCGTGGGTCCTTCATATACACCAATAACGTAATATAACGTAACCTAAACCAACCTATCATATCGGCGGTAATATTTGACAACATTCCTGGCGAGTTGGCCTCTACGTCTCCGTGGGACCTTCATATACATCAATAACGTAATATAACCTAACCTAACCCAACCTAACATCTCGGCGGTAATATTTGACAACATTCCTGGCGAGTTGGCCTCTACGTCTCCGTGGGGCCTTCATATACATCAATAACGTAATATAATCAAACCTAACCCAACCTAACATCTCGGCGGTAACATTTGACAACATTCCTGACGAGTTGGCCTCTACGTCTCCGTGGGACTTTTATATACATCAATAACGTAATTTAACCTAACCTAAACCAACGTAACATCTCGGCAGTAATATTGGACAACATTCCTGGCTTGTTGGCCTCTATGTTTCCGTGGGACCTTTATATACATCAATAACGTAATATAATCTAACCTAACCCAACCTATCATCTCGGCGGTAATACTTGACAACATTCCTGGCGAGTTGGCCTCTACGTCTCCGTGGGACCTTCATATACATCAATAACGTAATATAACCTAACCTAACCCAACCTATCATCTCGGCGGTAATATTTGACAACATTCCTGACGAGTTGGCCTCTACGTCTCCGTGGGACTTTTATATACACCAATAACGTAATATAACGTAACCTAAACCAACCTATCGCATCGGCGGTAATATTTGACAACATTCCTGGCGAGTTGGCCTCTACGTCTCCGTGGGACCTTCATATACATCAATAACGTAATATAACCTAACCTAACCCAACCTAACATCTCGGCGGTAATATTTGACAACATTCCTGGCGAGTTGGCCTCTACGTCTCCGTGGGGCCTTCATATACATCAATAACGTAATATAATCAAACCTAACCCAACCTAACATCTCGGCGGTAATATTTGACAACATTCCTGACGAGTTGGCCTCTACGTCTCCGTGGGACTTTTATATACATCAATAACGTAATTTAACCTAACCTAAACCAACGTAACATCTCGGCAGTAATATTTGACAACATTCCTGGCTTGTTGGCCTCTATGTTTCCGTGGGACCTTTATATACATCAATAACGTAATATAACCTAACCTAACCCAATCTAACATCTCGGCGGTAATATTTGACAACATTCCTGGCGAGTTGGCCTCTACGTCTCCGTGGGACCTTCATATACATCAATAACGTAATATAACCTAACCTAACCTAACCTAACATCTCGACGGTAATATTTGACAACATTCCTGGCTTGATGGCCCCTACGTCCCCGTGGGACCTTCATATACACCAATAACGTAATATAACGTAACCTAAACCAACCTATCGCATCGGCGGTAATATTTGACAACATTCCTGGCGAGTTGGCCTCTACGTCTCCGTGGGACCTTCATATACATCAATAACGTAATATAACCTAACCTAACCCAACCTAACATCTCGGCGGTAATATTTGACAACATTCCTGGCGAGTTGGCCTCTACGTCTCCGTGGGGCCTTCATATACATCAATAACGTAATATAATCAAACCTAACCCAACCTAACATCTCGGCGGTAACATTTGACAACATTCCTGACGAGTTGGCCTCTACGTCTCCGTGGGACTTTTATATACATCAATAACGTAATTTAACCTAACCTAAACCAACGTAACATCTCGGCAGTAATATTGGACAACATTCCTGGCTTGTTGGCCTCTATGTTTCCGTGGGACCTTTATATACATCAATAACGTAATATAACCTAACCTAACCCAATCTAACATCTCGGCGGTAATATTTGACAACATTCCTGGCGAGTTGGCCTCTACGTCTCCGTGGGACCTTCATATACATCAATAACGTAATATAACCTAACCTAACCTAACCTAACATCTCGACGGTAATATTTGACATCATTTCTGGCTTGATGGCCCCTACGTCTCCGTGGGACCTTCATATACACCAATAACGTAATATAACGTAACCTAAACCAACCTATCGCATCGGCGGTAATATTTGACAACATTCCTGGCGAGTTGGCCTCTACGTCTCCGTGGGACCTTCATATACATCAATAACGTAATATAACCTAACCTAACCCAACCTAACATCTCGGCGGTAATATTTGACAACATTCCTGGCGAGTTGGCCTCTACGTCTCCGTGGGGCCTTCATATACATCAATAACGTAATATAATCAAACCTAACCCAACCTAACATCTCGGCGGTAATATTTGACAAACATTCCTGGCGAGTTGGCCTCTACCTCTCCCTGAGACCTTCATATACATCAATAACGTAATATAATCTAACCTAACCCAACCTATCATCTCGGCGGTAATACTTGACAACATTCCTGGCGAGTTGGCCTCTACGTCTCCGTGGGACCTTCATATACATCAATAACGTAATATAACCTAACCTAACCCAACCTATCATCTCGGCGGTAATATTTGACAACATTCCTGACGAGTTGGCCTCTACGTCTCCGTCGAACCTTCATATACATCAATAACGTAATATAACCGAACCTAAACCAACGTATCATCTCGGCGGTGATATTTGACAACATTCCTGATCAGTTGGCCTCTACGTCTCCGTGGGACTTTTATATACATCAATAACGTAATTTAACCTAACCTAAACCAACGTAACATCTCGGCAGTAATATTTGACAACATTCCTGGCTTGTTGGCCTCTATGTTTCCGTGGGACCTTTATATCCATCAATAACGTAATATAACCTAACCTAACCCAACCTAACATCTCGGCACTAATATTTGACGACATTCCTCACGAGTTGGCCTCTACCTCTCCGTGGGACCTTCATATACGTCAATAACGTAATATAATCTAGCCTAACCAAACCTATCATCTCGGCGGTAATATTTGATAACATTCCTTGTCAGTTGGCCTCTACGTCGCCGTGGAACCTTCATATACATCAATAACGTAATATAATCAAACCTAACCCAACCTAACATCTCGGCGGTAATATTTGACAACATTCCTGACGAGTTGGCCTCTACGTCTCCGTGGGACTTTTATATACATCAATAACGTAATTTAACCTAACCTAAACCAACGTAACATCTCGGCAGTAATGTTGGACAACATTCCTGGCTTGTTGGCCTCTATGTTTCCGTGGGACCTTTATATACATCAATAACGTAATATAACGTAACCTAAACCAACCTATCGCATCGGCGGTAATATTTGACAACATTCCTGGCGAGTTGGCATCTACGTCTCCGTGGGACCTTCATATACATCAATAACGTAATATAACCTAACCTAACTCAACCTAACATCTCGGCGGTAATATTTGACAACATTCCTGGCGAGTTGGCCTCTACGTCTCCGTGGGGCCTTCATATACATCAATAACGTAATATAATCAAACCTAACCCAACCTAACATCTCGGCGGTAATATTTGACAAACATTCCTGGCGAGTTGGCCTCTACCTCTCCGTGAGACCTTCATATACATCAATAACGTAATATAATCTAACCTAACCCAACCTATCATCTCGGCGGTAATATTTGACAACATTCCTGGTCAGTTGGCCTCTTCGTCTCCGTGGAACCTTCATATACATCAATAACGTAATATAACCTAACCTAACCCAACCTAACATCTCGGCGGTAATATTTGACAACATTCCTGGCGAGTTGGCCTCTACGTCTCCGTGGGGCCTTCATATACATCAATAACGTAATATAATCAAACCTAACCCAACCTAACATCTCGGCGGTAATATTTGACAAACATTCCTGGCGAGTTGGCCTCTACCTCTCCCTGAGACCTTCATATACATCAATAACGTAATATAATCTAACCTAACCCAACCTATCATCTCGGCGGTAATACTTGACAACATTCCTGGCGAGTTGGCCTCTACGTCTCCGTGGGACCTTCATATACATCAATAACGTAATATAACCTAACCTAACCCAACCTATCATCTCGGCGGTAATATTTGACAACATTCCTGACGAGTTGGCCTCTACGTCTCCGTCGAACCTTCATATACATCAATAACGTAATATAACCGAACCTAAACCAACGTATCATCTCGGCGGTGATATTTGACAACATTCCTGATCAGTTGGCCTCTACGTCTCCGTGGGACTTTTATATACATCAATAACGTAATTTAACCTAACCTAAACCAACGTAACATCTCGGCAGTAATATTTGACAACATTCCTGGCTTGTTGGCCTCTATGTTTCCGTGGGACCTTTATATCCATCAATAACGTAATATAACCTAACCTAACCCAACCTAACATCTCGGCACTAATATTTGACGACATTCCTCACGAGTTGGCCTCTACCTCTCCGTGGGACCTTCATATACGTCAATAACGTAATATAATCTAGCCTAACCCAACCTATCATCTCGGCGGTAATATTTGATAACATTCCTTGTCAGTTGGCCTCTACGTCGCCGTGGAACCTTCATATACATCAATAACGTAATATAATCAAACCTAACCCAACCTAACATCTCGGCGGTAATATTTGACAACATTCCTGACGAGTTGGCCTCTACGTCTCCGTGGGACTTTTATATACATCAATAACGTAATTTAACCTAACCTAAACCAACGTAACATCTCGGCAGTAATGTTGGACAACATTCCTGGCTTGTTGGCCTCTATGTTTCCGTGGGACCTTTATATACATCAATAACGTAATATAACGTAACCTAAACCAACCTATCGCATCGGCGGTAATATTTGACAACATTCCTGGCGAGTTGGCATCTACGTCTCCGTGGGACCTTCATATACATCAATAACGTAATATAACCTAACCTAACTCAACCTAACATCTCGGCGGTAATATTTGACAACATTCCTGGCGAGTTGGCCTCTACGTCTCCGTGGGGCCTTCATATACATCAATAACGTAATATAATCAAACCTAACCCAACCTAACATCTCGGCGGTAATATTTGACAAACATTCCTGGCGAGTTGGCCTCTACCTCTCCGTGAGACCTTCATATACATCAATAACGTAATATAATCTAACCTAACCCAACCTATCATCTCGGCGGTAATATTTGACAACATTCCTGGTCAGTTGGCCTCTTCGTCTCCGTGGAACCTTCATATACATCAATAACGTAATATAACCTAACCTAACCCAACCTAACATCTCGGCGGTAATATTTGACAACATTCCTGGCGAGTTGGCCTCTACGTCTCCGTGGGGCCTTCATATACATCAATAACGTAATATAATCAAACCTAACCCAACCTAACATCTCGGCGGTAATATTTGACAAACATTCCTGGCGAGTTGGCCTCTACCTCTCCCTGAGACCTTCATATACATCAATAACGTAATATAATCTAACCTAACCCAACCTATCATCTCGGCGGTAATACTTGACAACATTCCTGGCGAGTTGGCCTCAACGTCTCCGTGGGACCTTCATATACATCAATAACGTAATATAACCTAACCTAACCCAACCTATCATCTCGGCGGTAATATTTGACAACATTCCTGACGAGTTGGCCTCTACGTCTCCGTCGAACCTTCATATACATCAATAACGTAATATAACCGAACCTAAACCAACGTATCATCTCGGCGGTGATATTTGACAACATTCCTGATCAGTTGGCCTCTACGTCTCCGTGGGACTTTTATATACATCAATAACGTAATTTAACCTAACCTAAACCAACGTAACATCTCGGCAGTAATATTTGACAACATTCCTGGCTTGTTGGCCTCTATGTTTCCGTGGGACCTTTATATCCATCAATAACGTAATATAACCTAACCTAACCCAACCTAACATCTCGGCACTAATATTTGACGACATTCCTCACGAGTTGGCCTCTACCTCTCCGTGGGACCTTCATATACGTCAATAACGTAATATAATCTAGCCTAACCCAACCTATCATCTCGGCGGTAATATTTGATAACATTCCTTGTCAGTTGGCCTCTACGTCGCCGTGGAACCTTCATATACATCAATAACGTAATATAATCAAACCTAACCCAACCTAACATCTCGGCGGTAATATTTGACAACATTCCTGACGAGTTGGCCTCTACGTCTCCGTGGGACTTTTATATACATCAATAACGTAATTTAACCTAACCTAAACCAACGTAACATCTCGGCAGTAATGTTGGACAACATTCCTGGCTTGTTGGCCTCTATGTTTCCGTGGGACCTTTATATACATCAATAACGTAATATAACGTAACCTAAACCAACCTATCGCATCGGCGGTAATATTTGACAACATTCCTGGCGAGTTGGCATCTACGTCTCCGTGGGACCTTCATATACATCAATAACGTAATATAACCTAACCTAACTCAACCTAACATCTCGGCGGTAATATTTGACAACATTCCTGGCGAGTTGGCCTCTACGTCTCCGTGGGGCCTTCATATACATCAATAACGTAATATAATCAAACCTAACCCAACCTAACATCTCGGCGGTAATATTTGACAAACATTCCTGGCGAGTTGGCCTCTACCTCTCCGTGAGACCTTCATATACATCAATAACGTAATATAATCTAACCTAACCCAACCTATCATCTCGGCGGTAATATTTGACAACATTCCTGGTCAGTTGGCCTCTTCGTCTCCGTGGAACCTTCATATACATCAATAACGTAATATAACCTAACCTAACCCAACCTAACATCACGGCACTAATATTTGACAACATTCCTGGCGAGTTGGCCTCTACGTCTCCGTGGGACTTTTATATACATCAATAACGTAATTTAACCTAACCTAAACCAACCTATCATCTCGGCGGTAATGTTTGACAACATTCCTCGCTTGATGGCCTCTACGTCTCCGTGGGACCTTCATATACACCAATAACGTAATATAACGTAACCTAAGCCAACCTATCATATCGGCGGTAATATTTGACAACATTCCTGGCGAGTTGGCCTCTACCTCTCCGTGAGACCTTCATATACATCAATAACGTAATATAATCTAACCTAACCCAACCTATCATATCGGCGGTAATATTTGACAACATTCCTGGTCAGTTGGCCTCTGCGTCTCCGTGGAACCTTCATATACATCAATAACGTAATATAACCTAACCTAACCCAACCTATCATCTCGGCGGTAATATTTGACAACATTCCTGTCGAGTTGGCCTCTACATCTCCGTGCGACCTTCATATACATCAATAACGTAATGTCACCTAACGTAACCCAACCTAAGATCTCGGTACTAATATTTGACAACATTCCTGGCGAGTTGGCCTCTACGTCTCTGTGGGAATTTTATATACATCAATAACGTAATATCACCTAACCTAACCCAACCTAACATCTCGGCACTAATATTTGACAACATTCCTGGCGAGTTGGCCTCTACGTCTCTGTGGGAATTTTATATACATCAATAACGTAATATAACCTAACCTAACCCAACCTAACATCTCGGCACTAATATTTGACAACATTCCTGGCGAGTTGGCCTCTACCTCTCCGTGGGACCTTCATATACGTCAAGAACGTAATATAATCTAGCCTAACCCAACCTATCATCTCGGCGGTAATATTTGACAGTATTCCTGACGAGTTGGCCTCTACGTCTCCGTGGGACTTTTATATACATCAATAACGTAATTTAACCTAACCTAAACCAAGGTAACATCTCGGCAGTAATATTTGACAACATTCCTGGCTTGTTGGCCTCTATGTATCCGTGGGACCTTCATATACATCATTAACATAATATTACCTAACCTAACCCAACCTATCATCTCGGCGGTAATACTTGACAACATTCCTGGCGAGTTGGCCTCTACGTCTCCGTGGGACCTTCATATACATCAATAACGTAATATAACCTAACCTAACCCAACCTATCATCTCGGCGGTAATATTTGACAACATTCCTGACGAGTTGGCCTCTACGTCTCCGTGGGACTTTTATATACATCAATAACGTAATTTAACCTAACCTAAACCAACGTAACATTTCGGCAGTAATATTTGACAACATTCCTGGCTTGTTGGCCTCTATGTTTCCGTGGGACCTTTATATACATCAATAACGTAATATAACCTAACCTAACCCAATCTAACATCTCGGCGGTAATATTTGACAACATTCCTGGCGAGTTGGCCTCTACGTCTCCGTGGGACCTTCATATACATCAATAACGTAATATAACCTAACCTAACCCAACCTATCATCTCGGCGGTAATATTTGACAACATTCCTGACGAGTTGGCCTGTACGTCTCCGTGGGTCCTTTATATACATCAATAACGTAATATAACCTAACCTAACCCAATCTAACATCTCGGCGGTAATATTTGACAACATTCCTGGCGAGTTGGCCTCTACCTCTCCGTGAGACCTTCATATACATCAATAACGTAATATAATCTAACCTAACCCAACCTATCATCTCGGCGGTAATATTTGACAACATTCCTGGTCAGTTGGCCTCTGCGTCTCCGTGGCACCTTCATATACATCAATAACGTAATATAACCTAACCCAACCTATCATCTCGGCGGTAATATTTGACAACATTCCTGGCGAGTTGGCCTCTACGTCTCCGTGGGACTTTTATATACATCAATAACGTAATTTAACCTAACCTAAACCTACGTAACATCTCGGCGGTAATATTTGACAACATTCCTGGCGAGTTGGCCTCTACGTCTCCGTGGGACTTTTATATACATCAATAACGTAATTTAACCTAACCTAAACCTACGTAGCATCTCGGCGGTAATATTTGACAACATTCCTGGCTTGATGGCCTCTACGTCTCCGTGGGACCTTCATATACATCAATAACATAATATTACCTAACCTAACCCAACCTATCATCTCGGCGGTAATACTTGACAACATTCCTGGCGAGTTGGCCTCTATCTCTCCGTGCGACCTTCATATACATCAATGACGTAATATAACGTAACCTAACCCAACCTATCATATCGGCGGTAATATTTGACAACATTCCTGGCTTGGTGGCCTCTACGTCTCCGTGGGACCTTCATATACATCAATAACATAATATTACCTAACCTAACCCAACCTATCATCTCGGCGGTAATACTTGACAACATTCCTGGCGAGTTGGCCTCTACGTCTCCGTGGGACCTTCATATACATCAATAACGTAATATAACCTGACCTAACCCAACCTATCATCTCGGCGGTAATATTTGACAACATTCCTGACGAGTTGGCCTCTACGTCTCCGTGGGACCTTCATATACATCAATAACGTAATATAACCTAACCTAAACCAACGTAACATCTCGGCAGTAATATTTGACAAGATTCCTGGCTTGTTGGCCTCTATGTTTCCGTGGGACCTTTATATACATCAATAACGTAATATAACCTAACCTAACCCAATCTAACATCTCGGCGGTAATATTTGACAACATTCCTGGCGAGTTGGCCTCTACGTCTCCGTTGGACTTTTATATACATCAATAACGTAATTTAACCTATCCTAAACCTACGTAACATCTCGGCGGTAATATTTGACAACATTCCTGGCTTGATGGCCTCTACGTCTCCGTGGGACCTTCATATACATCAATAACATAATATTACCTAACCTAACCCAACCTATCATCTCGGCGGTAATACTTGAGAACATTCCTGGCGAGTTGGCCTCTACGTCTCCGTGGAACCTTCATATACATCAATAACGTAATATAACCTAACCTAACCCAACCTATCATCTCGGGGGTAATATTTGACAACATTCCTGACGAGTTGGCCTCTACGTCTCCGTGGGACCTTCATATACATCAATAACGTAATATAACCTAACCTAAACCAACCTATCATCTCGGCGGTAATATTTGACAGTATTCCTGACGAGTTGGCCTCTACGTCTCCGTGTGACTTTTATATACATCAATAACGTTATTTAACCTAACCTGAACCAACGTAACATCTCGGCAGTAATATTTGACAACATTCCTGGCTTGTTGGCCTCTATGTTTCCGTGGGACCTTTATATACATCAATAACGTAATATAACCTAGCCTAACCCAATCTAACATCTCGGCGGTAATATTTGACAACATTCCTGGCCTGATGGCCTCTACGTCTCCGTGGGACCTTCATATACATCAATAACATAATATTACCTAACCTAACCCAACCTATCATCTCGGCGGTAATACTTGACAACATTCCTGGCGAGTTGGCCTCTACGTCTCCGTGGGACCTTCATATACATCAATAACGTAATATAACCTAACCTAACCCAACCTATCATCTCGGCGGTAATATTTGACAACATTCCTGACGAGTTGGTCTCTACGTCTCCGTGGGACCTTCATATACATCAATAACGTAATATAACCTAACCTAAACCAACCTATCATCTCGGCGGTAATATTTGACAACATTCCTGACGAGTTCGCCTCTACGTCTCCGTGGGACTTTTATATACATCAATAACGTAATTTAACCTAACCTAAACCAACGTAACATTTCGGCAGTAATATTTGACAACATTCCTGGCTTGTTGGCCTCTATGTTTCCGTGGGACCTTTATATACATCAATAACGTAATATAACCTAACCTAACCCAATCTAACATCTCGGCGGTAATATTTGACAACATTCCTGGCGAGTTGGCCTCTACGTCTCCGTGGGACCTTCATATACATCAATAACGTAATATAACCTAACCTAACCCAACCTAACATCTCGGCGGTAATATTTGACAACATTCCTGACGAGTTGGCCTGTACGTCTCCGTGGGACTTTTATATACATCAATAACGTAATTTAACATAACCTAAACCAACGTAACATCTCGGCAGTAATATTTGACAACATTCGTGGCTTGTTGGCCTCTATGTTTCCGTGGGACCTTTATATACATCAATAACGTAATATAACCTAACCTAACCCAATCTAACATCTCGGCGGTAATATTTGACAACATTCCTGGCGAGTTGGCCTCTACGTCTCCGTGGGAGCTTCATATACATCAATAACGTAATATAACCTAACCTAAACCAACCTAACATCTCGGCGGTAATATTTGACAACATTCCTGGTCAGTTGGCCTCCACGTCTCCGTGGAACCTTCATATACATCAATAACGTAATGTAACCTAACCTAACCCAACCTATCATCTCGGCGGTAATATTTGACAACATTCCTGGCGAGTTGGCCTCTACGTCTCCGTGGGACCTTCATATACATCAATAACGTAATATAACCTAACCTAACCCAACCTATCATCTCGGCGGTAATATTTGACAACATTCCTGACGAGTTGGCCTCTACGTCTCCGTCGGACCTTCATATACATCAATAACGTAATATAACCTAACCTAACCCAACCTAACATCTCGGCACTAATATTTGACTACATTCCTGGCGAGTTGGCCTCTACCTCTCCGTGGGACCTTTATATCCATCAATAACGTAATATAATCTAGCCTAAACCAACCTAACATCTCGGCACTAATATTTGACGACATTCCTCACGAGTTTGCCTCTACCTCTCCGTGGGACCTTCATATACGTCAATAACGTAATATAATCTAGCCTAACCCAACCTATCATCTCGGCGGTAATATTTGATAACATTCCTGGTCAGTTGGCCTCTACGTCGCCGTGGAACCTTCATATACATCAATAACGTAATATAACCTAACCTAACCCAACCTATCATCTCGGCGGTAATATTTGACAACATTCCTGGCGAGTTGGCCTCTACGTCTCCGTGGGACTTTTATATACATCAATAACGTAATTTAACCTAACCTAAACCTACGTAACATCTCGGCGGTAATATTTGACAACATTCCTGGCGAGTTGGCCTCTACGTCTCCGTGGGACTTTTATATACATCAATAACGTAATTTAACCTAACCTAAACCTACGTAGCATCTCGGCGGTAATATTTGACAACATTCCTGGCTTGATGGCCTCTACGTCTCCGTGGGACCTTCATATACATCAATAACATAATATTACCTAACCTAACCCAACCTATCATCTCGGCGGTAATACTTGACAACATTCCTGGCGAGTTGGCCTCTATCTCTCCGTGCGACCTTCATATACATCAATGACGTAATATAACGTAACCTAACCCAACCTATCATATCGGCGGTAATATTTGACAACATTCCTGGCTTGGTGGCCTCTACGTCTCCGTGGGACCTTCATATACATCAATAACATAATATTACCTAACCTAACCCAACCTATCATCTCGGCGGTAATACTTGACAACATTCCTGGCGAGTTGGCCTCTACGTCTCCGTGGGACCTTCATATACATCAATAACGTAATATAACCTGACCTAACCCAACCTATCATCTCGGCGGTAATATTTGACAACATTCCTGACGAGTTGGCCTCTACGTCTCCGTGGGACCTTCATATACATCAATAACGTAATATAACCTAACCTAAACCAACGTAACATCTCGGCAGTAATATTTGACAAGATTCCTGGCTTGTTGGCCTCTATGTTTCCGTGGGACCTTTATATACATCAATAACGTAATATAACCTAACCTAACCCAATCTAACATCTCGGCGGTAATATTTGACAACATTCCTGGCGAGTTGGCCTCTACGTCTCCGTTGGACTTTTATATACATCAATAACGTAATTTAACCTATCCTAAACCTACGTAACATCTCGGCGGTAATATTTGACAACATTCCTGGCTTGATGGCCTCTACGTCTCCGTGGGACCTTCATATACATCAATAACATAATATTACCTAACCTAACCCAACCTATCATCTCGGCGGTAATACTTGAGAACATTCCTGGCGAGTTGGCCTCTACGTCTCCGTGGAACCTTCATATACATCAATAACGTAATATAACCTAACCTAACCCAACCTATCATCTCGGGGGTAATATTTGACAACATTCCTGACGAGTTGGCCTCTACGTCTCCGTGGGACCTTCATATACATCAATAACGTAATATAACCTAACCTAAACCAACCTATCATCTCGGCGGTAATATTTGACAGTATTCCTGACGAGTTGGCCTCTACGTCTCCGTGTGACTTTTATATACATCAATAACGTTATTTAACCTAACCTGAACCAACGTAACATCTCGGCAGTAATATTTGACAACATTCCTGGCTTGTTGGCCTCTATGTTTCCGTGGGACCTTTATATACATCAATAACGTAATATAACCTAGCCTAACCCAATCTAACATCTCGGCGGTAATATTTGACAACATTCCTGGCCTGATGGCCTCTACGTCTCCGTGGGACCTTCATATACATCAATAACATAATATTACCTAACCTAACCCAACCTATCATCTCGGCGGTAATACTTGACAACATTCCTGGCGAGTTGGCCTCTACGTCTCCGTGGGACCTTCATATACATCAATAACGTAATATAACCTAACCTAACCCAACCTATCATCTCGGCGGTAATATTTGACAACATTCCTGACGAGTTGGTCTCTACGTCTCCGTGGGACCTTCATATACATCAATAACGTAATATAACCTAACCTAAACCAACCTATCATCTCGGCGGTAATATTTGACAACATTCCTGACGAGTTCGCCTCTACGTCTCCGTGGGACTTTTATATACATCAATAACGTAATTTAACCTAACCTAAACCAACGTAAGATTTCGGCAGTAATATTTGACAACATTCCTGGCTTGTTGGCCTCTATGTTTCCGTGGGACCTTTATATACATCAATAACGTAATATAACCTAACCTAACCCAATCTAACATCTCGGCGGTAATATTTGACAACATTCCTGGCGAGTTGGCCTCTACGTCTCCGTGGGACCTTCATATACATCAATAACGTAATATAACCTAACCTAACCCAACCTAACATCTCGGCGGTAATATTTGACAACATTCCTGACGAGTTGGCCTGTACGTCTCCGTGGGACTTTTATATACATCAATAACGTAATTTAACATAACCTAAACCAACGTAACATCTCGGCAGTAATATTTGACAACATTCGTGGCTTGTTGGCCTCTATGTTTCCGTGGGACCTTTATATACATCAATAACGTAATATAACCTAACCTAACCCAATCTAACATCTCGGCGGTAATATTTGACAACATTCCTGGCGAGTTGGCCTCTACGTCTCCGTGGGAGCTTCATATACATCAATAACGTAATATAACCTAACCTAAACCAACCTAACATCTCGGCGGTAATATTTGACAACATTCCTGGTCAGTTGGCCTCCACGTCTCCGTGGAACCTTCATATACATCAATAACGTAATGTAACCTAACCTAACCCAACCTATCATCTCGGCGGTAATATTTGACAACATTCCTGGCGAGTTGGCCTCTACGTCTCCGTGGGACCTTCATATACATCAATAACGTAATATAACCTAACCTAACCCAACCTATCATCTCGGCGGTAATATTTGACAACATTCCTGACGAGTTGGCCTCTACGTCTCCGTCGGACCTTCATATACATCAATAACGTAATATAACCTAACCTAACCCAACCTAACATCTCGGCACTAATATTTGACTACATTCCTGGCGAGTTGGCCTCTACCTCTCCGTGGGACCTTTATATCCATCAATAACGTAATATAATCTAGCCTAAACCAACCTAACATCTCGGCACTAATATTTGACGACATTCCTCACGAGTTTGCCTCTACCTCTCCGTGGGACCTTCATATACGTCAATAACGTAATATAATCTAGCCTAACCCAACCTATCATCTCGGCGGTAATATTTGATAACATTCCTGGTCAGTTGGCCTCTACGTCGCCGTGGAACCTTCATATACATCAATAACGTAATATAACCTAACCTAACCCAACCTATCATCTCGGCGGTAATATTTGACAACATTCCTGGCGAGTTGGCCTGTACGTCTCCGTGGGACTTTTATATACATCAATAACGTAATTTAACCTAACCTAAACCAACCTATCATCTCGGCGGTAATGTTTGACAACATTCCTCGCTTCATGGCCTCTACGTCTCCGTGGGACCTTCATATACACCAATAACGTAATATAACGTAACCTAAACCAACCTATCATATCGGCGGTAATATTTGACAACATTCCTGGCGAGTTGGCCTCTACGTCTCCGTGGGACCTTCATATACATCAATAACGTAATATAACCTAACCTAACCCAACCTAACATCTCGGCGGTAATATTTGACAACATTCCTGGCGAGTTGGCCTCTACGTCTCCGTGGGGCCTTCATATACATCAATAACGTAATATAATCAAACCTAACCCAACCTAACATCTCGGCGGTAATATTTGACAAACATTCCTGGCGAGTTGGCCTCTACCTCTCCGTGAGACCTTCATATACATCAATAACGTAATATAATCTAACCTAACCCAACCTATCATCTCGGCGGTAATACTTGACAACATTCCTGGCGAGTTGGCCTCTACGTCTCCGTGGGACCTTCATATACATCAATAACGTAATATAACCTAACCTAACCCAACCTATCATCTCGGCGGTAATATTTGACAACATTCCTGACGAGTTGGTCTCTACGTCTCCGTGGGACCTTCATATACATCAATAACGTAATATAACCTAACCTAAACCAACCTATCATCTCGGCGGTAATATTTGACAACATTCCTGACGAGTTCGCCTCTACGTCTCCGTGGGACTTTTATATACATCAATAACGTAATTTAACCTAACCTAAACCAACGTAACATTTCGGCAGTAATATTTGACAACATTCCTGGCTTGTTGGCCTCTATGTTTCCGTGGGACCTTTATATACATCAATAACGTAATATAACCTAACCTAACCCAATCTAACATCTCGGCGGTAATATTTGACAACATTCCTGGCGAGTTGGCCTCTACGTCTCCGTGGGACCTTCATATACATCAATAACGTAATATAACCTAACCTAACCCAACCTAACATCTCGGCGGCAATATTTGACAACATTCGTGACGAGTTGGCCTGTACGTCTCCGTGGGACTTTTATATACATCAATAACGTAATTTAACATAACCTAAACCAACGTAACATCTCGGCAGTAATATTTGACAACATTCGTGGCTTGTTGGCCTCTATGTTTCCGTGGGACCTTTATATACATCAATAACGTAATATAACCTAACCTAACCCAATCTAACATCTCGGCGGTAATATTTGACAACATTCCTGGCGAGTTGGCCTCTACGTCTCCGTGGGAGCTTCATATACATCAATAACGTAATATAACCTAACCTAAACCAACCTAACATCTCGGCGGTAATATTTGACAACATTCCTGGTCAGTTGGCCTCCACGTCTCCGTGGAACCTTCATATACATCAATAACGTAATGTAACCTAACCTAACCCAACCTATCATCTCGGCGGTAATATTTGACAACATTCCTGGCGAGTTGGCCTCTACGTCTCCGTGGGACCTTCATATACATCAATAACGTAATATAACCTAACCTAACCCAACCTATCATCTCGGCGGTAATATTTGACAACATTCCTGACGAGTTGGCCTCTACGTCTCCGTCGGACCTTCATATACATCAATAACGTAATATAACCTAACCTAACCCAACCTAACATCTCGGCACTAATATTTGACTACATTCCTGGCGAGTTGGCCTCTACCTCTCCGTGGGACCTTTATATCCATCAATAACGTAATATAATCTAGCCTAAACCAACCTAACATCTCGGCACTAATATTTGACGACATTCCTCACGAGTTTGCCTCTACCTCTCCGTGGGACCTTCATATACGTCAATAACGTAATATAATCTAGCCTAACCCAACCTATCATCTCGGCGGTAATATTTGATAACATTCCTGGTCAGTTGGCCTCTACGTCGCCGTGGAACCTTCATATACATCAATAACGTAATATAACCTAACCTAACCCAACGTATCATCTCGGCGGTAATATTTGACAACATTCCTGGCGAGTTGGCCTGTACGTCTCCGTGGGACTTTTATATACATCAATAACGTAATTTAACCTAACCTAAACCAACCTATCATCTCGGCGGTAATGTTTGACAACATTCCTCGCTTCATGGCCTCTACGTCTCCGTGGGACCTTCATATACACCAATAACGTAATATAACGTAACCTAAACCAACCTATCATATCGGCGGTAATATTTGACAACATTCCTGGCTTGATGGCCCCTACGTCTCCGTGGGACCTTTATATACATCAATAACGTAATATAACGTAACCTAAACCAACCTATCATATCGGCGGTAATACTTGACAATATTCCTGGCGAGTTGGCCTCTACGTCTCCGTGGGACCTTCATATACATCAATAACGTAATATAGCCTAACCTAACCCAACCTAACATCTCGGCACTAATATTTGACAACATTCCTGGCGAGTTGGCCTCTATCTCTCCGTGCGACCTTCATATACATCAATAACGTAATATAACGTAACCTAACCCAACCTATCATATCGGCGGTAATATTTGACAACATTCCTGGCGAGTTGGCCTCTACGTCTCCGTGGGGCTTTTATATACATCAATAACGTAATTTAACCTAACCTAAACCAACGTAACGTCTCGGCAGTAATATTTGACAACATTCCTGGCGAGTTGGCCTCTACGTCTCCGTGGGGCCTTCATATACATCAATAACGTAATATCACCTAACCTAACCCAACCTAAGGTCTCGGCACTAATATTTGACAACATTCCTGGCGAGTTGGCCTCTACGTTTCTGTGGGAATTTTATATACATCAATAACGTAATATAACCTAACCTAACACAACCTAACATCTCGGCCGTAATATATGACAACATTCCTGGTCAGTTGGCCTCTACGTCTCCGTGGAACCTTCATATACATCAATAATGTAATGTAACCTAACCTAACCCAACCTATCATATCGGCGGTAATATTTGACAACATTCCTGGCTTGATGGCCTCTACGTCTCCGTGGGACCTTCATATACATCAATAACATAATATTACCTAACCTAACCCAACCTATCATCTCGGCGGTAATACTTGACAACATTCCTGGCGAGTTGGCCTCTACGTCTCCGTGGGACCTTCATATACATCAATAACGTAATATAACCTAACCTAACCCAACCTATCATCTCGGCGGTAATATTTGACAACATTCCTGACGAGTTGGCCTCTACGTCTCCGTGGGACCTTCATATACATCAATAACGTAATATAACCTAACCTAAACCAACCTATCATCTCGGCGGTAATATTTGACAGTATTCCTGACGAGTTGGCCTCTACGTCTCCGTCGGACTTTTATATACATCAATAACGTAATTTAACCTAACCTAAACCAACGTAACATCTCGGCAGTAATATTTGACAACATTCCTGGCTTGTTGGCCTCTATGTTTCCGTGGGACCTTTATATACATCATTAACGTAATATAACCTAGCCTAACCCAATCTAACATCTCGGCGGTAATATTTGACAACATTCCTGGCTTGATGGCCTCTACGTCTCCGTTGGACCTTCATATACATCAATAACATAATATTACCTAACCTAACCCAACCTATCATCTCGGCGGTAATACTTGACAACATTCCTGGTCAGTTGGCCTCTGCGTCTCCGTGGAACCTTCATATACATCAATAACGTAATATAGCCTAACCCAACCTATCATCTCGGCGGTAATATTTGACACCATTCCTGGCGAGTTGGCCTCTACGTCTCCGTGGGACTTTTATATACATCAATAACGTAATTTAACCTAACCTAAACCAACCTATCATCTCGGCGGTAATGTTTGACAACATTCCTCGCTTGATGGCCTCTACGTCTCCGTGGGTCCTTCATATACACCAATAACGTAATATAACGTAACCTAAACCAACCTATCATATCGGCGGTAATATTTGACAACATTCCTGACGAGTTGGCCTCTACGTCTCCGTGGGACCTTCATATGCATCAATAACGTAATATAACCTAACCTAACCTAACCTAACATCTCGACGGTAATATTTGACAACATTCCTGGCTTGATGGCCCCTACGTCTCCGTGGGACCTTCATATACACCAATAACGTAATATAACGTAACCTAAACCAACCTATCATATCGGCGGTAACATTTGACAACATTCCTGGCGAGTTGGCCTCTACGTCTCCGTGGGACCTTCATATACATCAATAACGTAATATAACCTAACCTAACCCAAACTAACATCACGGCACTAATATTTGACAACATTCCTGGCGAGTTGGCCTCTACCTCTCCGTGGGACCTTCATATACGTCAATAACGTAATATAATCTAGCCTAGCCCAACCTATCATCTCGGCGGTAATATTTGATAACATTACTGGTCAGTTGGCCTCTACGTCTCCGTGGAACCTTCATATACATCAATAACGTAATATAACCTAACCTAACCCAACCTATCATCTCGGCGGTAATATTTGACAACATTCCTGGCGAGTTGGCCTCTACGTCTCCGTGGGACTTTTATATACATCAATAACGTAATTTAACCTAACCTAAACCAACCTATCATCTCGGCGGTAATGTTTGACAACATTCCTCGCTTGATGGCCTCTACGTCTCCGTGGGACCTTCATATACACGAATAACGTAATATAACGTAACCTAAGCCAACCTATCATATCGGCGGTAATATTTGACAACATTCCTGACGAGTTGGCCTCTACGTCTCCGTGGGACCTCCATATACATCAATAACGTAATATAACCTAACCTAAACCAACCTATCATCTCGGCGGTAATATTTGACAACATTCCTGACGAGTTGGCCTGTACGTCTCCGTGGGACCTTCATATACATCAATAACGTAATATAACCTAACCTAACCCAACCTAGCATCACGGCACTAATATTTGACAACATTCCTGGCGAGTTGGCCTCTACCTCTCCGTGGGACCTTCATATACGTCAATAACGTAATATAATCTAGCCTAGCCCAACCTATCATCTCGGCGGTAATATTTGATAACATTACTGGTCAGTTGGCCTCTACGTCTCCGTGGAACCTTCATATACATCAATAACGTAATATAACCTAACCTAACCCAACCTATCATCTCGGCGGTAATATTTGACAACATTCCTGGCGAGTTGGCCTCTACGTCTCCGTGGGACTTTTATATACATCAATAACGTAATTTAACCTAACCTAAACCAACCTATCATCTCGGCGGTAATGTTTGACAACATTCCTCGCTTGATGGCCTCTACGTCTCCGTGGGACCTTCATATACACGAATAACGTAATATAACGTAACCTAAGCCAACCTATCATATCGGCGGTAATATTTGACAACATTCCTGGCGAGTTGGCCTCTGCGTCTCCGTGGAACCTTCATATACATCAATAACGTAATATAACCTAACCTAACCCAACCTATCATCTCGGCGGTAATATTTGTCAACATTCCTGTCGAGTTGGCCTCTACATCTCCGTGCGACCTTCATATACATCAATAACGTAATGTCACCTAACGTAACCCAACCTAAGATCTCGGTACTAATATTTGACAACATTCCTGGCGAGTTGGCCTCTACGTCTCTGTGGGAATTTTATATACATCAATAACGTAATATCACCTAACCTAACCCAACCTAACATCTCGGCACTAATATTTGACAACATTCCTGGCGAGTTGGCCTCTACGTCTCTGTGGGAATTTTATATACATCAATAACGTAATATAACCTAACCTAACCCAACCTAACATCTCGGCACTAATATTTGACAACATTCCTGGCGAGTTGGCCTCTACCTCTCCGTGGGACCTTCATATACGTCAATAACGTAATATAATCTAGCCTAACCCAACCTATCATCTCGGCGGTAATATTTGACAGTATTCCTGACGAGTTGGCCTCTACGTCTCCGTGGGACTTTTATATACATCAATAACGTAATATAACCTAACCTAACCCAACCTATCATCTCGGCGGTAATATTTGACAACATTCCTGGCGAGTTGGCCTCTACGTCTCCGTGGGTCTTTTATATACATCAATAACGTAATTTAACCTAAACTAAACCAACCTATCATATCGGCGGTAATATTTGACAACATTCCTGGCGAGTTGGCCTCTACGTCTCCGTGGGACATTCATATACATCAATAACGTAGTATAACCTAACCTAACCCAACCTAACATCTCGGCGGTAATATTTGACAACATTCCTGGCGAGTTGGCCTCTACGTCTCCGTGGGGCCTTCATATACATCAATAACGTAATATAATCAAACCTAACCCAACCTAACATCTCGACGTTAATATTTGACAACATTCCTGGCTTGATGGCCCCTACGTCTCCGTGGGACCTTTATATACATCAATAACGTAATATAACGTAACCTAAACCAATCTATCATATCGGCGGTAATACTTGACAATATTCCTGGCGAGTTGGCCTCTACCTCTCCGTGGGACCTTCATATATGTCAATAACGTAATATAATCTAGCCTAGCCCAACCTATCATCTCGGCGGTAATATTTGATAACATTACTGGTCAGTTGGCCTCTACGTCTCCGTGGAACCTTCATATACATCAATAACGTAATATAACCTAACCTAACCCAACCTATCATCTCGGCGGTAATATTTGACAACATTCCTGGCGAGTTGGCCTCTACGTCTCCGTGGGACTTTTATATACATCAATAACGTAATTTAACCTAACCTAAACCAACCTATCATCTCGGCGGTAATGTTTGACAACATTCCTCGCTTGATGGCCTCTACGTCTCCGTGGGACCTTCATATACACGAATAACGTAATATAACGTAACCTAAGCCAACCTATCATATCGGCGGTAATATTTGACAACATTCCTGGCGAGTTGGCCTCTGCGTCTCCGTGGAACCTTCATATACATCAATAACGTAATATAACCTAACCTAACCCAACCTATCATCTCGGCGGTAATATTTGACAACATTCCTGTCGAGTTGGCATCTACATCTCCGTGCGACCTTCATATACATCAATAACGTAATGTCACCTAACGTAACCCAACCTAAGATCTCGGTACTAATATTTGACAACATTCCTGGCGAGTTGGCCTCTACGTCTCTGTGGGAATTTTATATACATCAATAACGTAATATCACCTAACCTAACCCAACCTAACATCTCGGCACTAATATTTGACAACATTCCTGGCGAGTTGGCCTCTACGTCTCTGTGGGAATTTTATATACATCAATAACGTAATATAACCTAACCTAACCCAACCTAACATCTCGGCACTAATATTTGACAACATTCCTGGCGAGTTGGCCTCTACCTCTCCGTGGGACCTTCATATACGTCAATAACGTAATATAATCTAGCCTAACCCAACCTATCATCTCGGCGGTAATATTTGACAGTATTCCTGACGAGTTGGCCTCTACGTCTCCGTGGGACTTTTATATACATCAATAACGTAATATAACCTAACCTAACCCAACCTATCATCTCGGCGGTAATATTTGACAACATTCCTGGCGAGTTGGCCTCTACGTCTCCGTGGGTCTTTTATATACATCAATAACGTAATTTAACCTAAACTAAACCAACCTATCATATCGGCGGTAATATTTGACAACATTCCTGGCGAGTTGGCCTCTACGTCTCCGTGGGACATTCATATACATCAATAACGTAGTATAACCTAACCTAACCCAACCTAACATCTCGGCGGTAATATTTGACAACATTCCTGGCGAGTTGGCCTCTACGTCTCCGTGGGGCCTTCATATACATCAATAACGTAATATAATCAAACCTAACCCAACCTAACATCTCGGCGGTAATATTTGACAACATTCCTGACGAGTTGGCCTCTACGTCTCCGTGGGACCTCCATATACATCAATAACGTAATATAACCTAACCTAAACCAACCTATCATCTCGGCGGTAATATTTGACAACATTCCTGACGAGTTGGCCTGTACGTCTCCGTGGGACCTTCATATACATCAATAACGTAATATAACCTAACCTAACCCAAACTAACATCACGGCACTAATATTTGACAACATTCCTGGCGAGTTGGCCTCTACCTCTCCGTGGGACCTTCATATACGTCAATAACGTAATATAATCTAGCCTAGCCCAACCTATCATCTCGGCGGTAATATTTGATAACATTACTGGTCAGTTGGCCTCTACGTCTCCGTGGAACCTTCATATACATCAATAACGTAATATAACCTAACCTAACCCAACCTATCATCTCGGCGGTAATATTTGACAACATTCCTGGCGAGTTGGCCTCTACGTCTCCGTGGGACTTTTATATACATCAATAACGTAATTTAACCTAACCTAAACCAACCTATCATCTCGGCGGTAATGTTTGACAACATTCCTCGCTTGATGGCCTCTACGTCTCCGTGGGACCTTCATATACACGAATAACGTAATATAACGTAACCTAAGCCAACCTATCATATCGGCGTTAATATTTGACAACATTCCTGGCGAGTTGGCCTCTGCGTCTCCGTGGAACCTTCATATACATCAATAACGTAATATAACCTAACCCAACCTATCATCTCGGCGGTAATATTTGACAACATTCCTGGCGAGTTGGCCTCTACGTCTCCGTGGGACTTTTATATACATCAATAACGTAATTTAACCTAACCTAAACCTACGTAACATCTCGGCGGTAATATTTGACGACATTCCTGGCTTGATGGCCTCTACGCCTCCGTGGGACCTTCATATACATCAATAACATAATATTACCTAACCTAACCCAACCTATCATCTCGGCGGTAATACTTGACAACATTCCTGGCGAGTTGGCCTCTACGTCTCCGTGGGACCTTCATATACATCAATAACGTAATATAACCTAACCTAACCCAACCTATCATCTCGGCGGTAATATTTGACAACATTCCTGGCGAGTTGGCCTCTACGTCTCCGTGGGACTTTTATATACATCAATAACGTAATTTAACCTAACCTAAACCTACGTAACATCTCGGCGGTAATATTTGACAACATTCCTGGCTTGATGGCCTCTACGTCTCCGTGGGACCTTCATATACATCAATAACATAATATTACCTAACCTAACCCAACCTATCATCTCGGCGGTAATACTTGACAACATTCCTGGCGAGTTGGCCTCTACGTCTCCGTGGGACCTTCATATACATCAATAACGTAATATAACCTAACCTAACCCAACCTATCATCTCGGCGGTAATATTTGACAACATTCCTGACGAGTTGGCCTCTACGTCTCCGTGGGACCTCCATATACATCAATAACGTAATATAACCTAACCTAAACCAACCTATCATCTCGGCGGTAATATTTGACAACATTCCTGACGAGTTGGCCTGTACGTCTCCGTGGGACCTTCATATACATCAATAACGTAATATAACCTAACCTAACCCAACCTAGCATCACGGCACTAATATTTGACAACATTCCTGGCGAGTTGGCCTCTACCTCTCCGTGGGACCTTCATATACGTCAATAACGTAATATAATCTAGCCTAGCCCAACCTATCATCTCGGCGGTAATATTTGATAACATTACTGGTCAGTTGGCCTCTACGTCTCCGTGGAACCTTCATATACATCAATAACGTAATATAACCTAACCTAACCCAACCTATCATCTCGGCGGTAATATTTGACAACATTCCTGGCGAGTTGGCCTCTACGTCTCCGTGGGACTTTTATATACATCAATAACGTAATTTAACCTAACCTAAACCAACCTATCATCTCGGCGGTAATGTTTGACAACATTCCTCGCTTGATGGCCTCTACGTCTCCGTGGGACCTTCATATACACGAATAACGTAATATAACGTAACCTAAGCCAACCTATCATATCGGCGGTAATATTTGACAACATTCCTGGCGAGTTGGCCTCTGCGTCTCCGTGGAACCTTCATATACATCAATAACGTAATATAACCTAACCTAACCCAACCTATCATCTCGGCGGTAATATTTGTCAACATTCCTGTCGAGTTGGCCTCTACATCTCCGTGCGACCTTCATATACATCAATAACGTAATGTCACCTAACGTAACCCAACCTAAGATCTCGGTACTAATATTTGACAACATTCCTGGCGAGTTGGCCTCTACGTCTCTGTGGGAATTTTATATACATCAATAACGTAATATCACCTAACCTAACCCAACCTAACATCTCGGCACTAATATTTGACAACATTCCTGGCGAGTTGGCCTCTACGTCTCTGTGGGAATTTTATATACATCAATAACGTAATATAACCTAACCTAACCCAACCTAACATCTCGGCACTAATATTTGACAACATTCCTGGCGAGTTGGCCTCTACCTCTCCGTGGGACCTTCATATACGTCAATAACGTAATATAATCTAGCCTAACCCAACCTATCATCTCGGCGGTAATATTTGACAGTATTCCTGACGAGTTGGCCTCTACGTCTCCGTGGGACTTTTATATACATCAATAACGTAATATAACCTAACCTAACCCAACCTATCATCTCGGCGGTAATATTTGACAACATTCCTGGCGAGTTGGCCTCTACGTCTCCGTGGGTCTTTTATATACATCAATAACGTAATTTAACCTAAACTAAACCAACCTATCATATCGGCGGTAATATTTGACAACATTCCTGGCGAGTTGGCCTCTACGTCTCCGTGGGACATTCATATACATCAATAACGTAGTATAACCTAACCTAACCCAACCTAACATCTCGGCGGTAATATTTGACAACATTCCTGGCGAGTTGGCCTCTACGTCTCCGTGGGGCCTTCATATACATCAATAACGTAATATAATCAAACCTAACCCAACCTAACATCTCGACGTTAATATTTGACAACATTCCTGGCTTGATGGCCCCTACGTCTCCGTGGGACCTTTATATACATCAATAACGTAATATAACGTAACCTAAACCAATCTATCATATCGGCGGTAATACTTGACAATATTCCTGGCGAGTTGGCCTCTACCTCTCCGTGGGACCTTCATATATGTCAATAACGTAATATAATCTAGCCTAGCCCAACCTATCATCTCGGCGGTAATATTTGATAACATTACTGGTCAGTTGGCCTCTACGTCTCCGTGGAACCTTCATATACATCAATAACGTAATATAACCTAACCTAACCCAACCTATCATCTCGGCGGTAATATTTGACAACATTCCTGGCGAGTTGGCCTCTACGTCTCCGTGGGACTTTTATATACATCAATAACGTAATTTAACCTAACCTAAACCAACCTATCATCTCGGCGGTAATGTTTGACAACATTCCTCGCTTGATGGCCTCTACGTCTCCGTGGGACCTTCATATACACGAATAACGTAATATAACGTAACCTAAGCCAACCTATCATATCGGCGGTAATATTTGACAACATTCCTGGCGAGTTGGCCTCTGCGTCTCCGTGGAACCTTCATATACATCAATAACGTAATATAACCTAACCTAACCCAACCTATCATCTCGGCGGTAATATTTGACAACATTCCTGTCGAGTTGGCATCTACATCTCCGTGCGACCTTCATATACATCAATAACGTAATGTCACCTAACGTAACCCAACCTAAGATCTCGGTACTAATATTTGACAACATTCCTGGCGAGTTGGCCTCTACGTCTCTGTGGGAATTTTATATACATCAATAACGTAATATCACCTAACCTAACCCAACCTAACATCTCGGCACTAATATTTGACAACATTCCTGGCGAGTTGGCCTCTACGTCTCTGTGGGAATTTTATATACATCAATAACGTAATATAACCTAACCTAACCCAACCTAACATCTCGGCACTAATATTTGACAACATTCCTGGCGAGTTGGCCTCTACCTCTCCGTGGGACCTTCATATACGTCAATAACGTAATATAATCTAGCCTAACCCAACCTATCATCTCGGCGGTAATATTTGACAGTATTCCTGACGAGTTGGCCTCTACGTCTCCGTGGGACTTTTATATACATCAATAACGTAATATAACCTAACCTAACCCAACCTATCATCTCGGCGGTAATATTTGACAACATTCCTGGCGAGTTGGCCTCTACGTCTCCGTGGGTCTTTTATATACATCAATAACGTAATTTAACCTAAACTAAACCAACCTATCATATCGGCGGTAATATTTGACAACATTCCTGGCGAGTTGGCCTCTACGTCTCCGTGGGACATTCATATACATCAATAACGTAGTATAACCTAACCTAACCCAACCTAACATCTCGGCGGTAATATTTGACAACATTCCTGGCGAGTTGGCCTCTACGTCTCCGTGGGGCCTTCATATACATCAATAACGTAATATAATCAAACCTAACCCAACCTAACATCTCGGCGGTAATATTTGACAACATTCCTGACGAGTTGGCCTGTACGTCTCCGTGGGACCTTCATATACATCAATAACGTAATATAACCTAACCTAACCCAAACTAACATCACGGCACTAATATTTGACAACATTCCTGGCGAGTTGGCCTCTACCTCTCCGTGGGACCTTCATATACGTCAATAACGTAATATAATCTAGCCTAGCCCAACCTATCATCTCGGCGGTAATATTTGATAACATTACTGGTCAGTTGGCCTCTACGTCTCCGTGGAACCTTCATATACATCAATAACGTAATATAACCTAACCTAACCCAACCTATCATCTCGGCGGTAATATTTGACAACATTCCTGGCGAGTTGGCCTCTACGTCTCCGTGGGACTTTTATATACATCAATAACGTAATTTAACCTAACCTAAACCAACCTATCATCTCGGCGGTAATGTTTGACAACATTCCTCGCTTGATGGCCTCTACGTCTCCGTGGGACCTTCATATACACGAATAACGTAATATAACGTAACCTAAGCCAACCTATCATATCGGCGGTAATATTTGACAACATTCCTGGCGAGTTGGCCTCTGCGTCTCCGTGGAACCTTCATATACATCAATAACGTAATATAACCTAACCCAACCTATCATCTCGGCGGTAATATTTGACAACATTCCTGGCGAGTTGGCCTCTACGTCTCCGTGGGACTTTTATATACATCAATAACGTAATTTAACCTAACCTAAACCTACGTAACATCTCGGCGGTAATATTTGACGACATTCCTGGCTTGATGGCCTCTACGCCTCCGTGGGACCTTCATATACATCAATAACATAATATTACCTAACCTAACCCAACCTATCATCTCGGCGGTAATACTTGACAACATTCCTGGCGAGTTGGCCTCTACGTCTCCGTGGGACCTTCATATACATCAATAACGTAATATAACCTAACCTAACCCAACCTATCATCTCGGCGGTAATATTTGACAACATTCCTGGCGAGTTGGCCTCTACGTCTCCGTGGGACTTTTATATACATCAATAACGTAATTTAACCTAACCTAAACCTACGTAACATCTCGGCGGTAATATTTGACAACATTCCTGGCTTGATGGCCTCTACGTCTCCGTGGGACCTTCATATACATCAATAACATAATATTACCTAACCTAACCCAACCTATCATCTCGGCGGTAATACTTGACAACATTCCTGGCGAGTTGGCCTCTACGTCTCCGTGGGACCTTCATATACATCAATAACGTAATATAACCTAACCTAACCCAACCTATCATCTCGGCGGTAATATTTGACAACATTCCTGACGAGTTGGCCTCTACGTCTCCGTCGGACCTTCATATACATCAATAACGTAATATAACCTAACCTAAACCAACGTATCATCTCGGCGGTAATATTTGACAACATTCCTGACGAGTTGGCCTCTACGTCTCCGTGGGACTTTTATATACATCAATAACGTAATTTAACCTAACCTAAACCAACGTAACATCTCGGCAGTAATATTTGACAACATTCCTGGCTTGTTGGCCTCTATGTTTCCGTGGGACTTTTATATACATCAATAACGTAATATAACCTAACCTAACCCAATCTAACATCTCGGCGGTAATATTTGACAACATTCCTGGCGAGTTGGCCTCTACCTCTCCGTGAGACCTTCATATACATCAATAACGTAATATAATCTAACCTAACCCAACCTATCATCTCGGCGGTAATATTTGACAACATTCCTGGTCAGTTGGCCTCTGCGTCCCCGTGGAACCTTCATATACATCAATAACGTAATATAACCTAACCCAACCTATCATCTCGGCGGTAATATTTGACAACATTCCTGGCGAGTTGGCCTCTACGTCTCCGTGGGACTTTTATATACATCAATAACGTAATTTAACCTAACCTAAACCTACGTAACATCTCGGCGGTAATATTTGACAACATTCCTGGCTTGATGGCCTCTACGTCTCCGTGGGACCTTCATATACATCAATAACATAATATTACCTAACCTAACCCAACCTATCATCTCGGCGGTAATACTTGACAACATTCCTGGCGAGTTGGCCTCTACGTCTCCGTGGGACCTTCATATACATCAATAACGTAATATAACCTAACCTAACCCAACCTATCATCTCGGCGGTAATATTTGACAACATTCCTGACGAGTTGGCCTCTACGTCTCCGTGGGACCTCCATATACATCAATAACGTAATATAACCTAACCTAAACCAACCTATCATCTCGGCGGTAATATTTGACAACATTCCTGACGAGTTGGCCTGTACGTCTCCGTGGGACCTTCATATACATCAATAACGTAATATAACCTAACCTAACCCAACCTAGCATCACGGCACTAATATTTGACAACATTCCTGGCGAGTTGGCCTCTACCTCTCCGTGGGACCTTCATATACGTCAATAACGTAATATAATCTAGCCTAGCCCAACCTATCATCTCGGCGGTAATATTTGATAACATTACTGGTCAGTTGGCCTCTACGTCTCCGTGGAACCTTCATATACATCAATAACGTAATATAACCTAACCTAACCCAACCTATCATCTCGGCGGTAATATTTGACAACATTCCTGGCGAGTTGGCCTCTACGTCTCCGTGGGACTTTTATATACATCAATAACGTAATTTAACCTAACCTAAACCAACCTATCATCTCGGCGGTAATGTTTGACAACATTCCTCGCTTGATGGCCTCTACGTCTCCGTGGGACCTTCATATACACGAATAACGTAATATAACGTAACCTAAGCCAACCTATCATATCGGCGGTAATATTTGACAACATTCCTGGCGAGTTGGCCTCTGCGTCTCCGTGGAACCTTCATATACATCAATAACGTAATATAACCTAACCTAACCCAACCTATCATCTCGGCGGTAATATTTGTCAACATTCCTGTCGAGTTGGCCTCTACATCTCCGTGCGACCTTCATATACATCAGTAACGTAATGTCACCTAACGTAACCCAACCTAAGATCTCGGTACTAATATTTGACAACATTCCTGGCGAGTTGGCCTCTACGTCTCTGTGGGAATTTTATATACATCAATAACGTAATATCACCTAACCTAACCCAACCTAACATCTCGGCACTAATATTTGACAACATTCCTGGCGAGTTGGCCTCTACGTCTCTGTGGGAATTTTATATACATCAATAACGTAATATAACCTAACCTAACCCAACCTAACATCTCGGCACTAATATTTGACAACATTCCTGGCGAGTTGGCCTCTACCTCTCCGTGGGACCTTCATATACGTCAATAACGTAATATAATCTAGCCTAACCCAACCTATCATCTCGGCGGTAATATTTGACAGTATTCCTGACGAGTTGGCCTCTACGTCTCCGTGGGACTTTTATATACATCAATAACGTAATATAACCTAACCTAACCCAACCTATCATCTCGGCGGTAATATTTGACAACATTCCTGGCGAGTTGGCCTCTACGTCTCCGTGGGTCTTTTATATACATCAATAACGTAATTTAACCTAAACTAAACCAACCTATCATATCGGCGGTAATATTTGACAACATTCCTGGCGAGTTGGCCTCTACGTCTCCGTGGGACATTCATATACATCAATAACGTAGTATAACCTAACCTAACCCAACCTAACATCTCGGCGGTAATACTTGACAACATTCCTGGCGAGTTGGCCTCTACGTCTCCGTGGGGCCTTCATATACATCAATAACGTAATATAATCAAACCTAACCCAACCTAACATCTCGACGTTAATATTTGACAACATTCCTGGCTTGATGGCCCCTACGTCTCCGTGGGACCTTTATATACATCAATAACGTAATATAACGTAACCTAAACCAATCTATCATATCGGCGGTAATACTTGACAATATTCCTGGCGAGTTGGCCTCTACCTCTCCGTGGGACCTTCATATATGTCAATAACGTAATATAATCTAGCCTAGCCCAACCTATCATCTCGGCGGTAATATTTGATAACATTACTGGTCAGTTGGCCTCTACGTCTCCGTGGAACCTTCATATACATCAATAACGTAATATAACCTAACCTAACCCAACCTATCATCTCGGCGGTAATATTTGACAACATTCCTGGCGAGTTGGCCTCTACGTCTCCGTGGGACTTTTATATACATCAATAACGTAATTTAACCTAACCTAAACCAACCTATCATCTCGGCGGTAATGTTTGACAACATTCCTCGCTTGATGGCCTCTACGTCTCCGTGGGACCTTCATATACACGAATAACGTAATATAACGTAACCTAAGCCAACCTATCATATCGGCGGTAATATTTGACAACATTCCTGGCGAGTTGGCCTCTGCGTCTCCGTGGAACCTTCATATACATCAATAACGTAATATAACCTAACCTAACCCAACCTATCATCTCGGCGGTAATATTTGACAACATTCCCGTCGAGTTGGCATCTACATCTCCGTGCGACCTTCATATACATCAATAACGTAATGTCACCTAACGTAACCCAACCTAAGATCTCGGTACTAATATTTGACAACATTCCTGGCGAGTTGGCCTCTACGTCTCTGTGGGAATTTTATATACATCAATAACGTAATATCACCTAACCTAACCCAACCTAACATCTCGGCACTAATATTTGACAACATTCCTGGCGAGTTGGCCTCTACGTCTCTGTGGGAATTTTATATACATCAATAACGTAATATAACCTAACCTAACCCAACCTAACATCTCGGCACTAATATTTGACAACATTCCTGGCGAGTTGGCCTCTACCTCTCCGTGGGACCTTCATATACGTCAATAACGTAATATAATCTAGCCTAACCCAACCTATCATCTCGGCGGTAATATTTGACAGTATTCCTGACGAGTTTGCCTCTACGTCTCCGTGGGACTTTTATATACATCAATAACGTAATATAACCTAACCTAACCCAACCTATCATCTCGGCGGTAATATTTGATAACATTACTGGTCAGTTGGCCTCTACGTCTCCGTGGAACCTTCATATACATCAATAACGTAATATAACCTAACCTAACCCAACCTATCATCTCGGCGGTAATATTTGACAACATTCCTGGCGAGTTGGCCTCTACGTCTCCGTGGGACTTTTATATACATCAATAACGTAATTTAACCTAACCTAAACCAACCTATCATCTCGGCGGTAATGTTTGACAACATTCCTCGCTTGATGGCCTCTACGTCTCCGTGGGACCTTCATATACACGAATAACGTAATATAACGTAACCTAAGCCAACCTATCATATCGGCGGTAATATTTGACAACATTCCTGGCGAGTTGGCCTCTGCGTCTCCGTGGAACCTTCATATACATCAATAACGTAATATAACCTAACCCAACCTATCATCTCGGCGGTAATATTTGACAACATTCCTGGCGAGTTGGCCTCTACGTCTCCGTGGGACTTTTATATACATCAATAACGTAATTTAACCTAACCTAAACCTACGTAACATCTCGGCGGTAATATTTGACGACATTCCTGGCTTGATGGCCTCTACGCCTCCGTGGGACCTTCATATACATCAATAACATAATATTACCTAACCTAACCCAACCTATCATCTCGGCGGTAATACTTGACAACATTCCTGGCGAGTTGGCCTCTACGTCTCCGTGGGACCTTCATATACATCAATAACGTAATATAACCTAACCTAACCCAACCTATCATCTCGGCGGTAATATTTGACAACATTCCTGGCGAGTTGGCCTCTACGTCTCCGTGGGACTTTTATATACATCAATAACGTAATTTAACCTAACCTAAACCTACGTAACATCTCGGCGGTAATATTTGACAACATTCCTGGCTTGATGGCCTCTACGTCTCCGTGGGACCTTCATATACATCAATAACATAATATTACCTAACCTAACCCAACCTATCATCTCGGCGGTAATACTTGACAACATTCCTGGCGAGTTGGCCTCTACGTCTCCGTGGGACCTTCATATACATCAATAACGTAATATAACCTAACCTAACCCAACCTATCATCTCGGCGGTAATATTTGACAACATTCCTGACGAGTTGGCCTCTACGTCTCCGTCGGACCTTCATATACATCAATAACGTAATATAACCTAACCTAAACCAACGTATCATCTCGGCGGTAATATTTGACAACATTCCTGACGAGTTGGCCTCTACGTCTCCGTGGGACTTTTATATACATCAATAACGTAATTTAACCTAACCTAAACCAACGTAACATCTCGGCAGTAATATTTGACAACATTCCTGGCTTGTTGGCCTCTATGTTTCCGTGGGACTTTTATATATATCAATAACGTAATATAACCTAACCTAACCCAATCTAACATCTCGGCGGTAATATTTGACAACATTCCTGGCGAGTTGGCCTCTACCTCTCCGTGAGACCTTCATATACATCAATAACGTAATATAATCTAACCTAACCCAACCTATCATCTCGGCGGTAATATTTGACAACATTCCTGGTCAGTTGGCCTCTGCGTCCCCGTGGAACCTTCATATACATCAATAACGTAATATAACCTAACCCAACCTATCATCTCGGCGGTAATATTTGACAACATTCCTGGCGAGTTGGCCTCTACGTCTCCGTGGGACCTTCATATACACGAATAACGTAATATAACGTAACCTAAGCCATCCTATCATATCGGCGGTAATATTTGACAACATTCCTGGCGAGTTGGCCTCTGCGTCTCCGTGGAACCTTCATATACATCAATAACGTAATATAACCTAACCTAACCCAACCTATCATCTCGGCGGTAATATTTGACAACATTCCTGGCGAGTTGGCCTCTACGTCTCCGTGGGACCTTCATATACGTCAATAACGTAATATAATCTAGCCTAGCCCAACCTATCATCTCGGCGGTAATATTTGATAACATTACTGGTCAGTTGGCCTCTACGTCTCCGTGGAACCTTCATATACATCAATAACGTAATATAACCTAACCTAACCCAACCTATCATCTCGGCGGTAATATTTGACAACATTCCTGGCGAGTTGGCCTCTACGTCTCCGTGGGACTTTTATATACATCAATAACGTAATTTAACCTAACCTAAACCAACCTATCATCTCGGCGGTAATGTTTGACAACATTCCTCGCTTGATGGCCTCTACGTCTCCGTGGGACCTTCATATACACGAATAACGTAATATAACGTAACCTAAGCCAACCTATCATATCGGCGGTAATATTTGACAACATTCCTGGCGAGTTGGCCTCTGCGTCTCCGTGGAACCTTCATATACATCAATAACGTAATATAACCTAACCTAACCCAACCTATCATCTCGGCGGTAATATTTGTCAACATTCCTGTCGAGTTGGCCTCTACATCTCCGTGCGACCTTCATATACATCAATAACGTAATGTCACCTAACGTAACCCAACCTAAGATCTCGGTACTAATATTTGACAACATTCCTGGCGAGTTGGCCTCTACGTCTCTGTGGGAATTTTATATACATCAATAACGTAATATCACCTAACCTAACCCAACCTAACATCTCGGCACTAATATTTGACAACATTCCTGGCGAGTTGGCCTCTACGTCTCTGTGGGAATTTTATATACATCAATAACGTAATATAACCTAACCTAACCCAACCTAACATCTCGGCACTAATATTTGACAACATTCCTGGTCAGTTGGCCTCTGCGTCCCCGTGGAACCTTCATATACATCAATAACGTAATATAACCTAACCCAACCTATCATCTCGGCGGTAATATTTGACAACATTCCTGGCGAGTTGGCCTCTACGTCTCCGTGGGACTTTTATATACATCAATAACGTAATTTAACCTAACCTAAACCTACGTAACATCTCGGCGGTAATATTTGACAACATTCCTGGCTTGATGGCCTCTACGTCTCCGTGGGACCTTCATATACATCAATAACATAATATTACCTAACCTAACCCAACCTATCATCTCGGCGGTAATACTTGACAACATTCCTGGCGAGTTGGCCTCTACGTCTCCGTGGGACCTTCATATACATCAATAACGTAGTATAACCTAACCTAACCCAACCTAACATCTCGGCGGTAATATTTGACAACATTCCTGGCGAGTTGGCCTCTACGTCTCCGTGGGGCCTTCATATACATCAATAACGTAATATAATCAAACCTAACCCAACCTAACATCTCGACGTTAATATTTGACAACATTCCTGGCTTGATGGCCCCTACGTCTCCGTGGGACCTTTATATACATCAATAACGTAATATAACGTAACCTAAACCAATCTATCATATCGGCGGTAATACTTGACAATATTCCTGGCGAGTTGGCCTCTACCTCTCCGTGGGACCTTCATATATGTCAATAACGTAATATAATCTAGCCTAGCCCAACCTATCATCTCGGCGGTAATATTTGATAACATTACTGGTCAGTTGGCCTCTACGTCTCCGTGGAACCTTCATATACATCAATAACGTAATATAACCTAACCTAACCCAACCTATCATCTCGGCGGTAATATTTGACAACATTCCTGGCGAGTTGGCCTCTACGTCTCCGTGGGACTTTTATATACATCAATAACGTAATTTAACCTAACCTAAACCAACCTATCATCTCGGCGGTAATGTTTGACAACATTCCTCGCTTGATGGCCTCTACGTCTCCGTGGGACCTTCATATACACGAATAACGTAATATAACGTAACCTAAGCCAACCTATCATATCGGCGGTAATATTTGACAACATTCCTGGCGAGTTGGCCTCTGCGTCTCCGTGGAACCTTCATATACATCAATAACGTAATATAACCTAACCTAACCCAACCTATCATCTCGGCGGTAATATTTGACAACATTCCCGTCGAGTTGGCATCTACATCTCCGTGCGACCTTCATATACATCAATAACGTAATGTCACCTAACGTAACCCAACCTAAGATCTCGGTACTAATATTTGACAACATTCCTGGCGAGTTGGCCTCTACGTCTCTGTGGGAATTTTATATACATCAATAACGTAATATCACCTAACCTAACCCAACCTAACATCTCGGCACTAATATTTGACAACATTCCTGGCGAGTTGGCCTCTACGTCTCTGTGGGAATTTTATATACATCAATAACGTAATATAACCTAACCTAACCCAACCTAACATCTCGGCACTAATATTTGACAACATTCCTGGCGAGTTGGCCTCTACCTCTCCGTGGGACCTTCATATACGTCAATAACGTAATATAATCTAGCCTAACCCAACCTATCATCTCGGCGGTAATATTTGACAGTATTCCTGACGAGTTGGCCTCTACGTCTCCGTGGGACTTTTATATACATCAATAACGTAATATAACCTAACCTAACCCAACCTATCATCTCGGCGGTAATATTTGACAACATTCCTGGCGAGTTGGCCTCTACGTCTCCGTGGGTCTTTTATATACATCAATAACGTAATTTAACCTAAACTAAACCAACCTATCATATCGGCGGTAATATTTGACAACATTCCTGGCGAGTTGGCCTCTACGTCTCCGTGGGACATTCATATACATCAATAACGTAGTATAACCTAACCTAACCCAACCTAACATCTCGGCGGTAATATTTGACAACATTCCTGGCGAGTTGGCCTCTACGTCTCCGTGGGGCCTTCATATACATCAATAACGTAATATAATCAAACCTAACCCAACCTAACATCTCGGCGGTAATATTTGACAACATTCCTGACGAGTTGGCCTCTACGTCTCCGTGGGACCTCCATATACATCAATAACGTAATATAACCTAACCTAAACCAACCTATCATCTCGGCGGTAATATTTGACAACATTCCTGACGAGTTGGCCTGTACGTCTCCGTGGGACCTTCATATACATCAATAACGTAATATAACCTAACCTAACCCAAACTAACATCACGGCACTAATATTTGACAACATTCCTGGCGAGTTGGCCTCTACCTCTCCGTGGGACCTTCATATACGTCAATAACGTAATATAATCTAGCCTAGCCCAACCTATCATCTCGGCGGTAATATTTGATAACATTACTGGTCAGTTGGCCTCTACGTCTCCGTGGAACCTTCATATACATCAATAACGCAATATAACCTAACCTAACCCAACCTATCATCTCGGCGGTAATATTTGACAACATTCCTGGCGAGTTGGCCTCTACGTCTCCGTGGGACTTTTATATACATCAATAACGTAATTTAACCTAACCTAAACCAACCTATCATCTCGGCGGTAATGTTTGACAACATTCCTCGCTTGATGGCCTCTACGTCTCCGTGGGACCTTCATATACACGAATAACGTAATATAACGTAACCTAAGCCAACCTATCATATCGGCGGTAATATTTGACAACATTCCTGGCGAGTTGGCCTCTGCGTCTCCGTGGAACCTTCATATACATCAATAACGTAATATAACCTAACCCAACCTATCATCTCGGCGGTAATATTTGACAACATTCCTGGCGAGTTGGCCTCTACGTCTCCGTGGGACTTTTATATACATCAATAACGTAATTTAACCTAACCTAAACCTACGTAACATCTCGGCGGTAATATTTGACGACATTCCTGGCTTGATGGCCTCTACGCCTCCGTGGGACCTTCATATACATCAATAACATAATATTACCTAACCTAACCCAACCTATCATCTCGGCGGTAATACTTGACAACATTCCTGGCGAGTTGGCCTCTACGTCTCCGTGGGACCTTCATATACATCAATAACGTAATATAACCTAACCTAACCCAACCTATCATCTCGGCGGTAATATTTGACAACATTCCTGGCGAGTTGGCCTCTACGTCTCCGTGGGACTTTTATATACATCAATAACGTAATTTAACCTAACCTAAACCTACGTAACATCTCGGCGGTAATATTTGACAACATTCCTGGCTTGATGGCCTCTACGTCTCCGTGGGACCTTCATATACATCAATAACATAATATTACCTAACCTAACCCAACCTATCATCTCGGCGGTAATACTTGACAACATTCCTGGCGAGTTGGCCTCTACGTCTCCGTGGGACCTTCATATACATCAATAACGTAATATAACCTAACCTAACCCAACCTATCATCTCGGCGGTAATATTTGACAACATTCCTGACGAGTTGGCCTCTACGTCTCCGTCGGACCTTCATATACATCAATAACGTAATATAACCTAACCTAAACCAACGTATCATCTCGGCGGTAATATTTGACAACATTCCTGACGAGTTGGCCTCTACGTCTCCGTGGGACTTTTATATACATCAATAACGTAATTTAACCTAACCTAAACCAACGTAACATCTCGGCAGTAATATTTGACAACATTCCTGGCTTGTTGGCCTCTATGTTTCCGTGGGACTTTTATATACATCAATAACGTAATATAACCTAACCTAACCCAATCTAACATCTCGGCGGTAATATTTGACAACATTCCTGGCGAGTTGGCCTCTACCTCTCCGTGAGACCTTCATATACATCAATAACGTAATATAATCTAACCTAACCCAACCTATCATCTCGGCGGTAATATTTGACAACATTCCTGGTCAGTTGGCCTCTGCGTCCCCGTGGAACCTTCATATACATCAATAACGTAATATAACCTAACCCAACCTATCATCTCGGCGGTAATATTTGACAACATTCCTGGCGAGTTGGCCTCTACGTCTCCGTGGGACTTTTATATACATCAATAACGTAATTTAACCTAACCTAAACCTACGTAACATCTCGGCGGTAATATTTGACAACATTCCTGGCTTGATGGCCTCTACGTCTCCGTGGGACCTTCATATACATCAATAACATAATATTACCTAACCTAACCCAACCTATCATCTCGGCGGTAATACTTGACAACATTCCTGGCGAGTTGGCCTCTACGTCTCCGTGGGACCTTCATATACATCAATAACGTAATATAACCTAATCTAACCCAACCTATCATCTCGGCGGTAATATTTGACAACATTCCTGACGAGTTGGCCTCTACGTCTCCGTGGGACCTCCATATACATCAATAACGTAATATAACCTAACCTAAACCAACCTATCATCTCGGCGGTAATATTTGACAACATTCCTGACGAGTTGGCCTGTACGTCTCCGTGGGACCTTCATATACATCAATAACGTAATATAACCTAACCTAACCCAACCTAGCATCACGGCACTAATATTTGACAACATTCCTGGCGAGTTGGCCTCTACCTCTCCGTGGGACCTTCATATACGTCAATAACGTAATATAATCTAGCCTAGCCCAACCTATCATCTCGGCGGTAATATTTGATAACATTACTGGTCAGTTGGCCTCTACGTCTCCGTGGAACCTTCATATACATCAATAACGTAATATAACCTAACCTAACCCAACCTATCATCTCGGCGGTAATATTTGACAACATTCCTGGCGAGTTGGCCTCTACGTCTCCGTGGGACTTTTATATACATCAATAACGTAATTTAACCTAACCTAAACCAACCTATCATCTCGGCGGTAATGTTTGACAACATTCCTCGCTTGATGGCCTCTACGTCTCCGTGGGACCTTCATATACACGAATAACGTAATATAACGTAACCTAAGCCAACCTATCATATCGGCGGTAATATTTGACAACATTCCTGGCGAGTTGGCCTCTGCGTCTCCGTGGAACCTTCATATACATCAATAACGTAATATAACCTAACCTAACCCAACCTATCATCTCGGCGGTAATATTTGTCAACATTCCTGTCGAGTTGGCCTCTACATCTCCGTGCGACCTTCATATACATCAATAACGTAATGTCACCTAACGTAACCCAACCTAAGATCTCGGTACTAATATTTGACAACATTCCTGGCGAGTTGGCCTCTACGTCTCTGTGGGAATTTTATATACATCAATAACGTAATATCACCTAACCTAACCCAACCTAACATCTCGGCACTAATATTTGACAACATTCCTGGCGAGTTGGCCTCTACGTCTCTGTGGGAATTTTATATACATCAATAACGTAATATAACCTAACCTAACCCAACCTAACATCTCGGCACTAATATTTGACAACATTCCTGGCGAGTTGGCCTCTACCTCTCCGTGGGACCTTCATATACGTCAATAACGTAATATAATCTAGCCTAACCCAACCTATCATCTCGGCGGTAATATTTGACAGTATTCCTGACGAGTTGGCCTCTACGTCTCCGTGGGACTTTTATATACATCAATAACGTAATATAACCTAACCTAACCCAACCTATCATCTCGGCGGTAATATTTGACAACATTCCTGGCGAGTTGGCCTCTACGTCTCCGTGGGTCTTTTATATACATCAATAACGTAATTTAACCTAAACTAAACCAACCTATCATATCGGCGGTAATATTTGACAACATTCCTGGCGAGTTGGCCTCTACGTCTCCGTGGGACATTCATATACATCAATAACGTAGTATAACCTAACCTAACCCAACCTAACATCTCGGCGGTAATATTTGACAACATTCCTGGCGAGTTGGCCTCTACGTCTCCGTGGGGCCTTCATATACATCAATAACGTAATATAATCAAACCTAACCCAACCTAACATCTCGACGTTAATATTTGACAACATTCCTGGCTTGATGGCCCCTACGTCTCCGTGGGACCTTTATATACATCAATAACGTAATATAACGTAACCTAAACCAATCTATCATATCGGCGGTAATACTTGACAATATTCCTGGCGAGTTGGCCTCTACCTCTCCGTGGGACCTTCATATATGTCAATAACGTAATATAATCTAGCCTAGCCCAACCTATCATCTCGGCGGTAATATTTGATAACATTACTGGTCAGTTGGCCTCTACGTCTCCGTGGAACCTTCATATACATCAATAACGTAATATAACCTAACCTAACCCAACCTATCATCTCGGCGGTAATATTTGACAACATTCCTGGCGAGTTGGCCTCTACGTCTCCGTGGGACTTTTATATACATCAATAACGTAATTTAACCTAACCTAAACCAACCTATCATCTCGGCGGTAATGTTTGACAACATTCCTCGCTTGATGGCCTCTACGTCTCCGTGGGACCTTCATATACACGAATAACGTAATATAACGTAACCTATGCCAACCTATCATATCGGCGGTAATATTTGACAACATTCCTGGCGAGTTGGCCTCTGCGTCTCCGTGGAACCTTCATATACATCAATAACGTAATATAACCTAACCTAACCCAACCTATCATCTCGGCGGTAATATTTGACAACATTCCTGTCGAGTTGGCATCTACATCTCCGTGCGACCTTCATATACATCAATAACGTAATGTCACCTAACGTAACCCAACCTAAGATCTCGGTACTAATATTTGACAACATTCCTGGCGAGTTGGCCTCTACGTCTCTGTGGGAATTTTATATACATCAATAACGTAATATCACCTAACCTAACCCAACCTAACATCTCGGCACTAATATTTGACAACATTCCTGGCGAGTTGGCCTCTACGTCTCTGTGGGAATTTTATATACATCAATAACGTAATATAACCTAACCTAACCCAACCTAACATCTCGGCACTAATATTTGACAACATTCCTGGCGAGTTGGCCTCTACCTCTCCGTGGGACCTTCATATACGTCAATAACGTAATATAATCTAGCCTAACCCAACCTATCATCTCGGCGGTAATATTTGACAGTATTCCTGACGAGTTGGCCTCTACGTCTCCGTGGGACTTTTATATACATCAATAACGTAATATAACCTAACCTAACCCAACCTATCATCTCGGCGGTAATATTTGACAACATTCCTGGCGAGTTGGCCTCTACGTCTCCGTGGGTCTTTTATATACATCAATAACGTAATTTAACCTAAACTAAACCAACCTATCATATCGGCGGTAATATTTGACAACATTCCTGGCGAGTTGGCCTCTACGTCTCCGTGGGACATTCATATACATCAATAACGTAGTATAACCTAACCTAACCCAACCTAACATCTCGGCGGTAATATTTGACAACATTCCTGGCGAGTTGGCCTCTACGTCTCCGTGGGGCCTTCATATACATCAATAACGTAATATAATCAAACCTAACCCAACCTAACATCTCGGCGGTAATATTTGACAACATTCCTGACGAGTTGGCCTCTACGTCTCCGTGGGACTTTTATATACATCAATAACGTAATTTAACCTAACCTAAACCAACGTAACATCTCGGCAGTAATATTTGACAACATTCCTGGCTTGTTGGCCTCTATGTTTCCGTGGGACCTTTATATACATCAATAACGTAATATAACCTAACCTAACCCAATCTAACATCTCGGCGGTAATATTTGACAACATTCCTGGCGAGTTGGCCTCTACGTCTCCGTGGGACCTTCATATACATCAATAACGTAATATAACCTAACCTAACCTAACCTAAAATCTCGACGTTAATATTTGACAACATTCCTGGCTTGATGGCCCCTACGTCTCCGTGGGACCTTTATATACATCAATAACGTAATATAACGTAACCTAAACCAATCTATCATATCGGCGGTAATACTTGACAATATTCCTGGCGAGTTGGCCTCTACGTCTCCGTGGGACCTTCATATACATCAATAACGTAATATAGCCTAACCTAACCCAACCTAACATCTCGGCACTAATATTTGACAACATTCCTGGCGAGTTGGCCTCTATCTCTCCGTGCGACCTTCATATACATCAATAACGTAATATAACGTAACCTAACCCAACCTATCATATCGGCGGTAATATTTGACAACATTCCTGGCGAGTTGGCCTCTACGTCTCCGTGGGACTTTTATATACATCAATAACGTAATTTAACCTAACCTAAACCAACGTAACATCTCGGCAGTAATATTTGACAACATTCCTGGCGAGTTGGCCTCTACGTCTCCGTGGGGCCTTCATATACATCAATAACGTAATATCACCTAACCTAACCCAACCTAAGGTCTCGGCACTAATATTTGACAACATTCCTGGCGAGTTGGCCTCTACGTTTCTGTGGGAATTTTATATACATCAATAACGTAATATAACCTAACCTAACCCAACCTATCATCTCGGCGGTAATATTTGACAACATTCCTGACGAGTTGGCCTCTACGTCTCCGTGGGTCCTTCATATACATCAATAACGTAATATAACCTAACCTAAACCAACCTATCATCTCGGCGGTAATATTTGACAGTATTCCTGACGAGTTGGCCTCTACGTCTCCGTCGGACTTTTATATACATCAATAACGTAATTTAACCTAACCTAAACCAACGTAACATCTCGGCAGTAATATTTGACAACATTCCTGGCTTGTTGGCCTCTATGTTTCCGTGGGACCTTTATATACATCATTAACGTAATATAACCTAGCCTAACCCAATCTAACATCTCGGCGGTAATATTTGACAACATTCCTGGCTTGATGGCCTCTACGTCTCCGTGGGACATTCATATACATCAATAACATAATATTATCTAACCTAACCCAACCTATCATCTCGGCGGTAATACTTGACAACATTCCTGGCGAGTTGGCCTCTACGTCTCCGTGGGACCTTCATATACATCAATAGCGTAATATAACCTAACCTAACCCAACCTATCATCTCGGCGGTAATATTTGACAACATTCCTGACGAGTTGGCCTCTACGTCTCCGTCGGACCTTCATATACATCAATAACGTAATATAACCTAACCTAAACCAACGTATCATCTCGGCGGTAATATTTGACAACATTCCTGACGAGTTGGCCTCTACGTCTCCGTGGGACTTTTATATACATCAATAACGTAATTTCACCTAACCTAAACCAACGTAACATCTCGGCAGTAATATTTGACAACGTTCCTGGCTTGTTGGCCTCTATGTATCCGTGGGACCTTCATATACATCAATAACGTAATATCACCTAACCTAACCCAACCTAAGATCTCGGCACTAATATTTGACATCATTCCTGGCGAGTTGGCCTCTACGTCTCTGTGGGAATTTTATATACATCAATAACGTAATATAACCTAACCTAACCCAACCTAACATCTCGGCACTAATATTTGACAACATTCCTGGCGAGTTGGCCTCTGCCTCTCCGTGGGACCTTCATATACGTCAATAACGTAATATAATCTAACCTAACCCAACCTATCATCTCAGCGGTAATATTTGACAACATTCCTGGCGAGTTGGCCTCTACGTCTCCGTGGGAACTTCATATAAATCAATAACGTAATATAACCTAACGTAACACAACTTATCCTCTCGGCAGTAATATTTGACAACATTCCTGGCTTGTTGGCCTCTATGTATCCGTGGGACCTTTATATACATCAATAACGTAATATAATCTAACCTAACCCATCCTATCATCTCGGCGGTAATATTTGACAACATTCCTGGTCAGTTGGCCTCTGCGTCTCCGTGGAACCTTCATATACATCAATAACGTAATATAACCTAACCCAACCTATCATCTCGGCGGTAATATTTGACAACATTCCTGGCGAGTTGGCCTCTACGTCTCCGTGGGACTTTTATATACATCAATAACGTAATTTAACCTAACCTAAACCTACGTAACATCTCGGCGGTAATATTTGACAACATTCCTGGCTTGATGGCCTCTACGCCTCCGTGGGACCTTCATATACATCAATAACATAATATTACCTAACCTAACCCAACCTATCATCTCGGCGGTAATACTTGACAGCATTCCTGGCGAGTTGGCCTCTACGTCTCCGTGGGACCTTCATATACATCAATAACGTAATATAACCTAACCTAACCCAACCTATCATCTCGGCGGTAATATTTGACAACATTCCTGGCGAGTTGGCCTCTACGTCTCCGTGGGACTTTTATATACATCAATAACGTAATTTAACCTAACCTAAACCTACGTAACATCTCGGCGGTAATATTTGACAACATTCCTGGCTTGATGGCCTCTACGTCTCCGTGGGACCTTCATATACATCAATAACATAATATTACCTAACCTAACCCAACCTATCATCTCGGCGGTAATACTTGACAACATTCCTGGCGAGTTGGCCTCTACGTCTCCGTGGGACCTTCATATACATCAATAACGTAATATAACCTAACCTAACCCAACCTATCATCTCGGCGGTAATATTTGACAACATTCCTGACGAGTTGGCCTCTACGTCTCCGTCGGACCTTCATATACATCAATAACGTAATATAACCTAACCTAAACCAACGTATCATCTCGGCGGTAATATTTGACAACATTCCTGACGAGTTGGCCTCTACGTCTCCGTGGGACTTTTATATACATCAATAACGTAATTTAACCTAACCTAAACCAACGTAACATCTCGGCAGTAATATTTGACAACATTCCTGGCTTGTTGGCCTCTATGTTTCCGTGGGACTTTTATATACATCAATAACGTAATATAACCTAACCTAACCCAATCTAACATCTCGGCGGTAATATTTGACAACATTCCTGGCGAGTTGGCCTCTATGTATCCGTGGGACCTTTATATACATCAATAACGTAATATAACCTAACCTAACCCAATCTAACATCTCGGCGGTAATATTTGACAACATTCCTGGCGAGTTGGCCTCTACCTCTCCGTGAGACCTTCATATACATCAATAACGTAATATAATCTAACCTAACCCAACCTATCATCTCGGCGGTAATATTTGACAACATTCCTGGTCAGTTGGCCTCTGCGTCTCCGTGGAACCTTCATATACATCAATAACGTAATATAACCTAACCCAACCTATCATCTCGGCGGTAATATTTGACAACATTCCTGGCGAGTTGGCCTCTACGTCTCCGTGGGACTTTTATATACATCAATAACGTAATTTAACCTAACCTAAACCAACGTAACATCTCGGCAGTAATATTTGACAACATTCCTGGCGAGTTGGCCTCTACGTCTCCGTGGGGCCTTCATATACATCAATAACGTAATATCACCTAACCTAACCCAACCTAAGGTCTCGGCACTAATATTTGACAACATTCCTGGCGAGTTGGCCTCTACGTTTCTGTGGGAATTTTATATACATCAATAACGTAATATAACCTAACCTAACCCAACCTATCATCTCGGCGGTAATATTTGACAACATTCCTGACGAGTTGGCCTCTACGTCTCCGTGGGTCCTTCATATACATCAATAACGTAATATAACCTAACCTAAACCAACCTATCATCTCGGCGGTAATATTTGACAGTATTCCTGACGAGTTGGCCTCTACGTCTCCGTCGGACTTTTATATACATCAATAACGTAATTTAACCTAACCTAAACCAACGTAACATCTCGGCAGTAATATTTGACAACATTCCTGGCTTGTTGGCCTCTATGTTTCCGTGGGACCTTTATATACATCATTAACGTAATATAACCTAGCCTAACCCAATCTAACATCTCGGCGGTAATATTTGACAACATTCCTGGCTTGATGGCCTCTACGTCTCCGTGGGACATTCATATACATCAATAACGTAATATCACCTAACCTAACCCAACCTAAGATCTCGGCACTAATATTTGACATCATTCCTGGCGAGTTGGCCTCTACGTCTCTGTGGGAATTTTATATACATCAATAACGTAATATAACCTAACCTAACCCAACCTAACATCTCGGCACTAATATTTGACAACATTCCTGGCGAGTTGGCCTCTGCCTCTCCGTGGGACCTTCATATACGTCAATAACGTAATATAATCTAACCTAACCCAACCTATCATCTCAGCGGTAATATTTGACAACATTCCTGGCGAGTTGGCCTCTACGTCTCCGTGGGAACTTCATATAAATCAATAACGTAATATAACCTAACGTAACACAACTTATCCTCTCGGCAGTAATATTTGACAACATTCCTGGCTTGTTGGCCTCTATGTATCCGTGGGACCTTTATATACATCAATAACGTAATATAATCTAACCTAACCCATCCTATCATCTCGGCGGTAATATTTGACAACATTCCTGGTCAGTTGGCCTCTGCGTCTCCGTGGAACCTTCATATACATCAATAACGTAATATAACCTAACCCAACCTATCATCTCGGCGGTAATATTTGACAACATTCCTGGCGAGTTGGCCTCTACGTCTCCGTGGGACTTTTATATACATCAATAACGTAATTTAACCTAACCTAAACCTACGTAACATCTCGGCGGTAATATTTGACAACATTCCTGGCTTGATGGCCTCTACGCCTCCGTGGGACCTTCATATACATCAATAACATAATATTACCTAACCTAACCCAACCTATCATCTCGGCGGTAATACTTGACAGCATTCCTGGCGAGTTGGCCTCTACGTCTCCGTGGGACCTTCATATACATCAATAACGTAATATAACCTAACCTAACCCAACCTATCATCTCGGCGGTAATATTTGACAACATTCCTGGCGAGTTGGCCTCTACGTCTCCGTGGGACTTTTATATACATCAATAACGTAATTTAACCTAACCTAAACCTACGTAACATCTCGGCGGTAATATTTGACAACATTCCTGGCTTGATGGCCTCTACGTCTCCGTGGGACCTTCATATACATCAATAACATAATATTACCTAACCTAACCCAACCTATCATCTCGGCGGTAATACTTGACAACATTCCTGGCGAGTTGGCCTCTACGTCTCCGTGGGACCTTCATATACATCAATAACGTAATATAACCTAACCTAACCCAACCTATCATCTCGGCGGTAATATTTGACAACATTCCTGACGAGTTGGCCTCTACGTCTCCGTCGGACCTTCATATACATCAATAACGTAATATAACCTAACCTAAACCAACGTATCATCTCGGCGGTAATATTTGACAACATTCCTGACGAGTTGGCCTCTACGTCTCCGTGGGACTTTTATATACATCAATAACGTAATTTAACCTAACCTAAACCAACGTAACATCTCGGCAGTAATATTTGACAACATTCCTGGCTTGTTGGCCTCTATGTTTCCGTGGGACTTTTATATACATCAATAACGTAATATAACCTAACCTAACCCAATCTAACATCTCGGCGGTAATATTTGACAACATTCCTGGCGAGTTGGCCTCTATGTATCCGTGGGACCTTTATATACATCAATAACGTAATATAACCTAACCTAACCCAATCTAACATCTCGGCGGTAATATTTGACAACATTCCTGGCGAGTTGGCCTCTACCTCTCCGTGAGACCTTCATATACATCAATAACGTAATATAATCTAACCTAACCCAACCTATCATCTCGGCGGTAATATTTGACAACATTCCTGGTCAGTTGGCCTCTGCGTCTCCGTGGAACCTTCATATACATCAATAACGTAATATAACCTAACCCAACCTATCATCTCGGCGGTAATATTTGACAACATTCCTGGCGAGTTGGCCTCTACGTCTCCGTGGGACTTTTATATACATCAATAACGTAATTTAACCTAACCTAAACCTACGTAACATCTCGGCGGTAATATTTGACAACATTCCTGGCTTGATGGCCTCTACGCCTCCGTGGGACCTTCATATACATCAATAACATAATATTACCTAACCTAACCCAACCTATCATCTCGGCGGTAATACTTGACAACATTCCTGGCGAGTTGGCCTCTACGTCTCCGTGGGACCTTCATATACATCAATAACGTAATATAACCTAACCTAACCCAACCTATCATCTCGGCGGTAATATTTGACAACATTCCTGGCGAGTTGGCCTCTACGTCTCCGTGGGACTTTTATATACATCAATAACGTAATTTAACCTAACCTAAACCTACGTAACATCTCGGCGGTAATATTTGACAACATTCCTGGCTTGATGGCCTCTACGCCTCCGTGGGACCTTCATATACATCAATAACATAATATTACCTAACCTAACCCAACCTATCATCTCGGCGGTAATACTTGACAACATTCCTGGCGAGTTGGCCTCTACGTCTCCGTGGGACCTTCATATACATCAATAACGTAATATAACCTAACCTAACCCAACCTATCATCTCGGCGGTAATATTTGACAACATTCCTGGCGAGTTGGCCTCTACGTCTCCGTGGGACTTTTATATACATCAATAACGTAATTTAACCTAACCTAAACCTACGTAACATCTCGGCGGTAATATTTGACAACATTCCTGGCTTGATGGCCTCTACGTCTCCGTGGGACCTTCATATACATCAATAACATAATATTACCTAACCTAACCCAACCTATCATCTCGGCGGTAATACTTGACAACATTCCTGGCGATTTGGCCTCTACGTCTCCGTGGGACCTTCATATACATCAATAACGTAATATAACCTAACCTAACCCAACCTATCATCTCGGCGGTAATATTTGACAACATTCCTGACGAGTTGGCCTCTACGTCTCCGTCGGACCTTCATATACATCAATAACGTAATATAACCTAACCTAAACCAACGTATCATCTCGGCGGTAATATTTGACAACATTCCTGACGAGTTGGCCTCTACGTCTCCGTGGGACTTTTATATACATCAATAACGTAATTTAACCTAACCTAAACCAACGTAACATCACGGCAGTAATATTTGACAACATTCCTGGCTTGTTGGCCTCTATGTTTCCGTGGGACTTTTATATACATCAATAACGTAATATAACCTAACCTAACCCAATCTAACATCTCGGCGGTAATATTTGACAACATTCCTGGCGAGTTGGCCTCTACCTCTCCGTGAGACCTTCATATACATCAATAACGTAATATAATCTAACCTAACCCAACCTATCATCTCGGCGGTAATATTTGACAACATTCCTGGTCAGTTGGCCTCTGCGTCTCCGTGGAACTTTCATATACATCAATTACGTAATATAACCTAACCCAACCTATCATCTCGGGGGTAATATTTGACAACATTCCTGGCGAGTTGGCCTCTACGTCTCCGTGGGACTTTTATATACATCAATAACGTAATTTAACCTAACCTAAACCTACGTAACATCTCGGCGGTAATATTTGACAACATTCCTGGCTTGATGGCCTCTACGTCTCCGTGGGACCTTCATATACATCAATAACATAATATTACCTAACCTAACCCAACCTATCATCTCGGCGGTAATACTTGACAACATTCCTGGCGAGTTGGACTCTACGTCTCCGTGCGACCTTCATATACATCAATAACGTAATATAACCTAACCTAACCCAACCTATCATCTCGGCGGTAATATTTGACAACATTCCTGACGAGTTGGCCTCTACGTCTCCGTGGGACCTTCATATACATCAATAACGTAATATAACCTAACCTAAATCAACCTATCATCTCGGCGGTAATATTTGACAACATTCCTGACGAGTTGGCCTGTACGTCTCCGTGGGACCTTCATATACATCAATAACGTAATATAACCTAACCTAAACCAACCTATCATCTCGGCGGTAATATTTGACAGTATTCCTGACGAGTTGGCCTCTACGTCTCCGTGGGACTTTTATATACATCAATAACGTAATTTAACCTAACCTAAACCAACGTAACATCTCGGCAGTAATATTTGACAACATTCCTGGCTTGTTGGCCTCTATGTTACCGTGGGACCTTTATATACATCAATAACGTAATTTAACCTAACCTAAACCTACGTAACATCTCGGCGGTAATATTTGACAACATTCCTGGCTTGATGGCCTCTACGTCTCCGTGGGACCTTCATATACATCAATAACATAATATTACCTAACCTAACCCAACCTATCATCTCGGCGGTAATACTTGACAACATTCCTGGCGAGTTGGCCTCTACGTCTCCGTGGGACCTTCATATACATCAATAGCGTAATATAACCTAACCTAACCCAACTTATCATCTCGGCGGTAATATTTGACAACATTCCTGACGAGTTGGCCTCTACGTCTCCGTCGGACCTTCATATACATCAATAACGTAATATAACCTAACCTAAACCAACGTATCATCTCGGCGGTAATATTTGACAACATTCCTGACGAGTTGGCCTCTACGTCTCCGTGGGACTTTTATATACATCAATAACGTAATTTCACCTAACCTAAACCAACGTAACATCTCGGCAGTAATATTTGACAACGTTCCTGGCTTGTTGGCCTCTATGTATCCGTGGGACCTTCATATACATCAATAACGTAATATCACCTAACCTAACCCAACCTAAGATCTCGGCACTAATATTTGACATCATTCCTGGCGAGTTGGCCTCTACGTCTCTGTGGGAATTTTATATACATCAATAACGTAATATAACCTAACCTAACCCAACCTAACATCTCAGCACTAATATTTGACAACATTGCTGGCGAATTGGCCTCTACCTCTCCGTGGGACCTTAATATACGTCAATAACGTAATATAATCTAACCTAACCCAACCTATCATCTCGGCGGAAATATTTGACAACATTCCTGGTCAGTTGGCCTCTACGTCTCCGTGGAACCTTCATAAACATCAATAACGTAATATAACCTAACCTAACCCAACCTATCATCTCGGCGGTAATATTTGACAACATTGCTGGCGAGTTGGCCTCTACGTCTCCGTGGAACCTTCATATACATCAATAACGTAATATAACGTACCCTAAACCAACCTATCATATCGGCGGTAATATTTGAAAACATTCTTGTCGATGTTGGCCTCTACGTCTCTGTGGGACCTTCATATACATCAATAACGTAATATTACCTAACCTAACCCAACTTAACATCTCGGCACTAATATTTGAAAACATTCCTGGCGAGTTGGCCTCTACGTCTCTGTGGGAATTTTATATACATCAATAACGTAATATAACCTAACCTAACCCAACCTAACATCTCGGCACTAATATTTGACAACATTCCTGGCGAGTTGGCCTCTGCCTCTCCGTGGGACCTTCATATACGTCAATAACGTAATATAATCTAACCTAACCCAACCTATCATCTCAGCGGTAATATTTGACAACATTCCTGGCGAGTTGGCCTCTACGTCTCCGTGGGAACTTCATATAAATCAATAACGTAATATAACCTAACGTAACACAACTTATCCTCTCGGCAGTAATATTTGACAACATTCCTGGCTTGTTGGCCTCTATGTATCCGTGGGACCTTTATATACATCAATAACGTAATATAACCTAACCTAACCCAATCTAACATCTCGGCGGTAATATTTGACAACATTCCTGGCGAGTTGGCCTCTACCTCTCCGTGAGACCTTCATATACATCAATAACGTATTATAATCTAACCTAACCCAACCTATCATCTCGGCGGTAATATTTGACAACATTCCTGGTCAGTTGGCCTCTGCGTCTCCGTGGAACCTTCATATACATCAATAACGTAATATAACCTAACCCAACCTATCATCTCGGCGGTAATATTTGACAACATTCCTGGCGAGTTGGCCTCTACGTCTCCGTGGGACTTTTATATACATCAATAACGTAATTTAACCTAACCTAAACCTACGTAACATCTCGGCGGTAATATTTGACAACATTCCTGGCTTGATGGCATCTACGCCTCCGTGGGACCTTCATATACATCAATAACATAATATTACCTAACCTAACCCAACCTATCATCTCGGCGGTAATACTTGACAACATTCCTGGCGAGTTGGCCTCTACGTCTCCGTGGGACCTTCATATACATCAATAACGTAATATAACCTAACCTAACCCAACCTATCATCTCGGCGGTAATATTTGACAACATTCCTGGCGAGTTGGCCTCTACGTCTCCGTGGGACTTTTATATACATCAATAACGTAATTTAACCTAACCTAAACCTACGTAACATCTCGGCTGTAATATTTGACAACATTCCTGACGAGTTGGCCTCTACGTCTCCGTCGGACCTTCATATACATCAATAACGTAATATAACCTAACCTAAACCAACGTATCATCTCGGCGGTAATATTTGACAACATTCCTGACGAGTTGGCCTCTACGTCTCCGTGGGACTTTTATATACATCAATAACGTAATTTCACCTAACCTAAACCAACGTGACATCTCGGCAGTAATATTTGACAACGTTCCTGGCTTGTTGGCCTCTATGTATCCGTGGGACCTTCATATACATCAATAACGTAATATCACCTAACCTAACCCAACCTAAGATCTCGGCACTAATATTTGACATCATTCCTGGCGAGTTGGCCTCTACGTCTCTGTGGGAATTTTATATACATCAATAACGTAATATAACCTAACCTAACCCAACCTAACATCTCAGCACTAATATTTGACAACATTGCTGGCGAATTGGCCTCTACCTCTCCGTGGGACCTTAATATACGTCAATAACGTAATATAATCTAACCTAACCCAACCTATCATCTCGGCGGAAATATTTGACAACATTCCTGGTCAGTTGGCCTCTACGTCTCCGTGGAACCTTCATAAACATCAATAACGTAATATAACCTAACCTAACCCAACCTATCATCTCGGCGGTAATATTTGACAACATTGCTGGCGAGTTGGCCTCTACGTCTCCGTGGAACCTTCATATACATCAATAACGTAATATAACGTAACCTAAACCAACCTATCATATCGGCGGTAATATTTGAAAACATTCTTGTCGATGTTGGCCTCTACGTCTCTGTGGGACCTTCATATACATCAATAACGTAATATTACCTAACCTAACCCAACTTAACATCTCGGCACTAATATTTGAAAACATTCCTGGCGAGTTGGCCTCTACGTCTCTGTGGGAATTTTATATACATCAATAACGTAATATAACCTAACCTAACCCAACCTAACATCTCGGCACTAATATTTGACAACATTCCTGGCGAGTTGGCCTCTGCCTCTCCGTGGGACCTTCATATACGTCAATAACGTAATATAATCTAACCTAACCCAACCTATCATCTCAGCGGTAATATTTGACAACATTCCTGGCGAGTTGGCCTCTACGTCTCCGTGGGAACTTCATATAAATCAATAACGTAATATAACCTAACGTAACACAACTTATCCTCTCGGCAGTAATATTTGACAACATTCCTGGCTTGTTGGCCTCTATGTATCCGTGGGACCTTTATATACATCAATAACGTAATATAACCTAACCTAACCCAATCTAACATCTCGGCGGTAATATTTGACAACATTCCTGGCGAGTTGGCCTCTACCTCTCCGTGAGACCTTCATATACATCAATAACGTATTATAATCTAACCTAACCCAACCTATCATCTCGGCGGTAATATTTGACAACATTCCTGGTCAGTTGGCCTCTGCGTCTCCGTGGAACCTTCATATACATCAATAACGTAATATAACCTAACCCAACCTATCATCTCGGCGGTAATATTTGACAACATTCCTGGCGAGTTGGCCTCTACGTCTCCGTGGGACTTTTATATACATCAATAACGTAATTTAACCTAACCTAAACCTACGTAACATCTCGGCGGTAATATTTGACAACATTCCTGGCTTGATGGCATCTACGCCTCCGTGGGACCTTCATATACATCAATAACATAATATTACCTAACCTAACCCAACCTATCATCTCGGCGGTAATACTTGACAACATTCCTGGCGAGTTGGCCTCTACGTCTCCGTGGGACCTTCATATACATCAATAACGTAATATAACCTAACCTAACCCAACCTATCATCTCGGCGGTAATATTTGACAACATTCCTGACGAGTTGGCCTCTACGTCTCCGTCGGACCTTCATATACATCAATAACGTAATATAACCTAACCTAAACCAACGTATCATCTCGGCGGTAATATTTGACAACATTCCTGACGAGTTGGCCTCTACGTCTCCGTGGGACTTTTATATACATCAATAACGTAATTTAACCTAACCTAAACCAACGTAACATCTCGGCAGTAATATTTGACAACATTCCTGGCTTGTTGGCCTCTATGTTTCCGTGGGACTTTTATATACATCAATAACGTAATATAACCAAACCTAACCCAATCTAACATCTCGGCGGTAATATTTGACAACATTCCTGGCGAGTTGGCCTCTACCTCTCCGTGAGACCTTCATATACATCAATAACGTAATATAATCTAACCTAACCCAACCTATCATCTCGGCGGTAATATTTGACAACATTCCTGGTTAGTTGGCCTCTGCGTCTCCGTGGAACCTTCATATACATCAATAACGTAATATAACCTAACCCAACCTATCATCTCGGCGGTAATATTTGACAACATTCCTGGCGAGTTGGCCTCTACGTCTCCGTGGGACTTTTATATACATCAATAACGTAATTTAACCTAACCTAAACCTACGTAACATCTCGGCGGTAATATTTGACAACATTCCTGGCTTGATGGCCTCTACGTCTCCGTGGGACCTTCATATACATCAATAACATAATATTACCTAACCTAACCCAACCTATCATCTCGGCGGTAATACTTGACAACATTCCTGGCGAGTTGGCCTCTACGTCTCCGTGGGACCTTCATATACATCAATAACGTAATATAATCTAACCTAACCCAACCTATCATCTCGGCGGTAATATTTGACAACATTCCTGGTCAGTTGGCCTCTGCGTCTCCGTGGAACCTTCATATACATCAATAACGTAATATAACCTAACCTAACCCAACCTATCATTTCGGCGGTAATATTTGACAACATTCCTGGCGAGTTGGCCTCTACGTCTCCGTGGGACTTTTATATACATCAATAACGTAATTTAACCTAACCTAAACCTACGTAACATCTCGGCGGTAATATTTGACAACATTCCTGGCGAGTTGGCCTCTACGTCTCCGTGGGACTTTTATATACATCAATAACGTAATTTAACCTAACCTAAACCTACGTAACATCTCGGCGGTAATATTTGACAACATTCCTGGCTTGATGGCCTCTACGTCTCCGTGGGACCTTCATATACATCAATAACATAATATTACCTAACCTAACCCAACCTATCATCTCGGCGGTAATACTTGACAACATTCCTGGCGAGTTGGCCTCTACGTCTCCGTGGGACCTTCATATACACCAATAACGTAATATAACCTAACCTAACCCAACCTATCATCTCGGCGGTAATATTTGACAACATTCCTGACGAGTTGGCCTCTACGTCTCCGTGGGACCTTCATATACATCAATAACGTAATATAACCTAACCTAAACCAACCTATCATCTCGGTGGTAATATTTGACAGTATTCCTGACGCGTTGGCCTCTACGTCTCCGTGGGACTTTTATATACATCAATAACGTAATTTAACCTAACCTAAACCAACGTAACATCTCGGCAGTAATATTTGACAACATTCCTGGCGAGTTGGCCTCTATCGCTCCGTGCGACCTTCATATACATCAATGACGTAATATAACGTAACCTAACCCAACCTATCATATCGGCGGTAATATTTGACAACATTCCTGGCTTGGTGGCCTCTACGTCTCCGTGGGACCTTCATATACATCAATAACATAATATTACCTAACCTAACCCAACCTATCATCTCGGCAGTAATATTTGACAACATTCCTGGCTTGTTGGCCTCTATGTTTCCGTGGGACCTTTATATACATCAATAACGTAATATAACCTAACCTAACCCAATCTAACATCTCGGCGGTAATATTTGACAACATTCCTGGCGAGTTGGCCTCTACGTCTCGGTGGGACCTTCATATACATCAATAACGTAATATAATCTAACCTAACCCAACCTATCATCTCGGCGGTAATATTTGACAACATTCCTGGTCAATTGGCATCTGCGTCTCCGTGGAACCTTCATATACATCAATAACGTAATATAACCTAACCTAACCCAACCTATCATCTCGGCGGTAATATTTGACAACATTCCTGTCGAGTTGGCCTCTACATCTCCGTGCGACCTTCATATACATCAATAACGTAATATCACCTAACGTAACCCAACCTAAGATCTCGGTACTAATATTTGACAACATTCCTGGCGAGTTGGCCTCTACGTCTCTGTTGGAATTTTATATACATCAATAACGTAATATAACCTAACCTAACCCAACCTAACATCTCGGCACTAATATTTGACAACATTCCTGGCGAGTTGGCCTCTACCTCTCCGTGGGACCTTCATATACGTCAATAACGTAATATAATCTAGCCTAACCCAACCTATCATCTCGGCGGTAATATTTGACAGTATTCCTGACGAGTTGGCCTCTACGTCTCCGTGGGACTTTTATATACATCAATAACGTAATATAACCTAACCTAACCCAACCTATCATCTCGGCGGTAATATTTGACAACATTCCTGGCGAGTTGGCCTCTACGTCTCCGTGGGACCTTCATATACATCAATAACGTAATATAACCTAACCTAACCCAACCTAACATCTCGGCGGTAATATTTGACAACATTCCTGGCGAGTTGGCCTCTACGTCTCCGTGGGGCCTTCATATACATCAATAACGTAATATAATCAAACCTAACCCAACCTAACATCTCGGCGGTAATATTTGACAGCATTCCTGACGAGTTGGCCTCTACGCCTCCGTGGGACTTTTATATACATCAATAACGTAATTTAACCTAACCTAAACCAACGTAACATCTCGGCAGTAATATTTGACAACATTCCTGGCGAGTTGGCCTCTATCTCTCCGTGCGACCTTCATATACATCAATAACGTAATATAACGTAACCTAACCCAACCTATCATATCGGCGGTAATATTTGACAACATTCCTGGCGAGTTGGCCTCTACCTCTCCGTGAGACCTTCATATACATCAATAACGTAATATAATCTAACCTAACCCAACCTATCATCTCGGCGGTAATATTTGACAACATTCCTGACGAGTTGGCCTCTACGTCTCCGTGGGACCTTCATATACTTCAATAACGTAATATAACCTAACCTAAACCAACCTATCATCTCGGCGGTAATATTTGACAACATTCCTGACGAGTTGGCCTCTACGTCTCCGTGGGACTTTTATATACATCAATAACGTAATTTAACCTAACCTAAACCAACGTAACATCTCGGCGGTAATATTTGACAACATTCGTGGCGAGTTGAGCTCTACGTCTCCGTGGGACCTTCATATACATCAATAACGTAATATCACCTAACCTAACCCAACCTAAGATCTCGGCACTAATATTTGACCACATTCCTGGCGAGTTGGCCGCTACGTTTCTGTGGGAATTTTATATACATCAATAACGCAATATAACCTAACCTAACCCAACCTAACATCTCGGCGGTCATATATGACAACATTCCTGGTCAGTTGGCCTCTACGTCTCCGTGGAACCTTCATATACATCAATAATGTAATGTAACCTAACCTAACTCAACCTATCATATCGGCGGTAATATTTGACAACATTCCTGGCGAGTTGGCCTCTACCTCTCCGTGAGACCTTCATATACATCAATAACGTAATATAATCTAACCTAACCCAACCTATCATCTCGGCGGTAATATTTGACAACATTCCTGGTCAGTTAGCCTCTGCGTCTCCGTGGAACCTTCATATACATCAATAACGTAATATAACCTAACCTAACCCAACTTATCGTCTCGGCGGTAATATTTGACAACATTGCTGGCGAGTTGGCCTCTACGTCTCCGTGGGACTTTTATATACATCAATAACGTAATTTAACCTAACCTAAACCTACGTAACATCTGGGCCGTAATATTTGACAACATTCCTGGCTTGATGGCCTCTACGTCTCCGTGGGACCTTCATATACATCAATAACATAATATTACCTAACCTAACCCAACCTATCATCTCGGCGGTAATACTTGACAACATTCCTGGCGAGTTGGCCTCTACGTCTCCGTGGGACCTTCATATACATCAATAACGTAATATAACCTAACCTAACCCAACCTATCATCTCGGCGGTAATATTTGACAACATTCCTGACGAGTTGGCCTCTACGTCTCCGTGGGACCTTCATATACATCAATAACGTAATATAACCTAACCTAAACCAACCTATCATCTCGGCGGTAATATTTGACAGTATTCCTGACGAGTTGGCCTCTACGTCTCCGTCGGACTTTTATATACATCAATAACGTAATTTAACCTAACCTAAACCAACGTAACATCTCGGCAGTAATATTTGACAACATTCCTGGCTTGTTGGCCTCTATGTTTCCGTGGGACCTTTATATACATCAATAACGTAATATAACCTAACCTAACCCAATCTAACATCTCGGCGGTAATATTTGACAACATTCCTGGCGAGTTGGCCTCTACGTCTCCGTGGGACCTTCATATACATCAATAACGTAATATAACCTAACCTAACCTAACCTAACATCTCGACGGTAATATTTGACAACATTCCTGGCTTGATGGCCCCTATGTCTCCGTGGGACCTTCATATACATCAATAACGTAATATAACGTAACCTAAACCAACCTATCATATCGGCGGTAATTTTTGACAATATTCCTGGCGAGTTGGCCTCTACCTCTCCGTGAGACCTTCATATATATCAATAACGTAATATAATCTAACCTAACCCAACCTATCATCTCGGCGGTAATATTTGACAACATGCCTGGTCAGTTGGCCTCTGCGTCTCCGTGGAACCTTCATATACATCAATAACGTAATATAACCTAACCTAACCCAACCTATCATCTCGGCGGTAATATTTGACAACATTCCTGAGGAGTTGGCCTCTACGTCTCCGTGGGACTTTTATATACATCAATAACGTAATATAACCTAACCTAACCCAACCTATCATCTCGGCGGTAATATTTGACAACATTCCTGGCGAGTTGGCCTCTACGTCTCCGTGGGACCTTCATATACATCAATAACGTAATATAACCTAACCTAACCCAACCTAACATCTCGGCGGTAATATTTGACAACATTCCTGGCGAGTTGGCCTCTACGTCTCCGTGGGGCCTTCATATACATCAATAACGTAATATAATCAAACCTAACCCAACCTAACATCTCGGCGGTAATATTTGACAGCATTCCTGACGAGTTGGCCTCTACGTCTCCGTGGGACTTTTATATACATCAATAACGTAATTTAACCTAACCTAAACCAACGTAACATCTCGGCAGTAATATTTGACAACATTCCTGGCGAGTTGGCCTCTATCTCTCCGTGCGACCTTCATATACATCAATAACGTAATATAACGTAACCTAACCCAACCTATCATATCGGCGGTAATATTTGACAACATTCCTGGCGAGTTGGCCTCTACCTCTCCGTGAGACCTTCATATACATCAATAACGTAATATAATCTAACCTAACCCAACCTATCATCTCGGCGGTAATATTTGACAACATTCCTGACGAGTTGGCCTCTACGTCTCCGTGGGACCTTCATATACTTCAATAACGTAATATAACCTAACCTAAACCAACCTATCATCTCGGCGGTAATATTTGACAACATTCCTGACGAGTTGGCCTCTACGTCTCCGTGGGACTTTTATATACATCAATAACGTAATTTAACCTAACCTAAACCAACGTAACATCTCGGCGGTAATATTTGACAACATTCGTGGCGAGTTGGCCTCTACGTCTCCGTGGGGCCTTCATATACATCAATAACGTAATATAATCAAACCTAACCCAACCTAACATCTCGGCGGTAATATTTGACAACATTCCTGGCGAGTTGGCCTCTACGTCTCCGTGGGACTTTTATATACATCAATAACGTAATTTAACCTAACCTAAACCTACGTAACATCTCGGCGGTAATATTTGACAACATTCCTGGCTTGATGGCATCTACGCCTCCGTGGGACCTTCATATACATCAATAACATAATATTACCTAACCTAACCCAACCTATCATCTCGGCGGTAATACTTGACAACATTCCTGGCGAGTTGGCCTCTACGTCTCCGTGGGACCTTCATATACATCAATAACGTAATATAACCTAACCTAACCCAACCTATCATCTCGGCGGTAATATTTGACAACATTCCTGACGAGTTGGCCTCTACGTCTCCGTCGGACCTTCATATACATCAATAACGTAATATAACCTAACCTAAACCAACGTATCATCTCGGCGGTAATATTTGACAACATTCCTGACGAGTTGGCCTCTACGTCTCCGTGGGACTTTTATATACATCAATAACGTAATTTAACCTAACCTAAACCAACGTAACATCTCGGCAGTAATATTTGACAACATTCCTGGCTTGTTGGCCTCTATGTTTCCGTGGGACTTTTATATACATCAATAACGTAATATAACCTAACCTAACCCAATCTAACATCTCGGCGGTAATATTTGACAACATTCCTGGCGAGTTGGCCTCTACCTCTCCGTGAGACCTTCATATACATCAATAACGTAATATAATCTAACCTAACCCAACCTATCATCTCGGCGGTAATATTTGACAACATTCCTGGTCAGTTGGCCTCTGCGTCTCCGTGGAACCTTCATATACATCAATAACGTAATATAACCTAACCCAACCTATCATCTCGGCGGTAATATTTGACAACATTCCTGGCGAGTTGGCCTCTACGTCTCCGTGGGACTTTTATATACATCAATAACGTAATTTAACCTAACCTAAACCTACGTAACATCTCGGCGGTAATATTTGACAACATTCCTGGCTTGATGGCCTCTACGTCTCCGTGGGACCTTCATATACATCAATAACATAATATTACCTAACCTAACCCAACCTATCATCTCGGCGGTAATACTTGACAACATTCCTGGCGAGTTGGCCTCTACGTCTCCGTGGGACCTTCATATACATCAATAACGTAATATAATCTAACCTAACCCAACCTATCATCTCGGCGGTAATATTTGACAACATTCCTGGTCAGTTGGCCTCTGCGTCTCCGTGGAACCTTCATATACATCAATAACGTAATATAACCTAACCTAACCCAACCTATCATTTCGGCGGTAATATTTGACAACATTCCTGGCGAGTTGGCCTCTACGTCTCCGTGGGACTTTTATATACATCAATAACGTAATTTAACCTAACCTAAACCTACGTAACATCTCGGCGGTAATATTTGACAACATTCCTGGCGAGTTGGCCTCTACGTCTCCGTGGGACTTTTATATACATCAATAACGTAATTTAACCTAACCTAAACCTACGTAACATCTCGGCGGTAATATTTGACAACATTCCTGGCTTGATGGCCTCTACGTCTCCGTGGGACCTTCATATACATCAATAACATAATATTACCTAACCTAACCCAACCTATCATCTCGGCGGTAATACTTGAGAACATTCCTGGCGAGTTGGCCTCTACGTCTCCGTGGGACCTTCATATACACCAATTACGTAATATAACCTAACCTAACCCAACCTATCATCTCGGCGGTAATATTTGACAACATTCCTGACGAGTTGGCCTCTACGTCTCCGTGGGACCTTCATATACATCAATAACGTAATATAACCTAACCTAAACCAACCTATCATCTCGGTGGTAATATTTGACAGTATTCCTGACGCGTTGGCCTCTACGTCTCCGTGGGACTTTTATATACATCAATAACGTAATTTAACCTAACCTAAACCAACGTAACATCTCGGCAGTAATATTTGACAACATTCCTGGCGAGTTGGCCTCTATCGCTCCGTGCGACCTTCATATACATCAATGACGTAATATAACGTAACCTAACCCAACCTATCATATCGACGGTAATATTTGACAACATTCCTGGCTTGGTGGCCTCTACGTCTCCGTGGGACCTTCATATACATCAATAACATAATATTACCTAACCTAACCCAACCTATCATCTCGGCAGTAATATTTGACAACATTCCTGGCTTGTTGGCCTCTATGTTTCCGTGGGACCTTTATATACATCAATAACGTAATATAACCTAACCTAACCCAATCTAACATCTCGGCGGTAATATTTGACAACATTCCTGGCGAGTTGGCCTCTACGTCTCCGTGGGACCTTCATATACATCAATAACGTAATATAATCTAACCTAACCCAACCTATCATCTCGGCGGTAATATTTGACAACATTCCTGGTCAATTGGCATCTGCGTCTCCGTGGAACCTTCATATACATCAATAACGTAATATAACCTAACCTAACCCAACCTATCATCTCGGCGGTAATATTTGACAACATTCCTGTCGAGTTGGCCTCTACATCTCCGTGCGACCTTCATATACATCAATAACGTAATATCACCTAACGTAACCCAACCTAAGATCTCGGTACTAATATTTGACAACATTCCTGGCGAGTTGGCCTCTACGTCTCTGTGGGAATTTTATATACATCAATAACGTAATATCACCTAACCTAACCCAACCTAAGATCTCGGAACTAATATTTGACAACATTCCTGGCGAGTTGGCCTCTACGTCTCTGTTGGAATTTTATATACATCAATAACGTAATATAACCTAACCTAACCCAACCTAACATCTCGGCACTAATATTTGACAACATTCCTGGCGAGTTGGCCTCTACCTCTCCGTGGGACCTTCATATACGTCAATAACGTAATATAATCTAGCCTAACCCAACCTATCATCTCGGCGGTAATATTTGACAGTATTCCTGACGAGTTGGCCTCTACGTCTCCGTGGGACTTTTATATACATCAATAACGTAATATAACCTAACCTAACCCAACCTATCATCTCGGCGGTAATATTTGACAACATTCCTGGCGAGTTGGCCTCTACGTCTCCGTGGGACCTTCATATACATCAATAACGTAATATAACCTAACCTAACCCAACCTAACATCTCGGCGGTAATATTTGACAACATTCCTGGCGAGTTGGCCTCTACGTCTCCGTGGGGCCTTCATATACATCAATAACGTAATATAATCAAACCTAACCCAACCTAACATCTCGGCGGTAATATTTGACAGCATTCCTGACGAGTTGGCCTCTACGTCTCCGTGGGACTTTTATATACATCAATAACGTAATTTAACCTAACCTAAACCAACGTAACATCTCGGCAGTAATATTTGACAACATTCCTGGCGAGTTGGCCTCTATCTCTCCGTGCGACCTTCATATACATCAATAACGTAATATAACGTAACCTAACCCAACCTATCATATCGGCGGTAATATTTGACAACATTCCTGGCGAGTTGGCCTCTACCTCTCCGTGAGACCTTCATATACATCAATAACGTAATATAATCTAACCTAACCCAACCTATCATCTCGGCGGTAATATTTGACAACATTCCTGACGAGTTGGCCTCTACGTCTCCGTGGGACCTTCATATACTTCAATAACGTAGTATAACCTAACCTAAACCAACCTATCATCTCGGCGGTAATATTTGACAACATTCCTGACGAGTTGGCCTCTACGTCTCCGTGGGACTTTTATATACATCAATAACGTAATTTAACCTAACCTAAACCAACGTAACATCTCGGCGGTAATATTTGACAACATTCGTGGCGAGTTGAGCTCTATGTCTCCGTGGGACCTTCATATACATCAATAACGTAATATCACCTAACCTAACCCAACCTAAGATCTCGGCACTAATATTTGACAACATTCCTGGCGAGTTGGCCTCTACGTTTCTGTGGGAATTTTATATACATCAATAACGCAATATAACCTAACCTAACCCAACCTAACATCTCGGCGGTCATATATGACAACATTCCTGGTCAGTTGGCCTCTACGTCTCCGTGGAACCTTCATATACATCAATAATGTAATGTAACCTAACCTAACTCAACCTATCATATCGGCGGTAATATTTGACAACATTCCTGGCGAGTTGGCCTCTACCTCTCCGTGAGACCTTCATATACATCAATAACGTAATATAATCTAACCTAACCCAACCTATCATCTCGGCGGTAATATTTGACAACATTCCTGGTCAGTTGGCCTCTGCGTCTCCGTGGAACCTTCATATACATCAATTACGTAATATAACCTAACCCAACCTATCATCTCGGCGGTAATATTTGACAACATTCCTGGCGAGTTGGCCTCTACGTCTCCGTGGGACTTTTATATACATCAATAACGTAATTTAACCTAACCTAAACCTACGTAACATCTCGGCGGTAATATTTGACAACATTCCTGGCTTGATGGCCTCTACGTCTCCGTGGGACCTTCATATACATCAATAACATAATATTACCTAACCTAACCCAACCTATCATCTCGGCGGTAATACTTGACAACATTCCTGGCGAGTTGGACTCTACGTCTCCGTGCGACCTTCATATACATCAATAACGTAATATAACCTAACCTAACCCAACCTATCATCTCGGCGGTAATATTTGACAACATTCCTGACGAGTTGGCCTCTACGTCTCCGTGGGACCTTCATATACATCAATAACGTAATATAACCTAACCTAAATCAACCTATCATCTCGGCGGTAATATTTGACAACATTCCTGACGAGTTGGCCTGTACGTCTCCGTGGGACCTTCATATACATCAATAACGTAATATAACCTAACCTAAACCAACCTATCATCTCGGCGGTAATATTTGACAGTATTCCTGACGAGTTGGCCTCTACGTCTCCGTGGGACTTTTATATACATCAATAACGTAATTTAACCTAACCTAAACCAACGTAACATCTCGGCAGTAATATTTGACAACATTCCTGGCTTGTTGGCCTCTATGTTACCGTGGGACCTTTATATACATCAATAACGTAATTTAACCTAACCTAAACCTACGTAACATCTCGGCGGTAATATTTGACAACATTCCTGGCTTGATGGCCTCTACGTCTCCGTGGGACCTTCATATACATCAATAACATAATATTACCTAACCTAACCCAACCTATCATCTCGGCGGTAATACTTGACAACATTCCTGGCGAGTTGGCCTCTACGTCTCCGTGGGACCTTCATATACATCAATAGCGTAATATAACCTAACCTAACCCAACTTATCATCTCGGCGGTAATATTTGACAACATTCCTGACGAGTTGGCCTCTACGTCTCCGTCGGACCTTCATTTACATCAATAACGTAATATAACCTAACCTAAACCAACGTATCATCTCGGCGGTAATATTTGACAACATTCCTGACGAGTTGGCCTCTACGTCTCCGTGGGACTTTTATATACATCAATAACGTAATTTCACCTAACCTAAACCAACGTAACATCTCGGCAGTAATATTTGACAACGTTCCTGGCTTGTTGGCCTCTATGTATCCGTGGGACCTTCATATACATCAATAACGTAATATCACCTAACCTAACCCAACCTAAGATCTCGGCACTAATATTTGACATCATTCCTGGCGAGTTGGCCTCTACGTCTCTGTGGGAATTTTATATACATCAATAACGTAATATAACCTAACCTAACCCAACCTAACATCTCAGCACTAATATTTGACAACATTGCTGGCGAATTGGCCTCTACCTCTCCGTGGGACCTTAATATACGTCAATAACGTAATATAATCTAACCTAACCCAACCTATCATCTCGGCGGAAATATTTGACAACATTCCTGGTCAGTTGGCCTCTACGTCTCCGTGGAACCTTCATAAACATCAATAACGTAATATAACCTAACCTAACCCAACCTATCATCTCGGCGGTAATATTTGACAACATTGCTGGCGAATTGGCCTCTACCTCTCCGTGGGACCTTAATATACGTCAATAACGTAATATAATCTAACCTAACCCAACCTATCATCTCGGCGGAAATATTTGACAACATTCCTGGTCAGTTGGCCTCTACGTCTCCGTGGAACCTTCATAAACATCAATAACGTAATATAACCTAACCTAACCCAACCTATCATCTCGGCGGTAATATTTGACAACATTGCTGGCGAGTTGGCCTCTACGTCTCCGTGGAACCTTCATATACATCAATAACGTAATATAACGTAACCTAAACCAACCTATCATATCGGCGGTAATATTTGAAAACATTCTTGTCGATGTTGGCCTCTACGTCTCTGTGGGACCTTCATATACATCAATAACGTAATATTACCTAACCTAACCCAACTTAACATCTCGGCACTAATATTTGAAAACATTCCTGGCGAGTTGGCCTCTACGTCTCTGTGGGAACTTTATATACATCAATAACGTAATATAACCTAACCTAACCCAACCTAACATCTCGGCACTAATATTTGACAACATTCCTGGCGAGTTGGCCTCTGCCTCTCCGTGGGACCTTCATATACGTCAATAACGTAATATAATCTAACCTAACCCAACCTATCATCTCAGCGGTAATATTTGACAACATTCCTGGCGAGTTGGCCTCTACGTCTCCGTGGGAACTTCATATAAATCAATAACGTAATATAACCTAACGTAACACAACTTATCCTCTCGGCAGTAATATTTGACAACATTCCTGGCTTGTTGGCCTCTATGTATCCGTGGGACCTTTATATACATCAATAACGTAATATAACCTAACCTAACCCAATCTAACATCTCGGCGGTAATATTTGACAACATTCCTGGCGAGTTGGCCTCTACCTCTCCGTGAGACCTTCATATACATCAATAACGTATTATAATCTAACCTAACCCAACCTATCATCTCGGCGGTAATATTTGACAACATTCCTGGTCAGTTGGCCTCTGCGTCTCCGTGGAACCTTCATATACATCAATAACGTAATATAACCTAACCCAACCTATCATCTCGGCGGTAATATTTGACAACATTCCTGGCGAGTTGGCCTCTACGTCTCCGTGGGACTTTTATATACATCAATAACGTAACTTAACCTAACCTAAACCTACGTAACATCTCGGCGGTAATATTTGACAACATTCCTGGCTTGATGGCATCTACGCCTCCGTGGGACCTTCATATACATCAATAACATAATATTACCTAACCTAACCCAACCTATCATCTCGGCGGTAATACTTGACAACATTCCTGGCGAGTTGGCCTCTACGTCTCCGTGGGACCTTCATATACATCAATAACGTAATATAACCTAACCTAACCCAACCTATCATCTCGGCGGTAATATTTGACAACATTCCTGGCGAGTTGGCCTCTACGTCTCCGTGGGACTTTTATATACATCAATAACGTAATTTAACCTAACCTAAACCTACGTAACATCTCGGCGGTAATATTTGACAACATTCCTGACGAGTTGGCCTCTACGTCTCCGTCGGACCTTCATATACATCAATAACGTAATATAACCTAACCTAAACCAACGTATCATCTCGGCGGTAATATTTGACAACATTCCTGGCGAGTTGGCCTCTACGTCTCCGTGGGACCTTCATATACATCAATAACGTAATATAACCTAACCTAACCCAACCTATCATCTCGGCGGTAATATTTGACAACATTCCTGACGAGTTGGCATCTACGTCTCCGTCGGACCTTCATATACATCAATAACGTAATATAACCTAACCTAAACCAACGTATCATCTCGGCGGTAATATTTGACAACATTCCTGACGAGTTGGCCTCTACGTCTCCGTGGGACTTTTATATACATCAATAACGTAATTTAACCTAACCTAAACCAACGTAACATCTCGGCAGTAATATTTGACAACATTCCTGGCGAGTTGGCCTCTACGTCTCCGTGGGACTTTTATATACATCAATAACGTAATTTAACCTAACCTAAACCTACGTAACATCTCGGCGGTAATATTTGACAACATTCCTGGCGAGTTGGCCTCTACGTCTCCGTGGGACTTTTATATACATCAATAACGTAATTTAACCTAACCTAAACCTACGTAACATCTCGGCGGTAATATTTGACAACATTCCTGGCTTGATGGCCTCTACGTCTCCGTGGGACCTTCATATACATCAATAACATAATATTACCTAACCTAACCCAACCTATCATCTCGGCGGTAATACTTGACAACATTCCTGGCGAGTTGGCCTCTACGTCTCCGTGGGACCTTCATATACACCAATAACGTAATATAACCTAACCTAACCCAACCTATCATCTCGGCGGTAATATTTGACAACATTCCTGACGAGTTGGCCTCTACGTCTCCGTGGGACCTTCATATACATCAATAACGTAATATAACCTAACCTAAACCAACCTATCATCTCGGTGGTAATATTTGACAGTATTCCTGACGCGTTGGCCTCTACGTCTCCGTGGGACTTTTATATACATCAATAACGTAATTTAACCTAACCTAAACCAACGTAACATCTCGGCAGTAATATTTGACAACATTCCTGGCGAGTTGGCCTCTATCTCTCCGTGCGACCTTCATATACATCAATGACGTAATATAACGTAACCTAACCCAACCTATCATATCGGCGGTAATATTTGACAACATTCCTGGCTTGGTGGCCTCTACGTCTCCGTGGGACCTTCATATACATCAATAACATAATATTACCTAACCTAACCCAACCTATCATCTCGGCAGTAATATTTGACAACATACCTGGCTTGTTGGCCTCTATGTTTCCGTGGGACCTTTATATACATCAATAACGTAATATAACCTAACCTAACCCAACCTATCATCTCGGCGGTAATATTTGACAACATTCCTGGCGAGTTGGCCTCTACGTCTCCGTGGGACTTTTATATACATCAATAACGTAATTTAACCTAACCTAAACCTACGTAACATCTCGGCGGTAATATTTGACAGTATTCCTGACGAGTTGGCCTCTACGTCTCCGTGGGACTTTTATATACATCAATAACGTAATTTAACCTAACCTAAACCAACGTAACATCTCGGCAGTAATATTTGACAACATTCCTGGCTTGTTGGCCTCTATGTTACCGTGGGACCTTTATATACATCAATAACGTAATATAACCTAACCTAACCCAATCTAACATCTCAGCGGTAATATTTGACAACATTCCTGGCTTGATGCCCTCTACGTCTCCGTGGGACCTTCATATACATCAATAACATAATATAACCTAACCTAACCCAACCTATCATCTCGGCGGTAATACTTGACAACATTCCTGGCGAGTTGGCCTCTATGTCTCCGTGGGACCTTCATATACATCAATAACGTAATATAATCTAACCTAACCCAACCTATCATCTCGGCGGTAATATTTGACAACATTCCTGGTCAGTTGGCCTCTGCGTCTCCGTGGAACCTTCATATACATCAATAACGTAATATAACCTAACCTAACCCAACCTATCATTTCGGCGGTAATATTTGACAACATTCCTGGCGAGTTGGCCTCTACGTCTCCGTGGGACTTTTATATACATCAATAACGTAATTTAACCTAACCTAAACCTACGTAACATCTCGGCGGTAATATTTGACAACATTCCTGGCTTGATGGCCTCTACGTCTCCGTGGGACCTTCATATACATCAATAACATAATATTACCTAACCTAACCCAACCTATCATCTCGGCGGTAATACTTGACAACATTCCTGGCGAGTTGGCCTCTACGTCTCCGTGGGACCTTCATATACATCAATAGCGTAATATAACCTAACCTAACCCAACTTATCATCTCGGCGGTAATATTTGACAACATTCCTGACGAGTTGGCCTCTACGTCTCCGTCGGACCTTCATATACATCAATAACGTAATATAACCTAACCTAAACCAACGTATCATCTCGGCGGTAATATTTGACAACATTCCTGACGAGTTGGCCTCTACGTCTCCGTGGGACTTTTATATACATCAATAACGTAATTTCACCTAACCTAAACCAACGTAACATCTCGGCAGTAATATTTGACAACGTTCCTGGCTTGTTGGCCTCTATGTATCCGTGGGACCTTCATATACATCAATAACGTAATATCACCTAACCTAACCCAACCTAAGATCTCGGCACTAATATTTGACATCATTCCTGGCGAGTTGGCCTCTACGTCTCTGTGGGAATTTTATATACATCAATAACGTAATATAACCTAACCTAACCCAACCTAACATCTCGGCACTAATATTTGACAACATTCCTGGCGAGTTGGCCTCTACGTCTCCGTGGGAACTTCATATAAATCAATAACGTAATATAACCTAACGTAACACAACTTATCCTCTCGGCAGTAATATTTGACAACATTCCTGGCTTGTTGGCCTCTATGTATCCGTGGGACCTTTATATACATCAATAACGTAATATAACCTAACCTAACCCAATCTAACATCTCGGCGGTAATATTTGACAACATTCCTGGCGAGTTGGCCTCTACCTCTCCGTGAGACCTTCATATACATCAATAACGTAATATAATCTAACCTAACCCAACCTATCATCTCGGCGGTAATATTTGACAACATTCCTGGTCAGTTGGCCTCTGCGTCTCCGTGGAACCTTCATATACATCAATAACGTAATATAACCTAACCCAACCTATCATCTCGGCGGTAATATTTGACAACATTCCTGGCGAGTTGGCCTCTACGTCTCCGTGGGACTTTTATATACATCAATAACGTAATTTAACCTAACCTAAACCTACGTAACATCTCGGCGGTAATATTTGACAACATTCCTGGCTTGATGGCCTCTACGCCTCCGTGGGACCTTCATATACATCAATAACATAATATTACCTAACCTAACCCAACCTATCATCTCGGCGGTAATACTTGACAACATTCCTGGCGAGTTGGCCTCTACGTCTCCGTGGGACCTTCATATACATCAATAACGTAATATAACCTAACCTAACCCAACCTATCATATCGGCGGTAATATTTGACAACATTCCTGGCTTGGTGGCCTCTATGTCTCCGTGGGACCTTCATATACATCAATAACATAATATTACCTAACCTAACCCAACCTATCATCTCGGCAGTAATATTTGACAACATTCCTGGCTTGTTGGCCTCTATGTTTCCGTGGGACCTTTATATACATCAATAACGTAATATAACCTAACCTAACCCAATCTAACATCTCGGCGGTAATATTTGACAACATTCCTGGCGAGTTGGCCTCTACGTCTCCGTGGGACCTTCATATACATCAATAACGTAATATAATCTAACCTAACCCAACCTATCATCTCGGCGGTAATATTTGACAACATTCCTGGTCAATTGGCATCTGCGTCTCCGTGGAACCTTCATATACATCAATAACGTAATATAACCTAACCTAACCCAACCTATCATCTCGGCGGTAATACTTGACAACATTCCTGTCGAGTTGGCCTCTACATCTCCGTGCGACCTTCATATACATCAATAACGTAATATCACCTAACGTAACCCAACCTAAGATCTCGGTACTAATATTTGACAACATTCCTGGCGAGTTGGCCTCTACGTCTCTGTGGGAATTTTATATACATCAATAACGTAATATCACCTAACCTAACCCAACCTAAGATCTCGGAACTAATATTTGGCAACATTCCTGGCGAGTTGGCCTCTACGTCTCTGTTGGAATTTTATATACATCAATAACGTAATATAACCTAACCTAACCCAACCTAACATCTCGGCGGTAATATTTGACAACATTCCTGGCGAGTTGGCCTCTACGTCTCCGTGGGACTTTTATATACATCAATAACGTAATTTAACCTAACCTAAACCTACGTAACATCTCGGCGGTAATATTTGACAACATTCCTGGCTTGATGGCCTCTACGTCTCCGTGGGACCTTCATATACATCAATAACATAATATTACCTAACCTAACCCAACCTATCATCTCGGCGGTAATACTTGACAACATTCCTGGCGAGTTGGCCTCTACGTCTCCGTGGGACCTTCATATACATCAATAACGTAATATAACCTAACCTAACCCAACCTATCATCTCGGCGGTAATATTTGACAACATTCCTGACGAGTTGGCCTCTACGTCTCCGTCGGACCTTCATATACATCAATAACGTAATATAACCTAACCTAAACCAACGTATCATCTCGGCGGTAATATTTGACAACATTCCTGACGAGTTGGCCTCTACGTCTCCGTGGGACTTTTATATACATCAATAACGTAATTTAACCTAACCTAAACCAACGTAACATCTCGGCAGTAATATTTGACAACATTCCTGGCTTGTTGGCCTCTATGTTTCCGTGGGACTTTTATATACATCAATAACGTAATATAACCTAACCTAACCCAATCTAACATCTCGGCGGTAATATTTGACAACATTCCTGGCGAGTTGGCCTCTACCTCTCCGTGAGACCTTCATATACATCAATAACGTAATATAATCTAACCTAACCCAACCTATCATCTCGGCGGTAATATTTGACAACATTCCTGGTCAGTTGGCCTCTGCGTCTCCGTGGAACCTTCATATACATCAATAACGTAATATAACCTAACCCAACCTATCATCTCGGCGGTAATATTTGACAACATTCCTGGCGAGTTGGCCTCTACGTCTCCGTGGGACTTTTATATACATCAATAACGTAATTTAACCTAACCTAAACCTACGTAACATCTCGGCGGTAATATTTGACAACATTCCTGGCTTGATGGCCTCTACGTCTCCGTGGGACCTTCATATACATCAATAACATAATATTACCTAACCTAACCCAACCTATCATCTCGGCGGTAATACTTGACAACATTCCTGGCGAGTTGGCCTCTACGTCTCCGTGGGACCTTCATATACATCAATAACGTAATATAATCTAACCTAACCCAACCTATCATCTCGGCGGTAATATTTGACAACATTCCTGGTCAGTTGGCCTCTGCGTCTCCGTGGAACCTTCATATACATCAATAACGTAATATAACCTAACCTAACCCAACCTATCATTTCGGCGGTAATATTTGACAACATTCCTGGCGAGTTGGCCTCTACGTCTCCGTGGGACTTTTATATACATCAATAACGTAATTTAACCTAACCTAAACCTACGTAACATCTCGGCGGTAATATTTGACAACATTCCTGGCGAGTTGGCCTCTACGTCTCCGTGGGACTTTTATATACATCAATAACGTAATTTAACCTAACCTAAACCTACGTAACATCTCGGCGGTAATATTTGACAACATTCCTGGCTTGATGGCCTCTACGTCTCCGTGGGACCTTCATATACATCAATAACATAATATTACCTAACCTAACCCAACCTATCATCTCGGCGGTAATACTTGACAACATTCCTGGCGAGTTGGCCTCTACGTCTCCGTGGGACCTTCATATACACCAATAACGTAATATAACCTAACCTCACCCAACCTATCATCTCGGCGGTAATATTTGACAACATTCCTGACGAGTTGGCCTCTACGTCTCCGTGGGACCTTCATATACATCAATAACGTAATATAACCTAACCTAAACCAACCTATCATCTCGGTGGTAATATTTGACAGTATTCCTGACGCGTTGGCCTCTACGTCTCCGTGGGACTTTTATATACATCAATAACGTAATTTAACCTAACCTAAACCAACGTAACATCTCGGCAGTAATATTTGACAACATTCCTGGCGAGTTGGCCTCTATCGCTCCGTGCGACCTTCATATACATCAATGACGTAATATAACGTAACCTAACCCAACCTATCATATCGGCGGTAATATTTGACAACATTCCTGGCTTGGTGGCCTCTACGTCTCCGTGGGACCTTCATATACATCAATAACATAATATTACCTAACCTAACCCAACCTATCATCTCGGCAGTAATATTTGACAACATTCCTGGCTTGTTGGCCTCTATGTTTCCGTGGGACCTTTATATACATCAATAACGTAATATAACCTAACCTAACCCAATCTAACATCTCGGCGGTAATATTTGACAACATTCCTGGCGAGTTGGCCTCTACGTCTCCGTGGGACCTTCATATACATCAATAACGTAATATAATCTAACCTAACCCAACCTATCATCTCGGCGGTAATATTTGACAACATTCCTGGTCAATTGGCATCTGCGTCTCCGTGGAACCTTCATATACATCAATAACGTAATATAACCTAACCTAACCCAACCTATCATCTCGGCGGTAATATTTGACAACATTCCTGTCGAGTTGGCCTCTACATCTCCGTGCGACCTTCATATACATCAATAACGTAATATCACCTAACGTAACCCAACCTAAGATCTCGGTACTAATATTTGACAACATTCCTGGCGAGTTGGCCTCTACGTCTCTGTGGGAATTTTATATACATCAATAACGTAATATCACCTAACCTAACCCAACCTAAGATCTCGGAACTAATATTTGACAACATTCCTGGCGAGTTGGCCTCTACGTCTCTGTTGGAATTTTATATACATCAATAACGTAATATAACCTAACCTAACCCAACCTAACATCTCGGCACTAATATTTGACAACATTCCTGGCGAGTTGGCCTCTACCTCTCCGTGGGACCTTCATATACGTCAATAACGTAATATAATCTAGCCTAACCCAACCTATCATCTCGGCGGTAATATTTGACAGTATTCCTGACGAGTTGGCCTCTACGTCTCCGTGGGACTTTTATATACATCAATAACGTAATATAACCTAACCTAACCCAACCTATCATCTCGGCGGTAATATTTGACAACATTCCTGGCGAGTTGGCCTCTACGTCTCCGTGGGACCTTCATATACATCAATAACGTAATATAACCTAACCTAACCCAACCTAACATCTCGGCGGTAATATTTGACAACATTCCTGGCGAGTTGGCCTCTACGTCTCCGTGGGGCCTTTATATACATCAATAACGTAATTTAACCTAACCTAAACCTACGTAACATCTGGGCCGTAATATTTGACAACATTCCTGGCTTGATGGCCTCTACGTCTCCGTGGGACCTTCATATACATCAATAACATAATATTACCTAACCTAACCCAACCTATCATCTCGGCGGTAATACTTGACAACATTCCTGGCGAGTTGGCCTCTACGTCTCCGTGGGACCTTCATATACATCAATAACGTAATATAACCTAACCTAACCCAACCTATCATCTCGGCGGTAATATTTGACAACATTCCTGACGAGTTGGCCTCTACGTCTCCGTGGGACCTTCATATACATCAATAACGTAATATAACCTAACCTAAACCAACCTATCATCTCGGCGGTAATATTTGACAGTATTCCTGACGAGTTGGCCTCTACGTCTCCGTCGGAATTTTATATACATCAATAACGTAATATAACCTAACCTAACCCAACCTAACATCTCGGCACTAATATTTGACAACATTCCTGGCGAGTTGGCCTCTACGTCTCCGTGGGAACTTCATATAAATCAATAACGTAATATAACCTAACGTAACACAACTTATCCTCTCGGCAGTAATATTTGACAACATTCCTGGCGAGTTGGCCTCTACCTCTCCGTGAGACCTTCATATACATCAATAACGTAATATAATCTAACCTAACCCAACCTATCATCTCGGCGGTAATATTTGACAACATTCCTGGTCAGTTGGCCTCTGCGTCTCCGTGGAACCTTCATATACATCAATAACGTAATATAACCTAACCCAACCTATCATCTCGGCGGTAATATTTGACAACATTCCTGGCGAGTTGGCCTCTACGTCTCCGTGGGACTTTTATATACATCAATAACGTAATTTAACCTAACCTAAACCTACGTAACATCTCGGCGGTAATATTTGACAACATTCCTGGCTTGATGGCCTCTACGCCTCCGTGGGACCTTCATATACATCAATAACATAATATTACCTAACCTAACCCAACCTATCATCTCGGCGGTAATACTTGACAACATTCCTGGCGAGTTGGCCTCTACGTCTCCGTGGGACCTTCATATACATCAATAACGTAATATAACCTAACCTAACCCAACCTATCATATCGGCGGTAATATTTGACAACATTCCTGGCTTGGTGGCCTCTATGTCTCCGTGGGACCTTCATATACATCAATAACATAATATTACCTAACCTAACCCAACCTATCATCTCGGCAGTAATATTTGACAACATTCCTGGCTTGTTGGCCTCTATGTTTCCGTGGGACCTTTATATACATCAATAACGTAATATAACCTAACCTAACCCAATCTAACATCTCGGCGGTAATATTTGACAACATTCCTGGCGAGTTGGCCTCTACGTCTCCGTGGGACCTTCATATACATCAATAACGTAATATAATCTAACCTAACCCAACCTATCATCTCGGCGGTAATATTTGACAACATTCCTGGTCAATTGGCATCTGCGTCTCCGTGGAACCTTCATATACATCAATAACGTAATATAACCTAACCTAACCCAACCTATCATCTCGGCGGTAATACTTGACAACATTCCTGTCGAGTTGGCCTCTACATCTCCGTGCGACCTTCATATACATCAATAACGTAATATCACCTAACGTAACCCAACCTAAGATCTCGGTACTAATATTTGACAACATTCCTGGCGAGTTGGCCTCTACGTCTCTGTGGGAATTTTATATACATCAATAACGTAATATCACCTAACCTAACCCAACTTAAGATCTCGGAACTAATATTTGGCAACATTCCTGGCGAGTTGGCCTCTACGTCTCTGTTGGAATTTTATATACATCAATAACGTAATATAACCTAACCTAACCCAACCTAACATCTCGGCGGTAATATTTGACAACATTCCTGGCGAGTTGGCCTCTACGTCTCCGTGGGACTTTTATATACATCAATAACGTAATTTAACCTAACCTAAACCTACGTAACATCTCGGCGGTAATATTTGACAACATTCCTGGCTTGATGGCCTCTACGTCTCCGTGGGACCTTCATATACATCAATAACATAATATTACCTAACCTAACCCAACCTATCATCTCGGCGGTAATACTTGACAACATTCCTGGCGAGTTGGCCTCTACGTCTCCGTGGGACCTTCATATACATCAATAACGTAATATAACCTAACCTAACCCAACCTATCATCTCGGCGGTAATATTTGACAACATTCCTGACGAGTTGGCCTCTACGTCTCCGTCGGACCTTCATATACATCAATAACGTAATATAACCTAACCTAAACCAACGTATCATCTCGGCGGTAATATTTGACAACATTCCTGACGAGTTGGCCTCTACGTCTCCGTGGGACTTTTATATACATCAATAACGTAATTTAACCTAACCTAAACCAACGTAACATCTCGGCAGTAATATTTGACAACATTCCTGGCTTGTTGGCCTCTATGTTTCCGTGGGACTTTTATATACATCAATAACGTAATATAACCTAACCTAACCCAATCTAACATCTCGGCGGTAATATTTGACAACATTCCTGGCGAGTTGGCCTCTACCTCTCCGTGAGACCTTCATATACATCAATAACGTAATATAATCTAACCTAACCCAACCTATCATCTCGGCGGTAATATTTGACAACATTCCTGGTCAGTTGGCCTCTGCGTCTCCGTGGAACCTTCATATACATCAATAACGTAATATAACCTAACCCAACCTATCATCTCGGCGGTAATATTTGACAACATTCCTGGCGAGTTGGCCTCTACGTCTCCGTGGGACTTTTATATACATCAATAACGTAATTTAACCTAACCTAAACCTACGTAACATCTCGGCGGTAATATTTGACAACATTCCTGGCTTGATGGCCTCTACGTCTCCGTGGGACCTTCATATACATCAATAACATAATATTACCTAACCTAACCCAACCTATCATCTCGGCGGTAATACTTGACAACATTCCTGGCGAGTTGGCCTCTACGTCTCCGTGGGACCTTCATATACATCAATAACGTAATATAATCTAACCTAACCCAACCTATCATCTCGGCGGTAATATTTGACAACATTCCTGGTCAGTTGGCCTCTGCGTCTCCGTGGAACCTTCATATACATCAATAACGTAATATAACCTAACCTAACCCAACCTATCATTTCGGCGGTAATATTTGACAACATTCCTGGCGAGTTGGCCTCTACGTCTCCGTGGGACTTTTATATACATCAATAACGTAATTTAACCTAACCTAAACCTACGTAACATCTCGGCGGTAATATTTGACAACATTCCTGGCGAGTTGGCCTCTACGTCTCCGTGGGACTTTTATATACATCAATAACGTAATTTAACCTAACCTAAACCTACGTAACATCTCGGCGGTAATATTTGACAACATTCCTGGCTTGATGGCCTCTACGTCTCCGTGGGACCTTCATATACATCAATAACATAATATTACCTAACCTAACCCAACCTATCATCTCGGCGGTAATACTTGACAACATTCCTGGCGAGTTGGCCTCTACGTCTCCGTGGGACCTTCATATACACCAATAACGTAATATAACCTAACCTCACCCAACCTATCATCTCGGCGGTAATATTTGACAACATTCCTGACGAGTTGGCCTCTACGTCTCCGTGGGACCTTCATATACATCAATAACGTAATATAACCTAACCTAAACCAACCTATCATCTCGGTGGTAATATTTGACAGTATTCCTGACGCGTTGGCCTCTACGTCTCCGTGGGACTTTTATATACATCAATAACGTAATTTAACCTAACCTAAACCAACGTAACATCTCGGCAGTAATATTTGACAACATTCCTGGCGAGTTGGCCTCTATCGCTCCGTGCGACCTTCATATACATCAATGACGTAATATAACGTAACCTAACCCAACCTATCATATCGGCGGTAATATTTGACAACATTCCTGGCTTGGTGGCCTCTACGTCTCCGTGGGACCTTCATATACATCAATAACATAATATTACCTAACCTAACCCAACCTATCATCTCGGCAGTAATATTTGACAACATTCCTGGCTTGTTGGCCTCTATGTTTCCGTGGGACCTTTATATACATCAATAACGTAATATAACCTAACCTAACCCAATCTAACATCTCGGCGGTAATATTTGACAACATTCCTGGCGAGTTGGCCTCTACGTCTCCGTGGGACCTTCATATACATCAATAACGTAATATAATCTAACCTAACCCAACCTATCATCTCGGCGGTAATATTTGACAACATTCCTGGTCAATTGGCATCTGCGTCTCCGTGGAACCTTCATATACATCAATAACGTAATATAACCTAACCTAACCCAACCTATCATCTCGGCGGTAATATTTGACAACATTCCTGTCGAGTTGGCCTCTACATCTCCGTGCGACCTTCATATACATCAATAACGTAATATCACCTAACGTAACCCAACCTAAGATCTCGGTACTAATATTTGACAACATTCCTGGCGAGTTGGCCTCTACGTCTCTGTGGGAATTTTATATACATCAATAACGTAATATCACCTAACCTAACCCAACCTAAGATCTCGGAACTAATATTTGACAACATTCCTGGCGAGTTGGCCTCTACGTCTCTGTTGGAATTTTATATACATCAATAACGTAATATAACCTAACCTAACCCAACCTAACATCTCGGCACTAATATTTCACAACATTCCTGGCGAGTTGGCCTCTACCTCTCCGTGGGACCTTCATATACGTCAATAACGTAATATAATCTAGCCTAACCCAACCTATCATCTCGGCGGTAATATTTGACAGTATTCCTGACGAGTTGGCCTCTACGTCTCCGTGGGACTTTTATATACATCAATAACGTAATATAACCTAACCTAACCCAACCTATCATCTCGGCGGTAATATTTGACAACATTCCTGGCGAGTTGGCCTCTACGTCTCCGTGGGACCTTCATATACATCAATAACGTAATATAACCTAACCTAACCCAACCTAACATCTCGGCGGTAATATTTGACAACATTCCTGGCGAGTTGGCCTCTACGTCTCCGTGGGGCCTTCATATACATCAATAACGTAATATAATCAAACCTAACCCAACCTAACATCTCGGCGGTAATATTTGACAGCATTCCTGACGAGTTGGCCTCTACGTCTCCGTGGGACTTTTATATACATCAATAACGTAATTTAACCTAACCTAAACCAACGTAACATCTCGGCAGTAATATTTGACAACATTCCTGGCGAGTTGGCCTCTATCTCTCCGTGCGACCTTCATATACATCAATAACGTAATATAATCTAACCTAACCCAACCTATCATCTCGGCGGTAATATTTGACAACATTCCTGACGAGTTGGCCTCTACGTCTCCGTGGGACCTTCATATACTTCAATAACGTAATATAACCTAACCTAAACCAACCTATCATCTCGGCGGTAATATTTGACAACATTCCTGACGAGTTGGCCTCTACGTCTCCGTGGGACTTTTATATACATCAATAACGTAATTTAACCTAACCTAAACCAACGTAACATCTCGGCGGTAATATTTGACAACATTCGTGGCGAGTTGAGCTCTATGTCTCCGTGGGACCTTCATATACATCAATAACGTAATATCACCTAACCTAACCCAACCTAAGATCTCGGCACTAATATTTGACAACATTCCTGGCGAGTTGGCCTCTACGTTTCTGTGGGAATTTTATATACATCAATAACGCAATATAACCTAACCTAACCCAACCTAACATCTCGGCGGTCATATATGACAACATTCCTGGTCAGTTGGCCTCTACGTCTCCGTGGAACCTTCATATACATCAATAATGTAATGTAACCTAACCTAACTCAACCTATCATATCGGCGGTAATATTTGACAACATTCCTGGCGAGTTGGCCTCTACCTCTCCGTGAGACCTTCATATACATCAATAACGTAATATAATCTAACCTAACCCAACCTATCATCTCGGCGGTAATATTTGACAACATTCCTGGTCAGTTAGCCTCTGCGTCTCCGTGGAACCTTCATATACATCAATAACGTAATATAACCTAACCTAACCCAACTTATCGTCTCGGCGGTAATATTTGACAACATTGCTGGCGAGTTGGCCTCTACGTCTCCGTGGGACCTTTATATACATCAATAACGTAATTTAACCTAACCTAAACCTACGTAACATCTGGGCCGTAATATTTGACAACATTCCTGGCTTGATGGCCTCTACGTCTCCGTGGGACCTTCATATACATCAATAACATAATATTACCTAACCTAACCCAACCTATCATCTCGGCGGTAATACTTGACAACATTCCTGGCGAGTTGGCCTCTACGTCTCCGTGGGACCTTCATATACATCAATAACGTAATATAACCTAACCTAACCCAACCTATCATCTCGGCGGTAATATTTGACAACATTCCTGACGAGTTGGCCTCTACGTCTCCGTGGGACCTTCATATACATCAATAACGTAATATAACCTAACCTAAACCAACCTATCATCTCGGCGGTAATATTTGACAGTATTCCTGACGAGTTGGCCTCTACGTCTCCGTCGGACTTTTATATACATCAATAACGTAATTTAACCTAACCTAAACCAACGTAACATCTCGGCAGTAATATTTGACAACATTCCTGGCTTGTTGGCCTCTATGTTTCCGTGGGACCTTTATATACATCAATAACGTAATATAACCTAACCTAACCCAATCTAACATCTCGGCGGTAATATTTGACAACATTCCTGGCGAGTTGGCCTCTACGTCTCCGTGGGACCTTCATATACATCAATAACGTAATATAACCTAACCTAACCTAACCTAACATCTCGACGGTAATATTTGACAACATTCCTGGCTTGATGGCCCCTATGTCTCCGTGGGACCTTCATATACATCAATAACGTAATATAACGTAACCTAAACCAACCTATCATATCGGCGGTAATTTTTGACAATATTCCTGGCGAGTTGGCCTCTACCTCTCCGTGAGACCTTCATATACATCAATAACGTAATATAATCTAACCTAACCCAACCTATCATCTCGGCGGTAATATTTGACAACATGCCTGGTCAGTTGGCCTCTGCGTCTCCGTGGAACCTTCATATACATCAATAACGTAATATAACCTAACCTAACCCAACCTATCATCTCGGCGGTAATATTTGACAACATTCCTGAGGAGTTGGCCTCTACGTCTCCGTGGGGCCTTCATATACATCAATAACGTAATATAATCAAACCTAACCCAACCTAACATCTCGGCGGTAATATTTGACAGCATTCCTGACGAGTTGGCCTCTACGTCTCCGTGGGACTTTTATATACATCAATAACGTAATTTAACCTAACCTAAACCAACGTAACATCTCGGCGGTAATATTTGACAACATTCGTGGCGAGTTGAGCTCTACGTCTCCGTGGGACCTTCATATACATCAATAACGTAATATCACCTAACCTAACCCAACCTAAGATCTCGGCACTAATATTTGACAACATTCCTGGTGAGTTGGCCTCTACGTTTCTGTGGGAATTTTATATACATCAATAACGCAATATAACCTAACCTAACCCAACCCAACATCTCGGCGGTCATATATGACAAGATTCCTGGTCAGTTGGCCTCTACGTCTCGGTGGAACCTTCATATACATCAATAATGTAATGTAACCTAACCTAACTCAACCTATCATATCGGCGGTAATATTTGACAACATTCCTGGCGAGTTGGCCTCTACCTCTCCGTGAGACCTTCATATACATCAATAGCGTAATATAATCTAACCTAACCCAACCTATCATCTCGGCGGTAATATTTGACAACATTCCTGGTCAGTTAGCCTCTGCGTCTCCGTGGAACCTTCATATACATCAATAACGTAATATAACCTAACCTAACCCAACTTATCGTCTCGGCGGTAATATTTGACAACATTGCTGGCGAGTTGGCCTCTACGTCTCCGTGGGACTTTTATATACATCAATAACGTAATTTAACCTAACCTAAACCTACGTAACATCTGGGCCGTAATATTTGACAACATTCCTGGCTTGATGGCCTCTACGTCTCCGTGGGACCTTCATATACATCAATAACATAATATTACCTAACCTAACCCAACCTATCATCTCGGCGGTAATACTTGACAACATTCCTGGCGAGTTGGCCTCTACGTCTCCGTGGGACCTTCATATACATCAATAACGTAATATAATCTAACCTAACCCAACCTATCATCTCGGCGGTAATATTTGACAACATTCCTGACGAGTTGGCCTCTACGTCTCCGTGGGACCTTCATATACATCAATAACGTAATATAACCTAACCTAAACCAACGTAACATCTCGGCAGTAATATTTGACAACATTCCTGGCTTGTTGGCCTCTATGTTTCCGTGGGACCTTTATATACATCAATAACGTAATATAACCTAACCTAACCCAATCTAACATCTCGGCGGTAATATTTGACAACATTCCTGGCGAGTTGGCCTCTACGTCTCCGTGGGACCTTCATATACATCAATAACGTAATATAATCTAACCTAACCCAACCTATCATCTCGGCGGTAATATTTGACAACATTCCTGGTCAATTGGCATCTGCGTCTCCGTGGAACCTTCATATACACCAATAACGTAATATAACCTAACCTAACCCAACCTATCATCTCGGCGGTAATATTTGACAACATTCCTGTCGAGTTGGCCTCTACATCTCCGTGCGACCTTCATATGCATCAATAACGTAATATCACCTAACGTAACCCAACCTAAGATCTCGGTACTAATATTTGACAACATTCCTGGCGAGTTGGCCTCTACGTCTCTGTGGGAATTTTATATACATCAATAACGTAATATCACCTAACCTAACCCAACCTAAGATCTCGGAACTAATATTTGACAACATTCCTGGCGAGTTGGCCTCTACGTCTCTGTTGGAATTTTATATACATCAATAACGTAATATAACCTAACCTAACCCAACCTATCATCTCGGCGGTAATATTTGACAACATTCCTGACGAGTTGGCCTCTACGTCTCCGTGGGACCTTCATATACTTCAATAACGTAATATAACCTAACCTAAACCAACCTATCATCTCGGCGGTAATATTTGACAACATTCCTGACGAGTTGGCCTCTACGTCTCCGTGGGACTTTTATATACATCAATAACGTAATTTAACCTAACCTAAACCAACGTAACATCTCGGCGGTAATATTTGACAACATTCGTGGCGAGTTGAGCTCTATGTCTCCGTGGGACCTTCATATACATCAATAACGTAATATCACCTAACCTAACCCAACCTAAGATCTCGGCACTAATATTTGACAACATTCCTGGCGAGTTGGCCTCTACGTTTCTGTGGGAATTTTATATACATCAATAACGCAATATAACCTAACCTAACCCAACCTAACATCTCGGCGGTCATATATGACAACATTCCTGGCGAGTTGGCCTCTACCTCTCCGTGAGACCTTCATATACATCAATAACGTAATATAATCTAACCTAACCCAACCTATCATCTCGGCGGTAATATTTGACAACATTCCTGACGAGTTGGCCTCTACGTCTCCGTGGGACCTTCATATACTTCAATAACGTAATATAACCTAACCTAAACCAACCTATCATCTCGGCGGTAATATTTGACAACATTCCTGACGAGTTGGCCTCTACGTCTCCGTGGGACTTTTATATACATCAATAACGTAATTTAACCTAACCTAAACCAACGTAACATCTCGGCGGTAATATTTGACAACATTCGTGGCGAGTTGAGCTCTATGTCTCCGTGGGACCTTCATATACATCAATAACGTAATATCACCTAACCTAACCCAACCTAAGATCTCGGCACTAATATTTGACAACATTCCTGGCGAGTTGGCCTCTACGTTTCTGTGGGAATTTTATATACATCAATAACGCAATATAACCTAACCTAACCCAACCTAACATCTCGGCGGTCATATATGACAACATTCCTGGTCAGTTGGCCTCTACGTCTCCGTGGAACCTTCATATACATCAATAATGTAATGTAACCTAACCTAACTCAACCTATCATATCGGCGGTAATATTTGACAACATTCCTGGCGAGTTGGCCTCTACCTCTCCGTGAGACCTTCATATACATCAATAACGTAATATAATCTAACCTAGCCCAACCTATCATCTCGGCGGTAATATTTGACAACATTCCTGGTCAGTTAGCCTCTGCGTCTCCGTGGAACCTTCATATACATCAATAACGTAATATAACCTAACCTAACCCAACTTATCGTCTCGGCGGTAATATTTGACAACATTGCTGGCGAGTTGGCCTCTACGTCTCCGTGGGACTTTTATATACATCAATAACGTAATTTAACCTAACCTAAACCTACGTAACATCTGGGCCGTAATATTTGACAACATTCCTGGCTTGATGGCCTCTACGTCTCCGTGGGACCTTCATATACATCAATAACATAATATTACCTAACCTAACCCAACCTATCATCTCGGCGGTAATACTTGACAACATTCCTGGCGAGTTGGCCTCTACGTCTCCGTGGGACCTTCATATACATCAATAACGTAATATAACCTAACCTAACCCAACCTATCATCTCGGCGGTAATATTTGACAACATTCCTGACGAGTTGGCCTCTACGTATCCGTGGGACCTTCATATACATCAATAACGTAATATAACCTAACCTAAACCAACCTATCATCTCGGCGGTAATATTTGACAGTATTCCTGACGAGTTGGCCTCTACGTCTCCGTCGGACTTTTATATACATCAATAACGTAATTTAACCTAACCTAAACCAACGTAACATCTCGGCAGTAATATTTGACAACATTCCTGGCTTGTTGGCCTCTATGTTTCCGTGGGACCTTTATATACATCAATAACGTAATATAACCTAACCTAACCCAATCTAACATCTCGGCGGTAATATTTGACAACATTCCTGGCGAGTTGGCCTCTACGTCTCCGTGGGACCTTCATATACATCAATAACGTAATATAACCTAACCTAACCTAACCTAACATCTCGACGGTAATATTTGACAACATTCCTGGCTTGATGGCCCCTACGTCTCCGTGGGACCTTCATATACATCAATAACGTAATATAACGTAACCTAAACCAACCTATCATATCGGCGGTAATTTTTGACAATATTCCTGGCGAGTTGGCCTCTACCTCTCCGTGAGACCTTCATATACATCAATAACGTAATATAATCTAACCTAACCCAACCTATCATCTCGGCGGTAATATTTGACAACATTCCTGGTCAGTTGGCCTCTGCGTCTCCGTGGAACCTTCATATACATCAATAACGTAATATAACCTAACCTAACCCAACCTATCATCTCGGCGGTAATATTTGACAGTATTCCTGACGAGTTGGCCTCTACGTCTCCGTGGGACTTTTATATACATCAATAACGTAACATAACCTAACCTAACCCAACCTATCATCTCGGCGGTAATATTTGACAACATTCCTGGGGAGTTGGCCTCTACGTCTCCGTGGGACTTTTATATACATCAATAACGTAATTTAACCTAAACTAAACCAACCTATCATCTCGGCGGTAATGTTTGACAACATTCCTCGCTTGATGGCCTCTACGTCTACGTGGGACCTTCATATACACCAATAACGTAATATAACGTAACCTAAGCCAACCTGTCATATCGGGGGTAATATTTGACAACATTCCTAGCGAGTTGGCCTCTACGTCTCCGTGGGACCTTCATATACATCAATAACGTAATATAACCTAACCTAACCCAACCTAACATCTCGGCGGTAATATTTGACAACATTCCTGGCGAGTTGGCCTCTACGTCTCTGTGGGAATTTTATATACATCAATAACGTAATATAATCAAACCTAACCCAACCTAACATCTCGGCGGTAATATTTGACAACATTCCTGACGAGTTGGCCTCTACGTCTCCGTGGGACTTTTATATACATCAATAACGGAATTTAACCTAACCTAAACCAACGTAACGTCTCGGCAGTAATATTTGACAACATTCCTGGCGAGTTGGCCTCTACGTCTCCGTGGGACCTTCATATACATCAATAACGTAATATAACCTAACCTAACCTAACCTAACATCTCGACGGTAATATTTGACAACATTCCTGGCTTGATGGCCCCTACGTCTCCGTGGGACCTTCATATACATCAATAACGTAATATAACGTAACCTAAACCAACCTATCATATCGGCGGTAATTTTTGACAATATTCCTGGCGAGTTGGCCTCTACTTCTCCGTGGGACCTTCATATACATCAATAACGTAATATAGCCTCACCTAACCCAACCTAACATCTCGGCACTAATATTTGACAACATTCCTGGCGAGTTGGCCTCTATCTCTCCGTGCGACCTTCATATACATCAATAACGTAATATAACCTAACCTAACCCAACCTATCATATCGGCGGTAATATTTGACAACATTCCTGGCGAGTTGGCCTCTACCTCTCCGTGAGACCTTCATATACATCAATAACGTAATATAATCTAACCTAACCCAACCTATTATCTCGGCGGTAATATTTGGCAACATTCCTGGTCAGTTAGCCTCTGCGTCTCCGTGGAACCTTCATATACATCAATAACGTAATATAACCTAACCTAACCCAACCTATCATCTCGGCGGTAATATTTGACAACATTGCTGGCGAGTTGGCCTCTACGTCTCCGTGGGACTTTCATATACATCAATAACGTAATTTAACCTAACCTAAACCTACGTAACATCTGGGCCGTAATATTTGACAACATTCCTGGCTTGATGGCCTCTACGTCTCCGTGGGACCTTCATATACATCAATAACATAATATTACCTAACCTAACCCAACCTATCATCTCGGCGGTAATACTTGACAACATTCCTGGCGAGTTGGCCTCTACGTCTCCGTGGGACCTTCATATACATCAATAACGTAATATAACCTAACCTAACCCAACCTATCATCTCGGCGGTAATATTTGACAACATTCCTGACGAGTTGGCCTCTACGTCTCCGTGGGACCTTCATATACATCAATAACGTAATATAACCTAACCTAAACCAACCTATCATCTCGGCGGTAATATTTGACAACATTCCTGGCGAGTTGGCCTCTACGTCTCCGTGGGACCTTCATATACATCAATAACGCAATATAACCTAACCTAACCTAACCTAACATCTCGACGTTTATATTTGACAACATTCCTGGCTTGATGGCCCCTACGTCTCCGTGGGACCTTTATATACATCAATAACGTAATATAACGTAACCTAAACCAACCTATCATATCGGCGGTAATACTTGACAATATTCCTGGCGAGTTGGCCTCTACGTCTCCGTGGGACCTTCATATACATCAATAACGTAATATAGCCTAACCTAACCCAACCTAACATCTCGGCACTAATATTTGACAACATTCCTGGCGAGTTGGCCTCTATCTCTCCGTGCGACCTTCATATACATCAATAACGTAATATAACGTAACCTAACCCAACCTATCATATCAGCGGTAATATTTGACAACATTCCTGGCGAGTTGGCCTCTACCTCTCCGTGAGACCTTCATATACATCAATAACGTAATATAATCTAACCTAACCCAACCTATCATCTCGGCGGTAATATTTGACAACATTCCTGACGAGTTGGCCTCTATGTCTCCGTGGGACCTTCATATACTTCAATAACGAAATATAACCTAACCTAAACCAACCTATCATCTCGGCGGTAATATTTGACAACATTCCTGACGAGTTGGCCTCTACGTCTCCGTGGGACTTTTATATACATCAATAACGTAATTTAACCTAACCTAAACCAACGTAACATCTCGGCAGTAATATTTGACAACATTCCTGGCGAGTTGGCCTCTACGTCTCCGTGGGGCCTTCATATACATCAATAACGTAATATAACCAAACCTAACACAACCTAACATCTCGGCGGTAATATTTGACAACATTCCTGGCGAGTTGGTCTCTACGCCTCCGTGCGACCTTCATATACATCAATAACGTAATATAACCTAACCTGAACCAACGTATCATCTCGGCGGTAATATTTGACAACATTCGTGGCGAGTTGAGCTCTACGTCTCTGTGGGACCTTCATATACATCAATAACGTAATATCACCTAACCTAACCCAACCTAAGATCTCGGCACTAATATTTGACAACATTCCTGGCGAGTTGGCCTCTACGTTTCTGTGGGAATTTTATATACATCAATAACGTAATATAACCTAACCTAACCCAACCTAACATCTCGGCGGTAATATATGACAACATTCCTGGTCAGTTGGCCTCTACGTCTCCGTGGAACCTTCATATACATCAATAACGTAATATAACGTAACCTAACCTAACCTAACATCTCGACGGTAATATTTGACAACATTCCTGGCGAGTTGGCCTCTACGTCTCCGTGGGACCTTCATATACATCAATAACGTAATATAACCTAACCTAACCCAACCTATCATCTCGGCGGTAATATTTGACAACATTCCTGACGAGTTGGCCTCTACGTCTCCGTGGGACCTTCATATACATCAATAACGTAATATAGCCTCACCTAACCCAACCTAACATCTCGGCACTAATATTTGACAACATTCCTGGCGAGTTGGCCTCTATCTCTCCGTGCGACCTTCATATACATCAATAACGTAATATAACCTAACCTAACCCAACCTATCATATCGGCGGTAATATTTGACAACATTCCTGGCGAGTTGGCCTCTACCTCTCCGTGAGACCTTCATATACATTAATAACGTAATATAATCTAACCTAACCCAACCTATTATCTCGGCGGTAATATTTGGCAACATTCCTGGTCAGTTAGCCTCTGCGTCTCCGTGGAACCTTCATATACATCAATAACGTAATATAACCTAACCTAGCCCAACCTATCATCTCGGCGGTAATATTTGACAACATTGCTGGCGAGTTGGCCTCTACGTCTCCGTGGGGCCTTCATATACATCAATAACGTAATATAACCAAACCTAACACAACCTAACATCTCGGCGGTAATATTTGACAACATTCCTGGCGAGTTGGTCTCTACGCCTCCGTGCGACCTTCATATACATCAATAACGTAATATAACCTAACCTGAACCAACGTATAATCTCGGCGGTAATATTTGACAACATTCGTGGCGAGTTGAGCTCTACGTCTCTGTGGGACCTTCATATACATCAATAACGTAATATCACCTAACCTAACCCAACCTAAGATCTCGGCACTAATATTTGACAACATTCCTGGCGAGTTGGCCTCTACGTTTCTGTGGGAATTTTATATACATCAATAACGTAATATAACCTAACCTAACCCAACCTAACATCTCGGCGGTAATATATGACAACATTCCTGGTCAGTTGGCCTCTACGTCTCCGTGGAACCTTCATATACATCAATAACGTAATATAACGTAACCTAACCTAACCTAACATCTCGACGGTAATATTTGACAACATTCCTGGCGAGTTGGCCTCTACGTCTCCGTGGGACCTTCATATACATCAATAACGTAATATAACCTAACCTAACCCAACCTATCATCTCGGCGGTAATATTTGACAACATTCCTGACGAGTTGGCCTCTACGTCTCCGTGGGACCTTCATATACATCAATAACGTAATATAGCCTCACCTAACCCAACCTAACATCTCGGCACTAATATTTGACAACATTCCTGGCGAGTTGGCCTCTATCTCTCCGTGCGACCTTCATATACATCAATAACGTAATATAACCTAACCTAACCCAACCTATCATCTCGGCGGTAATATTTGACAACATTGCTGGCGAGTTGGCCTCTACGTCTCCGTGGGACTTTTATATACATCAATAACGTAATTTAACCTAACCTAAACCTACGTAACATCTGGGCCGTAATATTTGACAACATTCCTGGCTTGATGGCCTCTACGTCTCCGTGGGACCTTCATATACATCAATAACATAATATTACCTAACCTAACCCAACCTATCATCTCGGCGGTAATACTTGACAACATTCCTGGCGAGTTGGCCTCTACGTCTCCGTGGGACCTTCATATACATCAATAACGTAATATAACCTAACCTAACCCAACCTATCATCTCGGCGGTAATATTTGACAACATTCCTGACGAGTTGGCCTCTACGTCTCCGTGGGACCTTCATATACATCAATAACGTAATATAACCTAACCTAAACCAACCTATCATCTCGGCGGTAATATTTGACAGTATTCCTGACGAGTTGGCCTCTACGTCTCCGTCGGACTTTTATATACATCAATAACGTAATTTAACCTAACCTAAACCAACGTAACATCTCGGCAGTAATATTTGACAACATTCCTGGCTTGTTGGCCTCTATGTTTCCGTGGGACCTTTATATACATCAATAACGTAATATAACCTAACCTAACCCAATCTAACATCTCGGCGGTAATATTTGACAACATTCCTGGCGAGTTGGCCTCTACGTCTCCGTGGGACCTTCATATACATCAATAACGCAATATAACCTAACCTAACCTAACCTAACATCTCGACGTTTATATTTGACAACATTCCTGGCTTGATGGCCCCTACGTCTCCGTGGGACCTTTATATACATCAATAACGTAATTTAACCTAACCTAAACCTACGTAACATCTGGGCCGTAATATTTGACAACATTCCTGGCTTGATGGCCTCTACGTCTCCGTGGGACCTTCATATACATCAATAACATAATATTACCTAACCTAACCCAACCTATCATCTCGGCGGTAATACTTGACAACATTCCTGGCGAGTTGGCCTCTACGTCTCCGTGGGACCTTCATATACATCAATAACGTAATATAACCTAACCTAACCCAACCTATCATCTCGGCGGTAATATTTGACAACATTCCTGACGAGTTGGCCTCTACGTCTCCGTGGGACCTTCATATACATCAATAACGTAATATAACCTAACCTAAACCAACCTATCATCTCGGCGGTAATATTTGACAGTATTCCTGACGAGTTGGCCTCTACGTCTCCGTCGGACTTTTATATACATCAATAACGTAATTTAACCTAACCTAAACCAACGTAACATCTCGGCAGTAATATTTGACAACATTCCTGGCTTGTTGGCCTCTATGTTTCCGTGGGACCTTTATATACATCAATAACGTAATATAACCTAACCTAACCCAATCTAACATCTCGGCGGTAATATTTGACAACATTCCTGGCGAGTTGGCCTCTACGTCTCCGTGGGACCTTCATATACATCAATAACGTAATATAACCTAACCTAACCTAACCTAACATCTCGACGGTAATATTTGACAACATTCCTGGCTTGATGGCCCCTACGTCTCCGTGGGACCTTCATATACATCAATAACGTAATATAACGTAACCTAAACCAACCTATCATATCGGCGGTAATTTTTGACAATATTCCTGGCGAGTTGGCCTCTACGTCTCCGTGGGACCTTCATATACATCAATAACGTAATATAGCCTAACCTAACCCAACCTAACATCTCGGCACTAATATTTGACAACATTCCTGGCGAGTTGGCCTCTATCTCTCCGTGCGACCTTCATATACATCAATAACGTAATATAACGTAACCTAACCCAACCTATCATATCGGCGGTAATATTTGACAACATTCCTGGCGAGTTGGCCTCTACCTCTCCGTGAGACCTTCATATACATCAATAACGTAATATAATCTAACCTAACCCAACCTATCATCTCGGCGGTAATATTTGACAACATTCCTGGTCAGTTGGCCTCTGCGTCTCCGTGGAACCTTCATATACATCAATAACGTAATATAACCTAACCTAAACCAACCTATCATCTCGGCGGTAATATTTGACAGTATTCCTGACGAGTTGGCCTCTACGTCTCCGTCGGACTTTTATATACATCAATAACGTAATTTAACCTAACCTAAACCAACGTAACATCTCGGCAGTAATATTTGACAACATTCCTGGCTTGATGGCCCCTACGTCTCCGTGGGACCTTCATATACATCAATAACGTAATATAACGTAACCTAAACCAACCTATCATATCGGCGGTAATTTTTGACAATATTCCTGGCGAGTTGGCCTCTACCTCTCCGTGAGACCTTCATATACATCAATAACGTAATATAATCTAACCTAACCCAACCTATCATCTCGGCGGTAATATTTGACAACATTCCTGGTCAGTTGGCCTCTGCGTCTCCGTGGAAACTTCATATACATCAATAACGTAATATAACCTAACCTAACCCAACCTATCATCTCGGCGGTAATATTTGACAGTATTCCTGACGAGTTGGCCTCTACGTCTCCGTGGGACTTTTATATACATCAATAACGTAACATAACCTAACCTAACCCAACCTATCATCTCGGCGGTAATATTTGACAACATTCCTGGGGAGTTGGCCTCTACGTCTCCGTGGGACTTTTATATACATAAATAACGTAATTTAACCTAAACTAAACCAACCTATCATCTCGGCGGTAATGTTTGACAACATTCCTCGCTTGATGGCCTCTACGTCTACGTGGGACCTTCATATACACCAATAACGTAATATAACGTAACCTAAGCCAACCTGTCATATCGGGGGTAATATTTGACAACATTCCTAGCGAGTTGGCCTCTACGTCTCCGTGGGACCTTCATATACATCAATAACGTAATATAACCTAACCTAACCCAACCTAACATCTCGGCGGTAATATTTGACAACATTCCTGGCGAGTTGGCCTCTACGTCTCTGTGGGAATTTTATATACATCAATAACGTAATATAATCAAACCTAACCCAACCTAACATCTCGGCGGTAATATTTGACAACATTCCTGACGAGTTGGCCTCTACGTCTCCGTGGGACTTTTATATACATCAATAACGGAATTTAACCTAACCTAAACCAACGTAACATCTCGGCAGTAATATTTGACAACATTCCTGGCGAGTTGGCCTCTACGTCTCCGTGGGACCTTCATATACATCAATAACGTAATATAACCTAACCTAACCTAACCTAACATCTCGACGGTAATATTTGACAACATTCCTGGCTTGATGGCCCCTACGTCTCCGTGGGACCTTCATATACATCAATAACGTAATATAACGTAACCTAAACCAACCTATCATATCGGCGGTAATTTTTGACAATATTCCTGGCGCGTTGGCCTCTACGTCTCCGTGGGACCTTCATATACATCAATAACGTAATATAGCCTCACCTAACCCAACCTAACATCTCGGCACTAATATTTGACAACATTCCTGGCGAGTTGGCCTCTATCTCTCCGTGCGACCTTCATATACATCAATAACGTAATATAACCTAACCTAACCCAACCTATCATATCGGCGGTAATATTTGACAACATTCCTGGCGAGTTGGCCTCTACCTCTCCGTGAGACCTTCATATACATCAATAACGTAATATAATCTAACCTAACCCAACCTATTATCTCGGCGGTAATATTTGGCAACATTCCTGGTCAGTTAGCCTCTGCGTCTCCGTGGAACCTTCATATACATCAATAACGTAATATAACCTAACCTAACCCAACCTATCATCTCGGCGGTAATATTTGACAACATTGCTGGCGAGTTGGCCTCTACGTCTCCGTGGGACCTTCATATACATCAATAACGTAATATAACCTAACCTAAACCAACCTATCATCTCGGCGGTAATATTTGACAGTATTCCTGACGAGTTGGCCTCTACGTCTCCGTCGGACTTTTATATACATCAATAACGTAATTTAACCTAACCTAAACCAACGTAACATCTCGGCAGTAATATTTGACAACATTCCTGGCTTGTTGGCCTCTATGTTTCCGTGGGACCTTTATATACATCAATAACGTAATATAACCTAACCTAACCCAATCTAACATCTCGGCGGTAATATTTGACAACATTCCTGGCGAGTTGGCCTCTACGTCTCCGTGGGACCTTCATATACATCAATAACGTAATATAACCTAACCTAACCTAACCTAACATCTCGACGGTAATATTTGACAACATTCCTGGCTTGATGGCCCCTACGTCTCCGTGGGACCTTCATATACATCAATAACGTAATATAACGTAACCTAAACCAACCTATCATATCGGCGGTAATTTTTGACAATATTCCTGGCGAGTTGGCCTCTACGTCTCCGTGGGACCTTCATATACATCAATAACGTAATATAGCCTAACCTAACCCAACCTAACATCTCGGCACTAATATTTGACAACATTCCTGGCGAGTTGGCCTCTATCTCTCCGTGCGACCTTCATATACATCAATAACGTAATATAACGTAACCTAACCCAACCTATCATATCGGCGGTAATATTTGACAACATTCCTGGCGAGTTGGCCTCTACCTCTCCGTGAGACCTTCATATACATCAATAACGTAATATAATCTAACCTAACCCAACCTATCATCTCGGCGGTAATATTTGACAACATTCCTGGTCAGTTGGCCTCTGCGTCTCCGTGGAACCTTCATATACATCAATAACGTAATATAACCTAACCTAAACCAACCTATCATCTCGGCGGTAATATTTGACAGTATTCCTGACGAGTTGGCCTCTACGTCTCCGTCGGACTTTTATATACATCAATAACGTAATTTAACCTAACCTAAACCAACGTAACATCTCGGCAGTAATATTTGACAACATTCCTGGCTTGATGGCCCCTACGTCTCCGTGGGACCTTCATATACATCAATAACGTAATATAACGTAACCTAAACCAACCTATCATATCGGCGGTAATTTTTGACAATATTCCTGGCGAGTTGGCCTCTACCTCTCCGTGAGACCTTCATATACATCAATAACGTAATATAATCTAACCTAACCCAACCTATCATCTCGGCGGTAATATTTGACAACATTCCTGGTCAGTTGGCCTCTGCGTCTCCGTGGAAACTTCATATACATCAATAACGTAATATAACCTAACCTAACCCAACCTATCATCTCGGCGGTAATATTTGACAGTATTCCTGACGAGTTGGCCTCTACGTCTCCGTGGGACTTTTATATACATCAATAACGTAACATAACCTAACCTAACCCAACCTATCATCTCGGCGGTAATATTTGACAACATTCCTGGGGAGTTGGCCTCTACGTCTCCGTGGGACTTTTATATACATAAATAACGTAATTTAACCTAAACTAAACCAACCTATCATCTCGGCGGTAATGTTTGACAACATTCCTCGCTTGATGGCCTCTACGTCTACGTGGGACCTTCATATACACCAATAACGTAATATAACGTAACCTAAGCCAACCTGTCATATCGGGGGTAATATTTGACAACATTCCTAGCGAGTTGGCCTCTACGTCTCCGTGGGACCTTCATATACATCAATAACGTAATATAACCTAACCTAACCCAACCTAACATCTCGGCGGTAATATTTGACAACATTGCTGGCGAGTTGGCCTCTACGTCTCCGTGGGACTTTCATATACATCAATAACGTAATTTAACCTAACCTAAACCTACGTAACATCTGGGCCGTAATATTTGACAACATTCCTGGCTTGATGGCCTCTACGTCTCCGTGGGACCTTCATATACATCAATAACATAATATTACCTAACCTAACCCAACCTATCATCTCGGCGGTAATACTTGACAACATTCCTGGCGAGTTGGCCTCTACGTCTCCGTGGGACCTTCATATACATCAATAACGTAATATAACCTAACCTAACCCAACCTATCATCTCGGCGGTAATATTTGACAACATTCCTGACGAGTTGGCCTCTACGTCTCCGTGGGACCTTCATATACATCAATAACGTAATATAACCTAACCTAAACCAACCTATCATCTCGGCGGTAATATTTGACAGTATTCCTGACGAGTTGGCCTCTACGTCTCCGTCGGACTTTTATATACATCAATAACGTAATTTAACCTAACCTAAACCAACGTAACATCTCGGCAGTAATATTTGACAACATTCCTGGCTTGTTGGCCTCTATGTTTCCGTGGGACCTTTATATACATCAATAACGTAATATAACCTAACCTAACCCAATCTAACATCTCGGCGGTAATATTTGACAACATTCCTGGCGAGTTGGCCTCTACGTCTCCGTGGGACCTTCATATACATCAATAACGCAATATAACCTAACCTAACCTAACCTAACATCTCGACGTTTATATTTGACAACATTCCTGGCTTGATGGCCCCTACGTCTCCGTGGGACCTTTATATACATCAATAACGTAATATAACGTAACCTAAACCAACCTATCATATCGGCGGTAATACTTGACAATATTCCTGGCGAGTTGGCCTCTACGTCTCCGTGGGACCTTCATATACATCAATAACGTAATATAGCCTAACCTAACCCAACCTAACATCTCGGCACTAATATTTGACAACATTCCTGGCGAGTTGGCCTCTATCTCTCCGTGCGACCTTCATATACATCAATAACGTAATATAACGTAACCTAACCCAACCTATCATATCAGCGGTAATATTTGACAACATTCCTGGCGAGTTGGCCTCTACCTCTCCGTGAGACCTTCATATACATCAATAACGTAATATAATCTAACCTAACCCAACCTATCATCTCGGCGGTAATATTTGACAACATTCCTGACGAGTTGGCCTCTATGTCTCCGTGGGACCTTCACATACTTCAATAACGAAATATAACCTAACCTAAACCAACGTAACATCTCGGCAGTAATATTTGACAACATTCCTGGCTTGTTGGCCTCTATGTTTCCGTGGGACCTTTATATACATCAATAACGTAATATAACCTAACCTAACCCAATCTAACATCTCGGCGGTAATATTTGACAACATTCCTGGCGAGTTGGCCTCTACGTCTCCGTGGGACCTTCATATACATCAATAACGCAATATAACCTAACCTAACCTAACCTAACATCTCGACGTTTATATTTGACAACATTCCTGGCTTGATGGCCCCTACGTCTCCGTGGGACCTTTATATACATCAATAACGTAATATAACGTAACCTAAACCAACCTATCATATCGGCGGTAATACTTGACAATATTCCTGGCGAGTTGGCCTCTACGTCTCCGTGGGACCTTCATATACATCAATAACGTAATATAACGTAACCTAACCCAACCTATCATCTCGGCGGTAATATTTGACAACATTCCTGACGAGTTGGCCTCTACGTCTCCGTGGGACCTTCATATACATCAATAACGTAATATAACCTAACCTAAACCAACCTATCATCTCGGCGGTAATATTTGACAGTATTCCTGACGAGTTGGCCTCTACGTCTCCGTCGGACTTTTATATACATCAATAACGTAATTTAACCTAACCTAAACCAACGTAACATCTCGGCAGTAATATTTGACAACATTCCTGGCTTGTTGGCCTCTATGTTTCCGTGGGACCTTTATATACATCAATAACGTAATATAACCTAACCTAACCCAATCTAACATCTCGGCGGTAATATTTGACAACATTCCTGGCGAGTTGGCCTCTACGTCTCCGTGGGACCTTCATATACATCAATAACGCAATATAACCTAACCTAACCTAACCTAACATCTCGACGTTTATATTTGACAACATTCCTGGCTTGATGGCCCCTACGTCTCCGTGGGACCTTTATATACATCAATAACGTAATTTAACCTAACCTAAACCTACGTAACATCTGGGCCGTAATATTTGACAACATTCCTGGCTTGATGGCCTCTACGTCTCCGTGGGACCTTCATATACATCAATAACATAATATTACCTAACCTAACCCAACCTATCATCTCGGCGGTAATACTTGACAACATTCCTGGCGAGTTGGCCTCTACGTCTCCGTGGGACCTTCATATACATCAATAACGTAATATAACCTAACCTAACCCAACCTATCATCTCGGCGGTAATATTTGACAACATTCCTGACGAGTTGGCCTCTACGTCTCCGTGGGACCTTCATATACATCAATAACGTAATATAACCTAACCTAAACCAACCTATCATCTCGGCGGTAATATTTGACAGTATTCCTGACGAGTTGGCCTCTACGTCTCCGTCGGACTTTTATATACATCAATAACGTAATTTAACCTAACCTAAACCAACGTAACATCTCGGCAGTAATATTTGACAACATTCCTGGCTTGTTGGCCTCTATGTTTCCGTGGGACCTTTATATACATCAATAACGTAATATAACCTAACCTAACCCAATCTAACATCTCGGCGGTAATATTTGACAACATTCCTGGCGAGTTGGCCTCTACGTCTCCGTGGGACCTTCATATACATCAATAACGTAATATAACCTAACCTAACCTAACCTAACATCTCGACGGTAATATTTGACAACATTCCTGGCTTGATGGCCCCTACGTCTCCGTGGGACCTTCATATACATCAATAACGTAATATAACGTAACCTAAACCAACCTATCATATCGGCGGTAATTTTTGACAATATTCCTGGCGAGTTGGCCTCTACGTCTCCGTGGGACCTTCATATACATCAATAACGTAATATAGCCTAACCTAACCCAACCTAACATCTCGGCACTAATATTTGACAACATTCCTGGCGAGTTGGCCTCTATCTCTCCGTGCGACCTTCATATACATCAATAACGTAATATAACGTAACCTAACCCAACCTATCATATCGGCGGTAATATTTGACAACATTCCTGGCGAGTTGGCCTCTACCTCTCCGTGAGACCTTCATATACATCAATAACGTAATATAATCTAACCTAACCCAACCTATCATCTCGGCGGTAATATTTGACAACATTCCTGGTCAGTTGGCCTCTGCGTCTCCGTGGAACCTTCATATACATCAATAACGTAATATAACCTAACCTAAACCAACCTATCATCTCGGCGGTAATATTTGACAGTATTCCTGACGAGTTGGCCTCTACGTCTCCGTCGGACTTTTATATACATCAATAACGTAATTTAACCTAACCTAAACCAACGTAACATCTCGGCAGTAATATTTGACAACATTCCTGGCTTGATGGCCCCTACGTCTCCGTGGGACCTTCATATACATCAATAACGTAATATAACGTAACCTAAACCAACCTATCATATCGGCGGTAATTTTTGACAATATTCCTGGCGAGTTGGCCTCTACCTCTCCGTGAGACCTTCATATACATCAATAACGTAATATAATCTAACCTAACCCAACCTATCATCTCGGCGGTAATATTTGACAACATTCCTGGTCAGTTGGCCTCTGCGTCTCCGTGGAAACTTCATATACATCAATAACGTAATATAACCTAACCTAACCCAACCTATCATCTCGGCGGTAATATTTGACAGTATTCCTGACGAGTTGGCCTCTACGTCTCCGTGGGACTTTTATATACATCAATAACGTAACATAACCTAACCTAACCCAACCTATCATCTCGGCGGTAATATTTGACAACATTCCTGGGGAGTTGGCCTCTACGTCTCCGTGGGACTTTTATATACATAAATAACGTAATTTAACCTAAACTAAACCAACCTATCATCTCGGCGGTAATGTTTGACAACATTCCTCGCTTGATGGCCTCTACGTCTACGTGGGACCTTCATATACACCAATAACGTAATATAACGTAACCTAAGCCAACCTGTCATATCGGGGGTAATATTTGACAACATTCCTAGCGAGTTGGCCTCTACGTCTCCGTGGGACCTTCATATACATCAATAACGTAATATAACCTAACCTAACCCAACCTAACATCTCGGCGGTAATATTTGACAACATTCCTGGCGAGTTGGCCTCTACGTCTCTGTGGGAATTTTATATACATCAATAACGTAATATAATCAAACCTAACCCAACCTAACATCTCGGCGGTAATATTTGACAACATTCCTGACGAGTTGGCCTCTACGTCTCCGTGGGACTTTTATATACATCAATAACGGAATTTAACCTAACCTAAACCAACGTAACATCTCGGCAGTAATATTTGACAACATTCCTGGCGAGTTGGCCTCTACGTCTCCGTGGGACCTTCATATACATCAATAACGTAATATAACCTAACCTAACCTAACCTAACATCTCGACGGTAATATTTGACAACATTCCTGGCTTGATGGCCCCTACGTCTCCGTGGGACCTTCATATACATCAATAACGTAATATAACGTAACCTAAACCAACCTATCATATCGGCGGTAATTTTTGACAATATTCCTGGCGAGTTGGCCTCTACGTCTCCGTGGGACCTTCATATACATCAATAACGTAATATAGCCTCACCTAACCCAACCTAACATCTCGGCACTAATATTTGACAACATTCCTGGCGAGTTGGCCTCTATCTCTCCGTGCGACCTTCATATACATCAATAACGTAATATAACCTAACCTAACCCAACCTATCATATCGGCGGTAATATTTGACAACATTCCTGGCGAGTTGGCCTCTACCTCTCCGTGAGACCTTCATATACATCAATAACGTAATATAATCTAACCTAACCCAACCTATTATCTCGGCGGTAATATTTGGCAACATTCCTGGTCAGTTAGCCTCTGCGTCTCCGTGGAACCTTCATATACATCAATAACGTAATATAACCTAACCTAACCCAACCTATCATCTCGGCGGTAATATTTGACAACATTGCTGGCGAGTTGGCCTCTACGTCTCCGTGGGACTTTCATATACATCAATAACGTAATTTAACCTAACCTAAACCTACGTAACATCTGGGCCGTAATATTTGACAACATTCCTGGCTTGATGGCCTCTACGTCTCCGTGGGACCTTCATATACATCAATAACATAATATTACCTAACCTAACCCAACCTATCATCTCGGCGGTAATACTTGACAACATTCCTGGCGAGTTGGCCTCTACGTCTCCGTGGGACCTTCATATACATCAATAACGTAATATAACCTAACCTAACCCAACCTATCATCTCGGCGGTAATATTTGACAACATTCCTGACGAGTTGGCCTCTACGTCTCCGTGGGACCTTCATATACATCAATAACGTAATATAACCTAACCTAAACCAACCTATCATCTCGGCGGTAATATTTGACAGTATTCCTGACGAGTTGGCCTCTACGTCTCCGTCGGACTTTTATATACATCAATAACGTAATTTAACCTAACCTAAACCAACGTAACATCTCGGCAGTAATATTTGACAACATTCCTGGCTTGTTGGCCTCTATGTTTCCGTGGGACCTTTATATACATCAATAACGTAATATAACCTAACCTAACCCAATCTAACATCTCGGCGGTAATATTTGACAACATTCCTGGCGAGTTGGCCTCTACGTCTCCGTGGGACCTTCATATACATCAATAACGTAATATAACCTAACCTAACCTAACCTAACATCTCGACGGTAATATTTGACAACATTCCTGGCTTGATGGCCCCTACGTCTCCGTGGGACCTTCATATACATCAATAACGTAATATAACGTAACCTAAACCAACCTATCATATCGGCGGTAATTTTTGACAATATTCCTGGCGAGTTGGCCTCTACGTCTCCGTGGGACCTTCATATACATCAATAACGTAATATAGCCTAACCTAACCCAACCTAACATCTCGGCACTAATATTTGACAACATTCCTGGCGAGTTGGCCTCTATCTCTCCGTGCGACCTTCATATACATCAATAACGTAATATAACGTAACCTAACCCAACCTATCATATCGGCGGTAATATTTGACAACATTCCTGGCGAGTTGGCCTCTACCTCTCCGTGAGACCTTCATATACATCAATAACGTAATATAATCTAACCTAACCCAACCTATCATCTCGGCGGTAATATTTGACAACATTCCTGGTCAGTTGGCCTCTGCGTCTCCGTGGAACCTTCATATACATCAATAACGTAATATAACCTAACCTAAACCAACCTATCATCTCGGCGGTAATATTTGACAGTATTCCTGACGAGTTGGCCTCTACGTCTCCGTCGGACTTTTATATACATCAATAACGTAATTTAACCTAACCTAAACCAACGTAACATCTCGGCAGTAATATTTGACAACATTCCTGGCTTGATGGCCCCTACGTCTCCGTGGGACCTTCATATACATCAATAACGTAATATAACGTAACCTAAACCAACCTATCATATCGGCGGTAATACTTGACAACATTCCTGGCGAGTTGGCCTCTACGTCTCCGTGGGACCTTCATATACATCAATAACGTAATATAACCTAACCTAACCCAACCTATCATCTCGGCGGTAATATTTGACAACATTCCTGACGAGTTGGCCTCTACGTCTCCGTGGGACCTTCATATACATCAATAACGTAATATAACCTAACCTAAACCAACCTATCATCTCGGCGGTAATATTTGACAGTATTCCTGACGAGTTGGCCTCTACGTCTCCGTCGGACTTTTATATACATCAATAACGTAATTTAACCTAACCTAAACCAACGTAACATCTCGGCAGTAATATTTGACAACATTCCTGGCTTGTTGGCCTCTATGTTTCCGTGGGACCTTTATATACATCAATAACGTAATATAACCTAACCTAACCCAATCTAACATCTCGGCGGTAATATTTGACAACATTCCTGGCGAGTTGGCCTCTACGTCTCCGTGGGACCTTCATATACATCAATAACGTAATATAACCTAACCTAACCTAACCTAACATCTCGACGGTAATATTTGACAACATTCCTGGCTTGATGGCCCCTACGTCTCCGTGGGACCTTCATATACATCAATAACGTAATATAACGTAACCTAAACCAACCTATCATATCGGCGGTAATTTTTGACAATATTCCTGGCGAGTTGGCCTCTACGTCTCCGTGGGACCTTCATATACATCAATAACGTAATATAGCCTAACCTAACCCAACCTAACATCTCGGCACTAATATTTGACAACATTCCTGGCGAGTTGGCCTCTATCTCTCCGTGCGACCTTCATATACATCAATAACGTAATATAACGTAACCTAACCCAACCTATCATATCGGCGGTAATATTTGACAACATTCCTGGCGAGTTGGCCTCTACCTCTCCGTGAGACCTTCATATACATCAATAACGTAATATAATCTAACCTAACCCAACCTATCATCTCGGCGGTAATATTTGACAACATTCCTGGTCAGTTGGCCTCTGCGTCTCCGTGGAACCTTCATATACATCAATAACGTAATATAACCTAACCTAAACCAACCTATCATCTCGGCGGTAATATTTGACAGTATTCCTGACGAGTTGGCCTCTACGTCTCCGTCGGACTTTTATATACATCAATAACGTAATTTAACCTAACCTAACCTAACCTAACATCTCGACGGTAATATTTGACAACATTCCTGGCTTGATGGCCCCTACGTCTCCGTGGGACCTTCATATACATCAATAACGTAATATAACGTAACCTAAACCAACCTATCATATCGGCGGTAATTTTTGACAATATTCCTGGCGAGTTGGCCTCTACGTCTCCGTGGGACCTTCATATACATCAATAACGTAATATAGCCTCACCTAACCCAACCTAACATCTCGGCACTAATATTTGACAACATTCCTGGCGAGTTGGCCTCTATCTCTCCGTGCGACCTTCATATACATCAATAACGTAATATAACCTAACCTAACCCAACCTATCATATCGGCGGTAATATTTGACAACATTCCTGGCGAGTTGGCCTCTACCTCTCCGTGAGACCTTCATATACATCAATAACGTAATATAATCTAACCTAACCCAACCTATTATCTCGGCGGTAATATTTGGCAACATTCCTGGTCAGTTAGCCTCTGCGTCTCCGTGGAACCTTCATATACATCAATAACGTAATATAACCTAACCTAACCCAACCTATCATCTCGGCGGTAATATTTGACAACATTGCTGGCGAGTTGGCCTCTACGTCTCCGTGGGACTTTCATATACATCAATAACGTAATTTAACCTAACCTAAACCTACGTAACATCTGGGCCGTAATATTTGACAACATTCCTGGCTTGATGGCCTCTACGTCTCCGTGGGACCTTCATATACATCAATAACATAATATTACCTAACCTAACCCAACCTATCATCTCGGCGGTAATACTTGACAACATTCCTGGCGAGTTGGCCTCTACGTCTCCGTAGGACCTTCATATACATCAATAACGTAATATAACCTAACCTAACCCAACCTATCATCTCGGCGGTAATATTTGACAACATTCCTGACGAGTTGGCCTCTACGTCTCCGTGGGACCTTCATATACATCAATAACGTAATATAACCTAACCTAAACCAACCTATCATCTCGGCGGTAATATTTGACAGTATTCCTGACGAGTTGGCCTCTACGTCTCCGTCGGACTTTTATATACATCAATAACGTAATTTAACCTAACCTATACCAACGTAACATCTCGGCAGTAATATTTGACAACATTCCTGGCTTGTTGGCCTCTATGTTTCCGTGGGACCTTTATATACATCAATAACGTAATATAACCTAACCTAACCCAATCTAACATCTCGGCGGTAATATTTGACAACATTCCTGGCGAGTTGGCCTCTACGTCTCCGTGGGACCTTCATATACATCAATAACGCAATATAACCTAACCTAACCTAACCTAACATCTCGACGTTTATATTTGACAACATTCCTGGCTTGATGGCCCCTACGTCTCCGTGGGACCTTTATATACATCAATAACGTAATATAACGTAACCTAAACCAACCTATCATATCGGCGGTAATACTTGACAATATTCCTGGCGAGTTGGCCTCTACGTCTCCGTGGGACCTTCATATACATCAATAACGTAATATAGCCTAACCTAACCCAACCTAACATCTCGGCACTAATATTTGACAACATTCCTGGCGAGTTGGCCTCTATCTCTCCGTGCGACCTTCATATACATCAATAACGTAATATAACGTAACCTAACCCAACCTATCATATCAGCGGTAATATTTGACAACATTCCTGGCGAGTTGGCCTCTACCTCTCCGTGAGACCTTCATATACATCAATAACGTAATATAATCTAACCTAACCCAACCTATCATCTCGGCGGTAATATTTGACAACATTCCTGACGAGTTGGCCTCTATGTGTCCGTGGGACCTTCACATACTTCAATAACGAAATATAACCTAACCTAAACCAACGTAACATCTCGGCAGTAATATTTGACAACATTCCTGGCTTGTTGGCCTCTATGTTTCCGTGGGACCTTTATATACATCAATAACGTAATATAACCTAACCTAACCCAATCTAACATCTCGGCGGTAATATTTGACAACATTCCTGGCGAGTTGGCCTCTACGTCTCCGTGGGACCTTCATATACATCAATAACGCAATATAACCTAACCTAACCTAACCTAACATCTCGACGTTTATATTTGACAACATTCCTGGCTTGATGGCCCCTACGTCTCCGTGGGACCTTTATATACATCAATAACGTAATATAACGTAACCTAAACCAACCTATCATATCGGCGGTAATACTTGACAATATTCCTGGCGAGTTGGCCTCTACGTCTCCGTGGGACCTTCATATACATCAATAACGTAATATAGCCTAACCTAACCCAACCTAACATCTCGGCACTAATATTTGACAACATTCCTGGCGAGTTGGCCTCTATCTCTCCGTGCGACCTTCATATACATCAATAACGTAATATAACGTAACCTAACCCAACCTATCATATCGGCGGTAATATTTGACAACATTCCTGGCGAGTTGGCCTCTACCTCTCCGTGAGACCTTCATATACATCAATAACGTAATATAATCTAACCTAACCCAACCTATCATCTCGGCGGTAATATTTGACAACATTCCTGGTCAGTTGGCCTCTGCGTCTCCGTGGAACCTTCATATACATCAATAACGTAATATAACCTAACCTAAACCAACCTATCATCTCGGCGGTAATATTTGACAGTATTCCTGACGAGTTGGCCTCTACGTCTCCGTCGGACTTTTATATACATCAATAACGTAATTTAACCTAACCTAAACCAACGTAACATCTCGGCAGTAATATTTGACAACATTCCTGGCTTGATGGCCCCTACGTCTCCGTGGGACCTTCATATACATCAATAACGTAATATAACGTAACCTAAACCAACCTATCATATCGGCGGTAATTTTTGACAATATTCCTGGCGAGTTGGCCTCTACCTCTCCGTGAGACCTTCATATACATCAATAACGTAATATAATCTAACCTAACCCAACCTATCATCTCGGCGGTAATATTTGACAACATTCCTGGTCAGTTGGCCTCTGCGTCTCCGTGGAAACTTCATATACATCAATAACGTAATATAACCTAACCTAACCCAACCTATCATCTCGGCGGTAATATTTGACAGTATTCCTGACGAGTTGGCCTCTACGTCTCCGTGGGACTTTTATATACATCAATAACGTAACATAACCTAACCTAACCCAACCTATCATCTCGGCGGTAATATTTGACAACATTCCTGGGGAGTTGGCCTCTACGTCTCCGTGGGACTTTTATATACATAAATAACGTAATTTAACCTAAACTAAACCAACCTATCATCTCGGCGGTAATGTTTGACAACATTCCTCGCTTGATGGCCTCTACGTCTACGTGGGACCTTCATATACACCAATAACGTAATATAACGTAACCTAAGCCAACCTGTCATATCGGGGGTAATATTTGACAACATTCCTAGCGAGTTGGCCTCTACGTCTCCGTGGGACCTTCATATACATCAATAACGTAATATAACCTAACCTAACCCAACCTAACATCTCGGCGGTAATATTTGACAACATTCCTGGCGAGTTGGCCTCTACGTCTCTGTGGGAATTTTATATACATCAATAACGTAATATAATCAAACCTAACCCAACCTAACATCTCGGCGGTAATATTTGACAACATTCCTGACGAGTTGGCCTCTACGTCTCCGTGGGACTTTTATATACATCAATAACGGAATTTAACCTAACCTAAACCAACGTAACATCTCGGCAGTAATATTTGACAACATTCCTGGCGAGTTGGCCTCTACGTCTCCGTGGGACCTTCATATACATCAATAACGTAATATAACCTAACCTAACCTAACCTAACATCTCGACGGTAATATTTGACAACATTCCTGGCTTGATGGCCCCTACGTCTCCGTGGGACCTTCATATACATCAATAACGTAATATAACGTAACCTAAACCAACCTATCATATCGGCGGTAATTTTTGACAATATTCCTGGCGAGTTGGCCTCTACGTCTCCGTGGGACCTTCATATACATCAATAACGTAATATAGCCTCACCTAACCCAACCTAACATCTCGGCACTAATATTTGACAACATTCCTGGCGAGTTGGCCTCTATCTCTCCGTGCGACCTTCATATACATCAATAACGTAATATAACCTAACCTAACCCAACCTATCATATCGGCGGTAATATTTGACAACATTCCTGGCGAGTTGGCCTCTACCTCTCCGTGAGACCTTCATATACATCAATAACGTAATATAATCTAACCTAACCCAACCTATTATCTCGGCGGTAATATTTGGCAACATTCCTGGTCAGTTAGCCTCTGCGTCTCCGTGGAACCTTCATATACATCAATAACGTAATATAACCTAACCTAACCCAACCTATCATCTCGGCGGTAATACTTGACAACATTCCTGGCGAGTTGGCCTCTACGTCTCCGTGGGACCTTCATATACATCAATAACGTAATATAACCTAACCTAACCCAACCTATCATCTCGGCGGTAATATTTGACAACATTCCTGACGAGTTGGCCTCTACGTCTCCGTGGGACCTTCATATACATCAATAACGTAATATAACCTAACCTAAACCAACCTATCATCTCGGCGGTAATATTTGACAGTATTCCTGACGAGTTGGCCTCTACGTCTCCGTCGGACTTTTATATACATCAATAACGTAATTTAACCTAACCTAAACCAACGTAACATCTCGGCAGTAATATTTGACAACATTCCTGGCTTGTTGGCCTCTATGTTTCCGTGGGACCTTTATATACATCAATAACGTAATATAACCTAACCTAACCCAATCTAACATCTCGGCGGTAATATTTGACAACATTCCTGGCGAGTTGGCCTCTACGTCTCCGTGGGACCTTCATATACATCAATAACGCAATATAACCTAACCTAACCTAACCTAACATCTCGACGTTTATATTTGACAACATTCCTGGCTTGATGGCCCCTACGTCTCCGTGGGACCTTTATATACATCAATAACGTAATATAACGTAACCTAAACCAACCTATCATATCGGCGGTAATACTTGACAATATTCCTGGCGAGTTGGCCTCTACGTCTCCGTGGGACCTTCATATACATCAATAACGTAATATAGCCTAACCTAACCCAACCTAACATCTCGGCACTAATATTTGACAACATTCCTGGCGAGTTGGCCTCTATCTCTCCGTGCGACCTTCATATACATCAATAACGTAATATAACGTAACCTAACCCAACCTATCATATCAGCGGTAATATTTGACAACATTCCTGGCGAGTTGGCCTCTACCTCTCCGTGAGACCTTCATATACATCAATAACGTAATATAATCTAACCTAACCCAACCTATCATCTCGGCGGTAATATTTGACAACATTCCTGACGAGTTGGCCTCTATGTCTCCGTGGGACCTTCACATACTTCAATAACGAAATATAACCTAACCTAAACCAACGTAACATCTCGGCAGTAATATTTGACAACATTCCTGGCTTGTTGGCCTCTATGTTTCCGTGGGACCTTTATATACATCAATAACGTAATATAACCTAACCTAACCCAATCTAACATCTCGGCGGTAATATTTGACAACATTCCTGGCGAGTTGGCCTCTACGTCTCCGTGGGACCTTCATATACATCAATAACGCAATATAACCTAACCTAACCTAACCTAACATCTCGACGTTTATATTTGACAACATTCCTGGCTTGATGGCCCCTACGTCTCCGTGGGACCTTTATATACATCAATAACGTAATATAACGTAACCTAAACCAACCTATCATATCGGCGGTAATACTTGACAATATTCCTGGCGAGTTGGCCTCTACGTCTCCGTGGGACCTTCATATACATCAATAACGTAATATAGCCTAACCTAACCCAACCTAACATCTCGGCACTAATATTTGACAACATTCCTGGCGAGTTGGCCTCTATCTCTCCGTGCGACCTTCATATACATCAATAACGTAATATAACGTAACCTAACCCAACCTATCATATCAGCGGTAATATTTGACAACATTCCTGGCGAGTTGGCCTCTACCTCTCCGTGAGACCTTCATATACATCAATAACGTAATATAATCTAACCTAACCCAACCTATCATCTCGGCGGTAATATTTGACAACATTCCTGACGAGTTGGCCTCTATGTCTCCGTGGGACCTTCACATACTTCAATAACGAAATATAACCTAACCTAAACCAACCTATCATCTCGGCGGTAATATTTGACAACATTCCTGACGAGTTGGCCTCTACGTCTCCGTGGGACTTTTATATACATCAATAACGTAATTTAACCTAACCTAAACCAACGTAACATCTCGGCAGTAATATTTGACAACATTCCTGGCGAGTTGGCCTCTACGTCTCCGTGGGACCTTCATATACATCAATAACGTAATATAACCAAACCTAACACAACCTAACATCTCGGCGGTAATATTTGACAACATTCCTGGCGAGTTGGTCTCTACGCCTCCGTGCGACCTTCATATACATCAATAACGTAATATAACCTAACCTAACCCAACCTATCATATCGGCGGTAATATTTGACAACATTCCTGGCGAGTTGGCCTCTACCTCTCCGTGAGACCTTCATATACATCAATAACGTAATATAATCTAACCTAACCCAACCTATTATCTCGGCGGTAATATTTGGCAACATTCCTGGTCAGTTAGCCTCTGCGTCTCCGTGGAACCTTCATATACATCAATAACGTAATATAACCTAACCTAGCCCAACCTATCATCTCGGCGGTAATATTTGACAACATTGCTGGCGAGTTGGCCTCTACGTCTCCGTGGGACTTTTATATACATCAATAACGTAATTTAACCTAACCTAAACCTACGTAACATCTGGGCCGTAATATTTGACAACATTCCTGGCTTGATGGCCTCTACGTCTCCGTGGGACCTTCATATACATCAATAACATAATATTACCTAACCTAACCCAACCTATCATCTCGGCGGTAATACTTGACAACATTCCTGGCGAGTTGGCCTCTACGTCTCCGTGGGACCTTCATATACATCAATAACGTAATATAACCTAACCTAACCCAACCTATCATCTCGGCGGTAATATTTGACAACATTCCTGACGAGTTGGCCTCTACCTCTCCGTGAGACCTTCATATACATCAATAACGTAATATAATCTAACCTAACCCAACCTATTATCTCGGCGGTAATATTTGGCAACATTCCTGGTCAGTTAGCCTCTGCGTCTCCGTGGAACCTTCATATACATCAATAACGTAATATAACCTAACCTAACCCAACCTATCATCTCGGCGGTAATATTTGACAACATTGCTGGCGAGTTGGCCTCTACGTCTCCGTGGGACTTTCATATACATCAATAACGTAATTTAACCTAACCTAAACCTACGTAACATCTGGGCCGTAATATTTGACAACATTCCTGGCTTGATGGCCTCTACGTCTCCGTGGGACCTTCATATACATCAATAACATAATATTACCTAACCTAACCCAACCTATCATCTCGGCGGTAATACTTGACAACATTCCTGGCGAGTTGGCCTCTACGTCTCCGTGGGACCTTCATATACATCAATAACGTAATATAACCTAACCTAACCCAACCTATCATCTCGGCGGTAATATTTGACAACATTCCTGACGAGTTGGCCTCTACGTCTCCGTGGGACCTTCATATACATCAATAACGTAATATAACCTAACCTAACCCAACCTATCATCTCGGCGGTAATATTTGACAACATTCCTGACGAGTTGGCCTCTATGTCTCCGTGGGACCTTCACATACTTCAATAACGAAATATAACCTAACCTAAACCAACGTAACATCTCGGCAGTAATATTTGACAACATTCCTGGTTTGTTGGCCTCTATGTTTCCGTGGGACCTTTATATACATCAATAACGTAATATAACCTAACCTAACCCAATCTAACATCTCGGCGGTAATATTTGACAACATTCCTGGCGAGTTGGCCTCTACGTCTCCGTGGGACCTTCATATACATCAATAACGCAATATAACCTAACCTAACCTAACCTAACATCTCGACGTTTATATTTGACAACATTCCTGGCTTGATGGCCCCTACGTCTCCGTGGGACCTTTATATACATCAATAACGTAATATAACGTAACCTAAACCAACCTATCATATCGGCGGTAATACTTGACAATATTCCTGGCGAGTTGGCCTCTACGTCTCCGTGGGACCTTCATATACATCAATAACGTAATATAGCCTAACCTAACCCAACCTAACATCTCGGCACTAATATTTGACAACATTCCTGGCGAGTTGGCCTCTATCTCTCCGTGCGACCTTCATATACATCAATAACGTAATATAACGTAACCTAACCCAACCTATCATATCAGCGGTAATATTTGACAACATTCCTGGCGAGTTGGCCTCTACCTCTCCGTGAGACCTTCATATACATCAATAACGTAATATAATCTAACCTAACCCAACCTATCATCTCGGCGGTAATATTTGACAACATTCCTGACGAGTTGGCCTCTATGTCTCCGTGGGACCTTCACATACTTCAATAACGAAATATAACCTAACCTAAACCAACCTATCATCTCGGCGGTAATATTTGACAACATTCCTGACGAGTTGGCCTCTACGTCTCCGTGGGACTTTTATATACATCAATAACGTAATTTAACCTAACCTAAACCAACGTAACATCTCGGCAGTAATATTTGACAACATTCCTGGCGAGTTGGCCTCTACGTCTCCGTGGGACCTTCATATACATCAATAACGTAATATAACCAAACCTAACACAACCTAACATCTCGGCGGTAATATTTGACAACATTCCTGGCGAGTTGGTCTCTACGCCTCCGTGCGACCTTCATATACATCAATAACGTAATATAACCTAACCTAACCCAACCTATCATATCGGCGGTAATATTTGACAACATTCCTGGCGAGTTGGCCTCTACCTCTCCGTGAGACCTTCATATACATCAATAACGTAATATAATCTAACCTAACCCAACCTATTATCTCGGCGGTAATATTTGGCAACATTCCTGGTCAGTTAGCCTCTGCGTCTCCGTGGAACCTTCATATACATCAATAACGTAATATAACCTAACCTAGCCCAACCTATCATCTCGGCGGTAATATTTGACAACATTGCTGGCGAGTTGGCCTCTACGTCTCCGTGGGACTTTTATATACATCAATAACGTAATTTAACCTAACCTAAACCTACGTAACATCTGGGCCGTAATATTTGACAACATTCCTGGCTTGATGGCCTCTACGTCTCCGTGGGACCTTCATATACATCAATAACATAATATTACCTAACCTAACCCAACCTATCATCTCGGCGGTAATACTTGACAACATTCCTGGCGAGTTGGCCTCTACGTCTCCGTGGGACCTTCATATACATCAATAACGTAATATAACCTAACCTAACCCAACCTATCATCTCGGCGGTAATATTTGACAACATTCCTGACGAGTTGGCCTCTACCTCTCCGTGAGACCTTCATATACATCAATAACGTAATATAATCTAACCTAACCCAACCTATTATCTCGGCGGTAATATTTGGCAACATTCCTGGTCAGTTAGCCTCTGCGTCTCCGTGGAACCTTCATATACATCAATAACGTAATATAACCTAACCTAACCCAACCTATCATCTCGGCGGTAATATTTGACAACATTGCTGGCGAGTTGGCCTCTACGTCTCCGTGGGACTTTCATATACATCAATAACGTAATTTAACCTAACCTAAACCTACGTAACATCTGGGCCGTAATATTTGACAACATTCCTGGCTTGATGGCCTCTACGTCTCCGTGGGACCTTCATATACATCAATAACATAATATTACCTAACCTAACCCAACCTATCATCTCGGCGGTAATACTTGACAACATTCCTGGCGAGTTGGCCTCTACGTCTCCGTGGGACCTTCATATACATCAATAACGTAATATAACCTAACCTAACCCAACCTATCATCTCGGCGGTAATATTTGACAACATTCCTGACGAGTTGGCCTCTACGTCTCCGTGGGACCTTCATATACATCAATAACGTAATATAACCTAACCTAAACCAACCTATCATCTCGGCGGTAATATTTGACAGTATTCCTGACGAGTTGGCCTCTACGTCTCCGTCGGACTTTTATATACATCAATAACGTAATTTAACCTAACCTAAACCAACGTAACATCTCGGCAGTAATATTTGACAACATTCCTGGCTTGTTGGCCTCTATGTTTCCGTGGGACCTTTATATACATCAATAACGTAATATAACCTAACCTAACCCAATCTAACATCTCGGCGGTAATATTTGACAACATTCCTGGCGAGTTGGCCTCTACGTCTCCGTGGGACCTTCATATACATCAATAACGCAATATAACCTAACCTAACCTAACCTAACATCTCGACGTTTATATTTGACAACATTCCTGGCTTGATGGCCCCTACGTCTCCGTGGGACCTTTATATACATCAATAACGTAATATAACGTAACCTAAACCAACCTATCATATCGGCGGTAATTTTTGACAATATTCCTGGCGAGTTGGCCTCTACCTCTCCGTGAGACCTTCATATACATCAATAACATAATATAATCTAACCTAACCCAACCTATCATCTCGGCGGTAATATTTGACAACATTCCTGGTCAGTTGGCCTCTGCGTCTCCGTGGAACCTTCATATACATCAATAACGTAATTTAACCTAAACTAAACCAACCTATCATCTCGGCGGTAATGTTTGACAACATTCCTCGCTTGATGGCCTCTACGTCTACGTGGGACCTTCATATACACCAATAACGTAATATAACGTAACCTAAGCCAACCTGTCATATCGGGGGTAATATTTGACAACATTCCTAGCGAGTTGGCCTCTACGTCTCCGTGGGACCTTCATATACATCAATAACGTAATATAACCTAACCTAACCCAACCTAACATCTCGGCGGTAATATTTGACAACATTCCTGGCGAGTTGGCCTCTACGTCTCTGTGGGAATTTTATATACATCAATAACGTAATATAATCAAACCTAACCCAACCTAACATCTCGGCGGTAATATTTGACAACATTCCTGACGAGTTGGCCTCTACGTCTCCGTGGGACTTTTATATACATCAATAACGGAATTTAACCTAACCTAAACCAACGTAACATCTCGGCAGTAATATTTGACAACATTCCTGGCGAGTTGGCCTCTACGTCTCCGTGGGACCTTCATATACATCAATAACGTAATATAACCTAACCTAACCTAACCTAACATCTCGACGGTAATATTTGACAACATTCCTGGCTTGATGGCCCCTACGTCTCCGTGGGACCTTCATATACATCAATAACGTAATATAACGTAACCTAAACCAACCTATCATATCGGCGGTAATTTTTGACAATATTCCTGGCGAGTTGGCCTCTACGTCTCCGTGGGACCTTCATATACATCAATAACGTAATATAGCCTCACCTAACCCAACCTATCATATCGGCGGTAATATTTGACAACATTCCTGGCGAGTTGGCCTCTACCTCTCCGTGAGACCTTCATATACATCAATAACGTAATATAATCTAACCTAACCCAACCTATTATCTCGGCGGTAATATTTGGCAACATTCCTGGTCAGTTAGCCTCTGCGTCTCCGTGGAACCTTCATATACATCAATAACGTAATATAACCTAACCTAACCCAACCTATCATCTCGGCGGTAATATTTGACAACATTGCTGGCGAGTTGGCCTCTACGTCTCCGTGGGACCTTCATATACATCAATAACGTAATATAACCTAACCTAACCCAACCTATCATCTCGGCGGTAATATTTGACAACATTCCTGACGAGTTGGCCTCTACGTCTCCGTGGGACCTTCATATACATCAATAACGTAATATAACCTAACCTAAACCAACCTATCATCTCGGCGGTAATATTTGACAGTATTCCTGACGAGTTGGCCTCTACGACTCCGTCGGACTTTTATATACATCAATAACGTAATTTAACCTAACCTAAACCAACGTAACATCTCGGCAGTAATATTTGACAACATTCCTGTCTTGTTGGCCTCTATGTTTCCGTGGGACCTTTATATACATCAATAACGTAATATAACCTAACCTAACCCAATCTAACATCTCGGCGGTAATATTTGACAACATTCCTGGCGAGTTGGCCTCTACGTCTCCGTGGGACCTTCATATACATCAATAACGCAATATAACCTAACCTAACCTAACCTAACATCTCGACGTTTATATTTGACAACATTCCTGGCTTGATGGCCCCTACGTCTCCGTGGGACCTTTATATACATCAATAACGTAATATAACGTAACCTAAACCAACCTATCATATCGGCGGTAATACTTGACAATATTCCTGGCGAGTTGGCCTCTACGTCTCCGTGGGACCTTCATATACATCAATAACGTAATATAGCCTAACCTAACCCAACCTAACATCTCGGCACTAATATTTGACAACATTCCTGGCGAGTTGGCCTCTATCTCTCCGTGCGACCTTCATATACATCAATAACGTAATATAACGTAACCTAACCCAACCTATCATATCAGCGGTAATATTTGACAACATTCCTGGCGAGTTGGCCTCTACCTCTCCGTGAGACCTTCATATACATCAATAACGTAATATAATCTAACCTAACCCAACCTATCATCTCGGCGGTAATATTTGACAACATTCCTGACGAGTTGGCCTCTATGTCTCCGTGGTACCTTCATATACTTCAATAACGAAATATAACCTAACCTAAACCAACCTATCATCTCGGCGGTAATATTTGACAACATTCCTGACGAGTTGGCCTCTACGTCTCCGTGGGACTTTTATATACATCAATAACGTAATTTAACCTAACCTAAACCAACGTAACATCTCGGCAGTAATATTTGACAACATTCCTGGCGAGTTGGCCTCTACGTCTCCGTGGGGCCTTCATATACATCAATAATGTAATATAACCAAACCTAACACAACCTAACATCTCGGCGGTAATATTTGACAACATTCCTGGCGAGTTGGTCTCTACGCCTCCGTGCGACCTTCATATACATCAATAACGTAATATAACCTAACCTGAACCAACGTATCATCTCGGCGGTAATATTTGACAACATTCGTGGCGAGTTGAGCTCTACGTCTCTGTGGGACCTTCATATACATCAATAACGTAATATCACCTAACCTAACCCAACCTAAGATCTCGGCACTAATATTTGACAACATTCCTGGCGAGTTGGCCTCTACGTTTCTGTGGGAATTTTATATACATCAATAACGTAATATAACCTAACCTAACCCAACCTAACATCTCGGCGGTAATATATGACAACATTCCTGGTCAGTTGGCCTCTACGTCTCCGTGGGGCCTTCATATACATCAATAACGTAATATAACCAAACCTAACACAACCTAACATCTCGGCGGTAATATTTGACAACATTCCTGGCGAGTTGGCCTCTACGTCTCCGTGGGACCTTCATATACATCAATAACGTAATATAACCTAACCTAACCCAACCTAACATCTCGGCGGTAATATTTGACAACATTCCTGGCGAGTTGGCCTCTACGTCTCTGTGGGAATTTTATATACATCAATAACGTAATATAATCAAACCTAACCCAACCTAACATCTCGGCGGTAATATTTGACAACATTCCTGACGAGTTGGCCTCTACGTCTCCGTGGGACTTTTATATACATCAATAACGGAATTTAACCTAACCTAAACCAACGTAACATCTCGGCAGTAATATTTGACAACATTCCTGGCGAGTTGGCCTCTACGTCTCCGTGGGACCTTCATATACATCAATAACGTAATATAACCTAACCTAACCTAACCTAACATCTCGACGGTAATATTTGACAACATTCCTGGCTTGATGGCCCCTACGTCTCCGTGGGACCTTCATATACATTAATAACGTAATATAACGTAACCTAAACCAACCTATCATATCGGCGGTAATTTTTGACAATATTCCTGGCGAGTTGGCCTCTACGTCTCCGTGGGACCTTCATATACATCAATAACGTAATATAGCCTCACCTAACCCAACCTAACATCTCGGCACTAATATTTGACAACATTCCTGGCGAGTTGGCCTCTATCTCTCCGTGCGACCTTCATAAACATCAATAACGTAATATAACCTAACCTAACCCAACCTATCATATCGACGGTAATATTTGACAACATTCCTGGCGAGTTGGCCTCTACCTCTCCGTGAGACCTTCATATACATCAATAACGTAATATAATCTAACCTAACCCAACCTATTATCTCGGCGGTAATATTTGGCAACATTCCTGGTCAGTTAGCCTCTGCGTCTCCGTGGAACCTTCATATACATCAATAACGTAATATAACCTAACCTAGCCCAACCTATCATCTCGGCGGTAATATTTGACAACATTGCTGGCGAGTTGGCCTCTACGTCTCCGTGGGACTTTTATATACATCAATAACGTAATTTAACCTAACCTAAACCTACGTAACATCTGGGCCGTAATATTTGACAACATTCCTGGCTTGATGGCCTCTACGTCTCCGTGGGACCTTCATATACATCAATAACATAATACTACCTAACCTAACCCAACCTATCATCTCGGCGGTAATACTTGACAACATTCCTGGCTAGTTGGCCTCTACGTCTCCGTGGGACCTTCATATACATCAATAACGTAATATAACCTAACCTAACCCAACCTATCATCTCGGCGGTAATATTTGACAACATTCCTGACGAGTTGGCCTCTACGTCTCCGTGGGACCTTCATATACATCAATAACGTAATATAACCTAACCTAAACCAACCTATCATCTCGGCGGTAATATTTGACAGTATTCCTGACGAGTTGGCCTCTACGTCTCCGTCGGACTTTTATATACATCAATAACGTAATTTAACCTAACCTAAACCAACGTAACATCTCGGCAGTAATATTTGACAACATTCCTGGCTTGTTGGCCTCTATGTTTCCGTGGGACCTTTATATACATCAATAACGTAATATAACCTAACCTAACCCAATCTAACATCTCGGCGGTAATATTTGACAACATTCCTGGCGAGTTGGCCTCTACGTCTCCGTGGGACCTTCATATACATCAATAACGTAATATAACCTAACCTAACCTAACCTAACATCTCGACGGTAATATTTGACAACATTCCTGGCTTGATGGCCCCTACGTCTCCGTGGGACCTTCATATACATCAATAACGTAATATAACGTAACCTAAACCAACCTATCATATCGGCGGTAATTTTTGACAATATTCCTGGCGAGTTGGCCTCTACGTCTCCGTGGGACCTTCATATACATCAATAACGTAATATAGCCTAACCTAACCCAACCTAACATCTCGGCACTAATATTTGACAACATTCCTGGCGAGTTGGCCTCTATCTCTCCGTGCGACCTTTATATACATCAATAACGTAATATAACCTAACCTAACCCAATCTAACATCTCGGCGGTAATATTTGACAACATTCCTGGCGAGTTGGCCTCTACGTCTCCGTGGGACCTTCATATACATCAATAACGTAATATAACCTAACCTAACCTAACCTAACATCTCGACGGTAATATTTGACAACATTCCTGGCTTGATGGCCCCTACGTCTCCGTGGGACCTTCATATACATCAATAACGTAATTTAACCTAAACTAAACCAACCTATCATCTCGGCGGTAATGTTTGACAACATTCCTCGCTTGATGGCCTCTACGTCTACGTGGGACCTTCATATACACCAATAACGTAATATAACGTAACCTAAGCCAACCTGTCATATCGGGGGTAATATTTGACAACATTCCTAGCGAGTTGGCCTCTACGTCTCCGTGGGACCTTCATATACATCAATAACGTAATATAACCTAACCTAACCCAACCTAACATCTCGGCGGTAATATTTGACAACATTCCTGGCGAGTTGGCCTCTACGTCTCTGTGGGAATTTTATATACATCAATAACGTAATATAATCAAACCTAACCCAACCTAACATCTCGGCGGTAATATTTGACAACATTCCTGGCTTGTTGGCCTCTATGTTTCCGTGGGACCTTTATATACATCAATAACGTAATATAACCTAACCTAACCCAATCTAACATCTCGGCGGTAATATTTGACAACATTCCTGGCGAGTTGGCCTCTACGTCTCCGTGGGACCTTCATATACATCAATAACGCAATATAACCTAACCTAACCTAACCTAACATCTCGACGTTTATATTTGACAACATTCCTGGCTTGATGGCCCCTACGTCTCCGTGGGACCTTTATATACATCAATAACGTAATATAACGTAACCTAAACCAACCTATCATATCGGCGGTAATACTTGACAATATTCCTGGCGAGTTGGCCTCTACGTCTCCGTGGGACCTTCATATACATCAATAACGTAATATAGCCTAACCTAACCCAACCTAACATCTCGGCACTAATATTTGACAACATTCCTGGCGAGTTGGCCTCTATCTCTCCGTGCGACCTTCATATACATCAATAACGTAATATAACGTAACCTAACCCAACCTATCATATCAGCGGTAATATTTGACAACATTCCTGGCGAGTTGGCCTCTACCTCTCCGTGAGACCTTCATATACATCAATAACGTAATATAATCTAACCTAACCCAACCTATCATCTCGGCGGTAATATTTGACAACATTCCTGACGAGTTGGCCTCTATGTCTCCGTGGGACCTTCACATACTTCAATAACGAAATATAACCTAACCTAAACCAACGTAACATCTCGGCAGTAATATTTGACAACATTCCTGGCTTGTTGGCCTCTATGTTTCCGTGGGACCTTTATATACATCAATAACGTAATATAACCTAACCTAACCCAATCTAACATCTCGGCGGTAATATTTGACAACATTCCTGGCGAGTTGGCCTCTACGTCTCCGTGGGACCTTCATATACATCAATAACGCAATATAACCTAACCTAACCTAACCTAACATCTCGACGTTTATATTTGACAACATTCCTGGCTTGATGGCCCCTACGTCTCCGTGGGACCTTTATATACATCAATAACGTAATATAACGTAACCTAAACCAACCTATCATATCGGCGGTAATACTTGACAATATTCCTGGCGAGTTGGCCTCTACGTCTCCGTGGGACCTTCATATACATCAATAACGTAATATAGCCTAACCTAACCCAACCTAACATCTCGGCACTAATATTTGACAACATTCCTGGCGAGTTGGCCTCTATCTCTCCGTGCGACCTTCATATACATCAATAACGTAATATAACGTAACCTAACCCAACCTATCATATCAGCGGTAATATTTGACAACATTCCTGGCGAGTTGGCCTCTACCTCTCCGTGAGACCTTCATATACATCAATAACGTAATATAATCTAACCTAACCCAACCTATCATCTCGGCGGTAATATTTGACAACATTCCTGACGAGTTGGCCTCTATGTCTCCGTGGGACCTTCATATACATCAATAACGTAATATAACCTAACCTAACCCAACCTATCATATCGGCGGTAATATTTGACAACATTCCTGGCGAGTTGGCCTCTACCTCTCCGTGAGACCTTCATATACATCAATAACGTAATATAATCTAACCTAACCCAACCTATTATCTCGGCGGTAATATTTGGCAACATTCCTGGTCAGTTAGCCTCTGCGTCTCCGTGGAACCTTCATATACATCAATAACGTAATATAATCTAACCTAACCCAACCTATTATCTCGGCGGTAATATTTGGCAACATTCCTGGTCAGTTAGCCTCTGCGTCTCCGTGGAACCTTCATATACATCAATAACGTAATATAACCTAACCTAGCCCAACCTATCATCTCGGCGGTAATATTTGACAACATTGCTGGCGAGTTGGCCTCTACGTCTCCGTGGGACTTTTATATACATCAATAACGTAATTTAACCTAACCTAAACCTACGTAACATCTGGGCCGTAATATTTGATAACATTCCTGGCTTGATGGCCTCTACGTCTCCGTGGGACCTTCATATACATCAATAACATAATATTACCTAACCTAACCCAACCTATCGTCTCGGCGGTAATACTTGACAACATTCCTGGCGAGTTGGCCTCTACGTCTCCGTGGGACCTTCATATACATCAATAACGTAATATAACCTAACCTAACCCAACCTATCATCTCGGCGGTAATATTCGACAACATTCCTGACGAGTTGGCCTCTACGTCTCCGTGGGACCTTCATATACATCAATAACGTAATATAACCTAACCTAAACCAACCTATCATCTCGGCGGTAATATTTGACAGTATTCCTGACGAGTTGGCCTCTACGTCTCCGTCGGACTTTTATATACATCAATAACGTAATTTAACCTAACCTAAACCAACGTAACATCTCGGCAGTAATATTTGACAACATTCCTGGCTTGTTGGCCTCTATGTTTCCGTGGGACCTTTATATACATCAATAACGTAATATAACCTAACCTAACCCAATCTAACATCTCGGCGGTAATATTTGACAACATTCCTGGCGAGTTGGCCTCTACGTCTCCGTGGGACCTTCATATACATCAATAACGTAATATAACCTAACCTAACCTAACCTAACATCTCGACGGTAATATTTGACAACATTCCTGGCTTGATGGCCCCTACGTCTCCGTGGGACCTTCATATACATCAATAACGTAATATAACGTAACCTAAACCAACCTATCATATCGGCGGTAATTTTTGACAATATTCTTGGCGAGTTGGCCTCTACGTCTCCGTGGGACCTTCATATACATCAATAACGTAATATAGCCTAACCTAACCCAACCTAACATCTCGGCACTAATATTTGACAACATTCCTGGCGAGTTGGCCTCTATCTCTCCGTGCGACCTTCATATACATCAATAACGTAATATAACGTAACCTAACCCAACCTATCATATCGGCGGTAATATTTGACAACATTCCTGGCGAGTTGGCCTCTACCTCTCCGTGAGACCTTCATATACATCAATAACGTAATATAATCTAACCTAACCCAACCTATCATCTCGGCGGTAATATTTGACAACATTCCTGGTCAGTTGGCCTCTGCGTCTCCGTGGAACCTTCATATACATCAATAACGTAATATAACCTAAGCTAACCCAACCTAACATCTCGGCACTAATATTTGACAACATTCCTGGCGAGTTGGCCTCTACCTCTCCGTGGGACCTTCATATACATCAATAACGTAATATAACCTAACCTAACCCAACCTATCATCTCGGCGGTAATATTTGACAACATTCCTGGCGAGTTGGCCTCTACGTCTCCGTGGGACTTTTATATACATCAATAACGTAATTTAACCTAAACTAAACCAACCTATTATCTCGGCGGTAATGTTTGACAACATTCCTCGCTTGATGGCCTCTACGTCTACGTGGGACCTTCATATACACCAATAACGTAATATAACGTAACCTAAGCCAACCTGTCATATCGGGGGTAATATTTGACAACATTCCTAGCGAGTTGGCCTCTACGTCTCCGTGGGACCTTCATATACATCAATAACGTAATATAACCTAACCTAACCCAACCTAACATCTCGGCGGTAATATTTGACAACATTCCTGGCGAGTTGGCCTCTACGTCTCTGTGGGAATTTTATATACATCAATAACGTAATATAATCAAACCTAACCCAACCTAACATCTCGGCGGTAATATTTGACAACATTCCTGACGAGTTGGCCTCTACGTCTCCGTGGGACTTTTATATACATCAATAACGGAATTTAACCTAACCTAAACCAACGTAACATCTCGGCAGTAATATTTGACAACATTCCTGGCGAGTTGGCCTCTACGTCTCCGTGGGACCTTCATATACATCAATAACGTAATATAACCTAACCTAACCTAACCTAACATCTCGACGGTAATATTTGACAACATTCCTGGCTTGATGGCCCCTACGTCTCCGTGGGACCTTCATATACATCAATAACGTAATATAACGTAACCTAAACCAACCTATCATATCGGCGGTAATTTTTGACAATATTCCTGGCGAGTTGGCCTCTACGTCTCCGTGGGACCTTCATATACATCAATAACGTAATATAGCCTCACCTAACCCAACCTAACATCTCGGCACTAATATTTGACAACATTCCTGGCGAGTTGGCCTCTATCTCTCCGTGCGACCTTCATATACATCAATAACGTAATATAACCTAACCTAACCCAACCTATCATATCGGCGGTAATATTTGACAACATTCCTGGCGAGTTGGCCTCTACCTCTCCGTGAGACCTTCATATACATCAATAACGTAATATAACCTAACCTAACCCAACCTATCATATCGGCGGTAATATTTGACAACATTCCTGGCGAGTTGGCCTCTACCTCTCCGTGAGACCTTCATATACATCAATAACGTAATATAATCTAACCTAACCCAACCTATTATCTCGGCGGTAATATTTGGCAACATTCCTGGTCAGTTAGCCTCTGCGTCTCCGTGGAACCTTCATATACATCAATAACGTAATATAACCTAACCTAACCCAACCTATAATCTCGGCGGTAATATTTGACAACATTGCTGGCGAGTTGGCGTCTACGTCTCCGTGGGACTTTCATATACATCAATAACGTAATTTAACCTAACCTAAACCTACGTAACATCTGGGCCGTAATATTTGACAACATTCCTGGCTTGATGGCCTCTACGTCTCCGTGGGACCTTCATATACATCAATAACATAATATTACCTAACCTAACCCAACCTATCATCTCGGCGGTAATACTTGACAACATTCCTGGCGAGTTGGCCTCTACGTCTCCGTGGGACCTTCATATACACCAATAACGTAATATAACCTAACCTAACCCAACCTATCATCTCGGCGGTAATATTTGACAACATTCCTGACGAGTTGGCCTCTACGTCTCCGTGGGACCTTCATATACATCAATAACGTAATATAACCTAACCTAAACCAACCTATCATCTCGGCGGTAATATTTGACAGTATTCCTGACGAGTTGGCCTCTACGTCTCCGTCGGACTTTTATATACATCAATAACGTAATTTAACCTAACCTAAACCAACGTAACATCTCGGCAGTAATATTTGACAACATTCCTGGCTTGTTGGCCTCTATGTTTCCGTGGGACCTTTATATACATCAATAACGTAATATAACCTAACCTAACCCAATCTAACATCTCGGCGGTAATATTTGACAACATTCCTGGCGAGTTGGCCTCTACGTCTCCGTGGGACCTTCATATACATCAATAACGCAATATAACCTAACCTAACCTAACCTAACATCTCGAAGTTTATATTTGACAACATTCCTGGCTTGATGGCCCCTACGTCTCCGTGGGACCTTTATATACATCAATAACGTAATATAACGTAACCTAAACCAACCTATCATATCGGCGGTAATACTTGACAATATTCCTGGCGAGTTGGCCTCTACGTCTCCGTGGGACCTTCATATACATCAATAACGTAATATAGCCTAACCTAACCCAACCTAACATCTCGGCACTAATATTTGACAACATTCCTGGCGAGTTGGCCTCTATCTCTCCGTGCGACCTTCATATACATCAATAACGTAATATAACGTAACCTAACCCAACCTATCATATCAGCGGTAATATTTGACAACATTCCTGGCGAGTTGGCCTCTACCTCTCCGTGAGACCTTCATATACATCAATAACGTAATATAATCTAACCTAACCCAACCTATCATCTCGGCGGTAATATTTGACAACATTCCTGGCGAGTTGGCCTCTACGTCTCCGTGGGGCCTTCATATACATCAATAACGTAATATAACCAAACCTAACACAACCTAACATCTCGGCGGTAATATTTGACAACATTCCTGGCGAGTTGGTCTCTACGCCTCCGTGCGACCTTCATATACATCAATAACATAATATAACCTAACCTGAACCAACGTATCATCTCGGCGGTAATATTTGACAACATTCGTGGCGAGTTGAGCTCTACGTCTCTGTGGGACCTTCATATACATCAATAACGTAATATCACCTAACCTAACCCAACCTAAGATCTCGGCACTAATATTTGACAACATTCCTGGCGAGTTGGCCTCTACGTTTCTGTGGGAATTTTATATACATCAATAACGTAATATAACCTAACCTAACCCAACCTAACATCTCGGCGGTAATATATGACAACATTCCTGGTCAGTTGGCCTCTACGTCTCCGTGGAACCTTCATATACATCAATAACGTAATATAACGTAACCTAACCTAACCTAACATCTCGACGGTAATATTTGACAACATTCCTGGCGAGTTGGCCTCTACGTCTCCGTGGGACCTTCATATACATCAATAACGTAATATAACCTAACCTAACCCAACCTATCATCTCGGCGGTAATATTTGACAACATTCCTGACGAGTTGGCCTCTACGTCTCCGTGGGACCTTCATATACATCAATAACGTAATATAGCCTCACCTAACACAACCTAACATCTCGGCACTAATATTTGACAACATTCCTGGCGAGTTGGCCTCTATCTCTCCGTGCGACCTTCATATACATCAATAACGTAATATAACCTAACCTAACCCAACCTATCATATCGGCGGTAATATTTGACAACATTCCTGGCGAGTTGGCCTCTACCTCTCCGTGAGACCTTCATATACATCAATAACGTAATATAATCTAACCTAAGCCAACCTATTATCTCGGCGGTAATATTTGGCAACATTCCTGGTCAGTTAGCCTCTGCGTCTCCGTGGAACCTTCATATACATCAATAACGTAATATAACCTAACCTAGCCCAACCTATCATCTCGGCGGTAATATTTGACAACATTGCTGGCGAGTTGGCCTCTACGTCTCCGTGGAACTTTTATATACATCAATAACGTAATTTAACCTAACCTAAACCTACGTAACATCTGGGCCGTAATATTTGACAACATTCCTGGCTTGATGGCCTCTACGTCTCCGTGGGACCTTCATATACATCAATAACATAATATTACCTAACCTAACCCAACCTATCATCTCGGCGGTAATACTTGACAACATTCCTGGCGAGTTGGCCTCTACGTCTCCGTGGGACCTTCATATACATCAATAACGTAATATAACCTAACCTAACCCAACCTATCATCTCGGCGGTAATATTTGACAACATTCCTGACGAGTTGGCCTCTACGTCTCCGTGGGACCTTCATATACATCAATAACGTAATATAACCTAACCTAAACCAACCTATCATCTCGGCGGTAATATTTGACAGTATTCCTGACGAGTTGGCCTCTACGTCTCCGTCGGACTTTTATATACATCAATAACGTAATTTAACCTAACCTAAACCAACGTAACATCTCGGCAGTAATATTTGACAACATTCCTGGCTTGTTGGCCTCTATGTTTCCGTGGGACCTTTATATACATCAATAACGTAATATAACCTAACCTAACCCAATCTAACATCTCGGCGGTAATATTTGACAACATTCCTGGCGAGTTGGCCTCTACGTCTCCGTGGGACCTTCATATACATCAATAACGTAATATAACCTAACCTAACCTAACCTAACATCTCGACGGTAATATTTGACAACATTCCTGGCTTGATGGCCCCTACGTCTCCGTGGGACCTTCATATACATCAATAACGTAATATAACGTAACCTAAACCAACCTATCATATCGGCGGTAATTTTTGACAATATTCCTGGCGAGTTGGCCTCTACGTCTCCGTGGGACCTTCATATACATCAATAACGTAATATAGCCTAACCTAACCCAACCTAACATCTCGGCACTAATATTTGACAACATTCCTGGCGAGTTGGCCTCTATCTCTCCGTGCGACCTTCATATACATCAATAACGTAATATAACGTAACCTAACCCAACCTATCATATCGGCGGTAATATTTGACAACATTCCTGGCGAGTTGGCCTCTACCTCTCCGTGAGACCTTCATATACATCAATAACGTAATATAATCTAACCTAACCCAACCTATCATCTCGGCGGTAATATTTGACAACATTCCTGGTCAGTTGGCCTCTGCGTCTCCGTGGAACCTTCATATACATCAATAACGTAATATAACCTAACCTAACCCAACCTATCATCTCGGCGGTAATATTTGACAACATTCCTGTCGAGTTGGCCTCTACATCTCCGTGCGACCTTCATATACATCAATAACGTAATATCACCTAACGTAACCCAACCTAAGATCTCGGTACTAATATTTGACAACATTCCTGGCGAGTTGGCCTCTACGTCTCTGTGGGAATTTTATATACATCAATAACGTAATATCACCTAACCTAACCCAACCTAAGATCTCGGCACTAATATTTGACAACATTCCTGGCGAGTTGGCCTCTACGTCTCCGTGGGACCTTCATATACATCAATAACGTAAAATAACCTAACCTAACCCAACCTAACATCTCGGCGGTAATATTTGACATCATTCCTGGCGAGTTGGCCTCTACGTACCTGTGGGAATTTTATATATATCAACAACGTAAAATAATCAAACCTAACCCAACCTAACATCTCGGCGGTAATATTTGACAACATTCCTGACGAGTTGGCCTCTACGTCTCCGTGGGACTTTTATATACATCAATAACGTAATTTAACCTAACCTAAACCAACGTAACATCTCGGCAGTAATATTTGACAACATTCCTGGCTTGTTGGCCTCTATGTTTCCGTGGGACCTTTATATACATCAATAACGTAATATAACCTAACCTAACCCAATCTAACATCTCGGCGGTAATATTTGACAACATTCCTGGCGAGTTGGCCTCTACGTCTCCGTGGGACCTTCATATACTTCAATAACGTAATATAACCTAACCTAAACCAACCTATCATCTCGGCGGTAATATTTGACAACATTCCTGACGAGTTGGCCTCTACGTCTCCGTGGGACTTTTATATACATCAATAACGTAATTTAACCTAACCTAAACCAACGTAACATCTCGGCAGTAATATTTGACAACATTCCTGGCGAGTTGGCCTCTACGTCTCCGTGGGGCCTTCATATACATCAATAACGTAATATAACCAAACCTAACACAACCTAACATCTCGGCGGTAATATTTGACAACATTCCTGGCGAGTTGGTCTCTACGCCTCCGTGCGACCTTCATATACATCAATAACGTAATATAACCTAACCTGAACCAACGTATCATCTCGGCGGTAATATTTGACAACATTCCTGACGAGTTGGCCTCTACGTCTCCGTGGGACCTTCATATACATCAATAACGTAATATAACCTAACCTAAACCAACCTATCATCTCGGCGGTAATATTTGACAGTATTCCTGACGAGTTGGCCTCTACGTCTCCGTCGGACTTTTATATACATCAATAACGTAATTTAACCTAACCTAAACCAACCTATCATCTCGGCGGTAATGTTTGACAACATTCCTCGCTTGATTGCCTCTACGTCTCCGTGGGACCTTCATATACACCAATAACGTAATATAACGTAACCTAAGCCAACCTATCATATCGGCGGTAATATTTGACAACATTCCTGGCGAGTTGGCCTCTACCTCTCCGTGAGACCTGCATATACATTAATAACGTAATATAATCTAACCTAATCCAACCTATCATCTCGGCGGTAATATTTGACAACATTCCTGGTCAGTTGGCCTCTGCGTCTCCGTGGAACCTTCATATACGTCAATAACGTAATATAACCTAACCTAACCCAACCTATCATCTCGGCGGTAATATTTGACAACATTCCTGTCGAGTGGGCCTCTACATCTCCGTGCGACCTTCATATACATCAATAACGTAATCTCACCTAACGTAACCCAACCTAAGATCTCGGTACTAATATTTGACAACATTCCTGGCGAGTTGGCCTCTACGTCTCTGTTGGAATTTTATATACTTCAATAACGTAATATCACCTAACCTAACCCAACCTAAGATCTCGGCACTAATATTTGACAACATTCCTGGCGAGTTGGCCTCTACGTCTCTGTGGGAATTTTATATACATCAATAACGTAATATAACCTAACCTAACCCAACCTAACATCTCGGCACTAATATTTGACAACATTCCTGGCGAGTTGGACTCTACCTCTCCGTGGGACCTTCATACACGTCAATAACGTAATATAATCTAGCCTAACCCAACCTATCATCTCGGCGGTAATATTTGACAGTATTCCTGACGAGTTGGCCTCTACGTCTCCGTGGGACTTTTATATACTATAATAACGTAATATAACCTAACCTAACCCAACCTATCATCTCGGCGGTAATATTTGACAACATTCCTGGCGAGTTGGCCTCTACGTCTCCGTGGGACTTTTATATACATCAATAACGTAATTTAACCTAAACTAAACCAACCTATCATCTCGGCGGTAATGTTTGACAACATTCCTCGCTTGATGGCCTCTACGTCTACGTGGGACCTTCATATACACCAATAACGTAATATAACGTAACCTAAGCCAACCTATCATACCGGCGGTAATATTTGAAAACATTCCTGGCGAGTTGGCCTCTACGTCTCCGTGGGACCTTCATATACATCAATAACGTAATATAACCTAACCTAACCCAACCTAACATCTCGGCGGTAATATTTGACAACATTCCTGGCGAGTTGGCTTCTACGTCTCCGTGGGGCCTTCATATACATCAATAACGTAATATAATCAAACCTAACCCAACCTAACATCTCGGCGGTAATATTTGACAACATTCCTGACGAGTTGGCCTCTACGTCTCCGTGGGACTTTTATATACATCAATAACGTAATTTAACCTAACCTAAACCAACGTAACATCTCGGCAGTAATATTTGACAACATTCCTGGCTTGTTGGCCTCTATGTTTCCGTGGGACCTTTATATACATCAATAACGTAATTTAACCTAACCTAAACCAACGTAACATCTCGGCAGTAATATTTGACAACATTCCTGGCTTGTTGGCCTCTATGTTTCCGTGGGACCTTTATATACATCAATAACGTAATTTAACCTAACCTAAACCAACGTAACATCTCGGCAGTAATATTTGACAACATTCCTGGCGAGTTGGCCTCTACGTCTCCGTGGGGCCTTCATATACATCAATAACGTAATATAACCAAACCTAACACAACCTAACATCTCGGCGGTAATATTTGACAACATTCCTGGCGAGTTGGTCTCTACGCCTCCGTGCGACCTTCATATACATCAATAACGTAATATAACCTAACCTGAACCAACGTATCATCTCGGCGGTAATATTTGACAACATTCCTGACGAGTTGGCCTCTACGTCTCCGTGGGACCTTCATATACATCAATAACGTAATATAACCTAACCTAAACCAACCTATCATCTCGGCGGTAATATTTGACAGTATTCCTGACGAGTTGGCCTCTACGTCTCCGTCGGACTTTTATATACATCAATAACGTAATTTAACCTAACCTAAACCAACCTATCATCTCGGCGGTAATGTTTGACAACATTCCTCGCTTGATTGCCTCTACGTCTCCGTGGGACCTTCATATACACCAATAACGTAATATAACGTAACCTAAGCCAACCTATCATATCGGCGGTAATATTTGACAACATTCCTGGCGAGTTGGCCTCTACCTCTCCGTGAGACCTGCATATACATTAATAACGTAATATAATCTAACCTAATCCAACCTATCATCTCGGCGGTAATATTTGACAACATTCCTGGTCAGTTGGCCTCTGCGTCTCCGTGGAACCTTCATATACGTCAATAACGTAATATAACCTAACCTAACCCAACCTATCATCTCGGCGGTAATATTTGACAACATTCCTGTCGAGTGGGCCTCTACATCTCCGTGCGACCTTCATATACATCAATAACGTAATCTCACCTAACGTAACCCAACCTAAGATCTCGGTACTAATATTTGACAACATTCCTGGCGAGTTGGCCTCTACGTCTCTGTTGGAATTTTATATACTTCAATAACGTAATATCACCTAACCTAACCCAACCTAAGATCTCGGCACTAATATTTGACAACATTCCTGGCGAGTTGGCCTCTACGTCTCTGTGGGAATTTTATATACATCAATAACGTAATATAACCTAACCTAACCCAACCTAACATCTCGGCACTAATATTTGACAACATTCCTGGCGAGTTGGACTCTACCTCTCCGTGGGACCTTCATACACGTCAATAACGTAATATAATCTAGCCTAACCCAACCTATCATCTCGGCGGTAATATTTGACAGTATTCCTGACGAGTTGGCCTCTACGTCTCCGTGGGACTTTTATATACTATAATAACGTAATATAACCTAACCTAACCCAACCTATCATCTCGGCGGTAATATTTGACAACATTCCTGGCGAGTTGGCCTCTACGTCTCCGTGGGACTTTTATATACATCAATAACGTAATTTAACCTAAACTAAACCAACCTATCATCTCGGCGGTAATGTTTGACAACATTCCTCGCTTGATGGCCTCTACGTCTACGTGGGACCTTCATATACACCAATAACGTAATATAACGTAACCTAAGCCAACCTATCATACCGGCGGTAATATTTGAAAACATTCCTGGCGAGTTGGCCTCTACGTCTCCGTGGGACCTTCATATACATCAATAACGTAATATAACCTAACCTAACCCAACCTAACATCTCGGCGGTAATATTTGACAACATTCCTGGCGAGTTGGCTTCTACGTCTCCGTGGGGCCTTCATATACATCAATAACGTAATATAATCAAACCTAACCCAACCTAACATCTCGGCGGTAATATTTGACAACATTCCTGACGAGTTGGCCTCTACGTCTCCGTGGGACTTTTATATACATCAATAACGTAATTTAACCTAACCTAAACCAACGTAACATCTCGGCAGTAATATTTGACAACATTCCTGGCTTGTTGGCCTCTATGTTTCCGTGGGACCTTTATATACATCAATAACGTAATTTAACCTAACCTAAACCAACGTAACATCTCGGCAGTAATATTTGACAACATTCCTGGCGAGCTGGCCTCTACGTCTCCGTGGAACCTTCATATACATCAATAACGTAATATAACCTAACCTAACCCAATCTATCATCTCGGCGGTAATATTTGACAACATTCCTGACGAGTTGGCCTCTACGTCTCCGTGGGACTTTTATATACATCAATAACGTAATTTAACCTAACCTAAACCAACCTATCATCTCGGCGGTAATGTTTGACAACATTCCTCGCTTGATGGCCTCTACGTCTCCGTGGGACCTTCATATACACCAATAACGTAATATAACGTAACCTAAGCCAACCTATCATATCGGCGGTAATATTTGACAACATTCCTGGCGAGTTGGCCTCTACCTCTCCGTGAGACCTTCATATACATCAATAACGTAATATAATCTAACCTAACCCAACCTATCATCTCGGCGGTAATATTTGACAACATTCCTGGCGAGTTGGCCTCTACGTCTCCGTGGGACTTTTATATACATCAATAACGTAATATAACCTAACCTAACCTAACCTAACATCTCGACGGTAATATTTGACAACATTCCTGGCTTGATGGCCCCTACGTCTCCGTGGGACCTTCATATACATCAATAACGTAATATAACGTAACCTAAACCAACCTATCATATCGGCGGTAATTTTTGACAATATTCCTGGCGAGTTGGCCTCTGCGTCTCCGTGGGACCTTCATATACATCAATAACGTAATATAGCCTAACCTAACCCAACCTAACATCTCGGCACTAATATTTGACAACATTCCTGGCGAGTTGGCCTCTATCTCTCCGTGCGACCTTCATATACATCAATAACGTAATATAACGTAACCTAACCCAACCTATCATATCGGCGGTAATATTTGACAACATTCCTGGCGAGTTGGCCTCTACCTCTCCGCGAGACCTTCATATACATCAATAACGTAATATAATCTAACCTAACCCAACCTATCATCTCGGCGGTAATATTTGACAACATTCCTGGTCAGTTGGCCTCTGCGTCTCCGTGGAACCTTCATATACATCAATAACGTAATATAACCTAACCTAACCCAACCTAACATCTCGGCACTAATATTTGACAACATTCCTGACGAGTTGGCCTCTACGTCTCCGTGGGACCTTCATATACATCAATAACGTAATATAACCTAACCTAAACCAACCTATCATCTCGGCGGTAATATTTGACAGTATTCATGACGAGTTGGCCTCTACGTCTCCGTCGGACTTTTATATACATCAATAACGTAATATAACCTAACCTAACCCAACCTATCATCTCGGCGGTAATATTTGACAACATTCCTGGCGAGTTGGCCTCTACGTCTCCGTGGGACTTTTATATACATCAATAACGTAATTTAACCTAAACTAAACCAACCTATCATCTCGGCGGTAATGTTTGACAACATTCCTCGCTTGATGGCCTCTACGTCTACGTGGGACCTTCATATACACCAATAACGTAATATAACGTAACCTAAGCCAACCTATCATATCGGCGGTAATATTTGACAACATTCCTGGCGAGTTGGCCTCTACCTCTCCGTGAGACCTTCATATACATCAATAACGTAATATAATCTAACCTAACCCAACCTATCATCTCGGCGGTAATATTTGACAACATTCCTGGCGAGTTGGCCTCTACGTCTCCGTAGGACTTTTATATACATCAATAACGTAATTTAACCTAACCTAAACCAACGTAACATCTCGGCAGTAATATTTGACAACATTCCTGGCTTGTTGGCCTCTATGTTTCCGTGGGACCTTTATATACATCAATAACGTAATATAACCTAACCTAACCCAATCTAACATCTCGGCGGTAATATTTGACAACATTCCTGGCGAGTTGGCCTCTACGTCTCCGTGGGACCTTCATATACTTCAATAACGTAATATAACCTAACCTAAACCAACCTATCATCTCGGCGGTAATATTTGACAACATTCCTGACGAGTTGGCCTCTACGTCTCCGTGGGACTTTTATATACATCAATAACGTAATTTAACCTAACCTAAACCAACGTAACATCTCGGCAGTAATATTTGACAACATTCCTGGCGAGTTGGCCTCTACGTCTCCGTGGGGCCTTCATATACATCATTAACGTAATACAACCAAACCTAACACAACCTAACATCTCGGCGGTAATATTTGACAACATTCCTGGCGAGTTGGTCTCTACGCCTCCGTGCGACCTTCATATACATCAATAACGTAATATAACCTAACCTGAACCAACGTATCATCTCGGCGGTAATATTTGACAACATTCCTGACGAGTTGGCCTCTACGTCTCCGTGGGACCTTCATATACATCAATAACGTAATATAACCTAACCTAAACCAACCTATCATCTCGGCGGTAATATTTGACAGTATTCCTGACGAGTTGGACTCTACGTCTCCGTCGGACTTTTATATACATCAATAACGTAATTTAACCTAACCTAAACCAACCTATCATCTCGGCGGTAATGTTTGACAACATTCCTCGCTTGATTGCCTCTACGTCTCCGTGGGACCTTCATATACACCAATAACGTAATATAACGTAACCTAAGCCAACCTATCATATCGGCGGTAATATTTGACAACATTCCTGGCGAGTTGGCCTCTACCTCTCCGTGAGACCTTCATATACATCAATAACGTAATATAATCTAACCTAACCCAACCTATCATCTCGGCGGTAATATTTGACAACATTCCTGGTCAGTTGGCCTCTGCGTCTCCGTGGAACCTTCATATACGTCAATAACGTAATATAACCTAACCTAACCCAACCTATCATCTCGGCGGTAATATTTGACAACATTCCTGTCGAGTTGGCCTCTACATCTCCGTGCGACCTTCATATACATCAATAACGTAATATCACCTAACGTAACCCAACCTAAGATCTCGGTACTAATATTTGACAACATTCCTGGCGAGTTGGCCCCTACGTCTCTGTTGGAATTTTATACACATCAATAACGTAATATCACCTAACCTAACCCAACCTAAGATCTCGGCACTAATATTTGACAACATTCCTGGCGAGTTGGCCTCTACGTCTCTGTGGGAATTTTATATACATCAATAACGTAATATAACCTAACCTATCCCAACCTAACATCTCGGCACTAATATTTGACAACATTCCTGGCGAGTTGGCCTCTACCTCTCCGTGGGACCTTCATACATGTCAATAACGTAATATAATCTAGCCTAACCCAACCTATCATCTCGGCGGTAATATTTGACAGTATTCCTGACGAGTTGGCCTCTACGTCTCCGTGGGACTTTTATATACTATAATAACGTAATATAACCTAACCTAACCCAACCAATCATATCGGCGGTAATATTTGACAACATTCCTGGCGAGTTGGCCTCTACGTCTCCGTGGGGCCTTCATATACATCATTAACGTAATATAACCAAACCTAACACAACCTAACATCTCGGCGGTAATATTTGACAACATTCCTGGCGAGTTGGTCTCTACGCCTCCGTGCGACCTTCATATACATCAATAACGTAATATAACCTAACCTGAACCAACGTATCATCTCGGCGGTAATATTTGACAACATTCCTGACGAGTTGGCCTCTACGTCTCCGTGGGACCTTCATATACATCAATAACGTAATATAACCTAACCTAAACCAACCTATCATCTCGGCGGTAATATTTGACAGTATTCCTGACGAGTTGGCCTCTACGTCTCCGTCGGACTTTTATATACATCAATAACGTAATTTAACCTAACCTAAACCAACCTATCATCTCGGCGGTAATGTTTGACAACATTCCTCGCTTGATTGCCTCTACGTCTCCGTGGGACCTTCATATACACCAATAACGTAATATAACGTAACCTAAGCCAACCTATCATATCGGCGGTAATATTTGACAACATTCCTGGCGAGTTGGCCTCTACCTCTCCGTGAGACCTTCATATACATCAATAACGTAATATAATCTAACCTAACCCAACCTATCATCTCGGCGGTAATATTTGACAACATTCCTGGTCAGTTGGCCTCTGCGTCTCCGTGGAACCTTCATATACGTCAATAACGTAATATAACCTAACCTAACCCAACCTATCATCTCGGCGGTAATATTTGACAACATTCCTGTCGAGTTGGCCTCTACATCTCCGTGCGACCTTCATATACATCAATAACGTAATATCACCTAACGTAACCCAACCTAAGATCTCGGTACTAATATTTGACAACATTCCTGGCGAGTTGGCCTCTACGTCTCTGTTGGAATTTTATACACATCAATAACGTAATATCACCTAACCTAACCCAACCTAAGATCTCGGCACTAATATTTGACAACATTCCTGGCGAGTTGGCCTCTACGTCTCTGTGGGAATTTTATATACATCAATAACGTAATATAACCTAACCTAACCCAACCTAACATCTCGGCACTAATATTTGACAACATTCCTGGCGAGTTGGCCTCTACCTCTCCGTGGGACCTTCATACATGTCAATAACGTAATATAATCTAGCCTAACCCAACCTATCATCTCGGCGGTAATATTTGACAGTATTCCTGACGAGTTGGCCTCTACGTCTCCGTGGGACTTTTATATACTATAATAACGTAATATAACCTAACCTAACCCAACCAATCATATCGGCGGTAATATTTGACAACATTCCTGGCGAGTTGGCCTCTACGTCTCCGTGGGGCCTTCATATACATCATTAACGTAATATAACCAAACCTAACACAACCTAACATCTCGGCGGTAATATTTGACAACATTCCTGGCGAGTTGGTCTCTACGCCTCCGTGCGACCTTCATATACATCAATAACGTAATATAACCTAACCTGAACCAACGTATCATCTCGGCGGTAATATTTGACAACATTCCTGACGAGTTGGCCTCTACGTCTCCGTGGGACCTTCATATACATCAATAACGTAATATAACCTAACCTAAACCAACCTATCATCTCGGCGGTAATATTTGACAGTATTCCTGACGAGTTGGCCTCTACGTCTCCGTCGGACTTTTATATACATCAATAACGTAATTTAACCTAACCTAAACCAACCTATCATCTCGGCGGTAATGTTTGACAACATTCCTCGCTTGATTGCCTCTACGTCTCCGTGGGACCTTCATATACACCAATAACGTAATATAACGTAACCTAAGCCAACCTATCATATCGGCGGTAATATTTGACAACATTCCTGGCGAGTTGGCCTCTACCTCTCCGTGAGACCTTCATATACATCAATAACGTAATATAATCTAACCTAACCCAACCTATCATCTCGGCGGTAATATTTGACAACATTCCTGGTCAGTTGGCCTCTGCGTCTCCGTGGAACCTTCATATACGTCAATAACGTAATATAACCTAACCTAACCCAACCTATCATCTCGGCGGTAATATTTGACAACATTCCTGTCGAGTTGGCCTCTACATCTCCGTGCGACCTTCATATACATCAATAACGTAATATCACCTAACGTAACCCAACCTAAGATCTCGGTACTAATATTTGACAACATTCCTGGCGAGTTGGCCTCTACGTCTCTGTTGGAATTTTATACACATCAATAACGTAATATCACCTAACCTAACCCAACCTAAGATCTCGGCACTAATATTTGACAACATTCCTGGCGAGTTGGCCTCTACGTCTCTGTGGGAATTTTATATACATCAATAACGTAATATAACCTAACCTAACCCAACCTAACATCTCGGCACTAATATTTGACAACATTCCTGGCGAGTTGGCCTCTACCTCTCCGTGGGACCTTCATACATGTCAATAACGTAATATAATCTAGCCTAACCCAACCTATCATCTCGGCGGTAATATTTGACAGTATTCCTGACGAGTTGGCCTCTACGTCTCCGTGGGACTTTTATATACTATAATAACGTAATATAACCTAACCTAACCCAACCAATCATATCGGCGGTAATATTTGACAACATTCCTGGCGAGTTGGCCTCTACGTCTCCGTGGGACTTTTATATACATCAATAACGTAATTTATCCTAAACTAAACCAACCTATCATCTCGGCGGTAATGTTTGACAACATTCCTCGCTTGATGGCCTCTACGTCTACGTGGGACCTTCATATACACCAATAACGTAATATAACGTAACCTAAGCCAACCTATCATATCGGCGGTAATATTTGACAACATTCCTGGCGAGTTGGCCTCTACGTCTCCGTGGGACCTTCATATACATCAATAACGTAATATAACCTAACCTAACCCAACCTAACATCTCGGCGGTAATATTTGACAACATTCCTGGCGAGTTGGCTTCTACGTCTCCGTGGGGCCTTCATATACATCAATAACGTAATATAATCAAACCTAACCCAACCTAACATCTCGGCGGTAATATTTGACAACATTCCTGACGAGTTGGCCTCTACGTCTCCGTGGGACTTTTATATACATCAATAACGTAATTTAACCTAACCTAAACCAACGTAACATCTCGGCAGTAATATTTGACAACATTCCTGGCTTGTTGGCCTCTATGTTTCCGTGGGACCTTTATATACATCAATAACGTAATTTAACCTAACCTAAACCAACGTAACATCTCGGCAGTAATATTTGACAACATTCCTGGCGAGCTGGCCTCTACGTCTCCGTGGAACCTTCATATACATCAATAACGTAATATAACCTAACCTAACCCAACCTATCATCTCGGCGGTAATATTTGACAACATTCCTGGCGAGTTGGCCTCTACGTCTCCGTGGGACTTTTATATACATCAATAACGTAATTTAAACTAACCTAAACCAACCTATCATCTCGGCGGTAATGTTTGACAACATTCCTCGCTTGATGGCCTCTACGTCTCCGTGGGACCTTCATATACACCAATAACGTAATATAACGTAACCTAAGCCAACCTATCATATCGGCGGTAATATTTGACAACATTCCTGGCGAGTTGGCCTCTACCTCTCCGTGAGACCTTCATATACATCAATAACGTAATATAATCTAACCTAACCCAACCTATCATCTCGGCGGTAATATTTGACAACATTCCTGGCGAGTTGGCCTCTACGTCTCCGTGGGACTTTTATATACATCAATAACGTAATATAACCTAACCTAACCTAACCTAACATCTCGACGGTAATATTTGACAACATTCCTGGCTTGATGGCCCCTACGTCTCCGTGGGACCTTCATATACATCAATAACGTAATATAACGTAACCTAAACCAACCTATCATATCGGCGGTAATTTTTGACAATATTCCTGGCGAGTTGGCCTCTACGTCTCTGTGGGACCTTCATATACATCAATAACGTAATATAGCCTAACCTAACCCAACCTAACATCTCGGCACTAATATTTGACAACATTCCTGGCGAGTTGGCCTCTATCTCTCCGTGCGACCTTCATATACATCAATAACGTAATATAACGTAACCTAACCCAACCTATCATATCGGCGGTAATATTTGACAACATTCCTGGCGAGTTGGCCTCTACCTCTCCGTGAGACCTTCATATACATCAATAACGTAACATAATCTAACCTAACCCAACCTATCATCTCGGCGGTAATATTTGACAACATTCCTGGTCAGTTGGCCTCTGCGTCTCCGTGGAACCTTCATATACATCAATAACGTAATATAACCTAACCTAACCCAACCTAACATCTCGGCACTAATATTTGACAACATTCCTGACGAGTTGGCCTCTACGTCTCCGTGGGACCTTCATATACATCAATAACGTAATATAACCTAACCTAAACCAACCTATCATCTCGGCGGTAATATTTGACAGTATTCCTGACGAGTTGGCCTCTACGTCTCCGTCGGACTTTTATATACATCAATAACGTAATATAACCTAACCTAACCCAACCTATCATCTCGGCGGTAATATTTGACAACATTCCTGGCGAGTTGGCCTCTACGTCTCCGTGGGACTTTTATATACATCAATAACGTAATTTAACCTAAACTAAACCAACCTATCATCTCTGCGGTTATGTTTGACAACATTCCTCGCTTGATGGCCTCTACGTCTACGTGGGACCTTCATATACACCAATAACGTAATATAACGTAACCTAAGCCAACCTATCATATCGGCGGTAATATTTGACAACATTCCTGGCGAGTTGGCCTCTACGTCTCCGTGGGACCTTCATATACATCAATAACGTAATATAACCTAACCTAACCCAACCTAACATCTCGGCGGTAATATTTGACAACATTCCTGGCGAGTTGGCTTCTACGTCTCCGTGGGGCCTTCATATACATCAATAACGTAATATAATCAAACCTAACCCAACCTAACATCTCGGCGGTAATATTTGACCACATTCCTGACGAGTTGGCATCTACGTCTCCGTGGGACTTTTATATACATCAATAACGTAATTTAACCTAACCTAAACCAACGTAACATCTCGGCAGTAATATTTGACAACATTCCTGGCTTGTTGTCCTCTATGTTTCCGTGGGACCTTTATATACATCAATAACGTAATTTAACCTAACCTAAACCAACGTAACATCTCGGCAGTAATATTTGACAACATTCCTGGCGAGCTGGCCTCTACGTCTCCGTGGAACCTTCATATACATCAATAACGTAATATAACCTAACCTAACCCAACCTATCATCTCGGCGGTAATATTTGACAACATTCCTGGCGAGTTGGCCTCTACGTCCCCGTGGGACTTTTATATATATCAATAACGTAATTTAACCTAACCTAAACCAACCTATCATCTCGGCGGTAATGTTTGACAACATTCCTCGCTTGATGGCCTCTACGTCTCCGTGGGACCTTCATATACACCAATAACGTAATATAACGTAACCTAAGCCAACCTATCATATCGGCGGTAATATTTGACAACATTCCTGGCGAGTTGGCCTCTACCTCTCCGTGAGACCTTCATATACATCAATAACGTAATATAATCTAACCTAACCCAACCTATCATCTCGGCGGTAATATTTGACAACATTCCTGGCGAGTTGGCCTCTACGTCTCCGTGGGACTTTTATATACATCAATAACGTAATATAACCTAACCTAACCTAACCTAACATCTCGACGGTAATATTTGACAACATTCCTGGCTTGATGGCCCCTACGTCTCCGTGGGACCTTCATATACATCAATAACGTAATATAACGTAACCTAAACCAACCTATCATATCGGCGGTAATTTTTGACAATATTCCTGGCGAGTTGGCCTCTACGTCTCCGTGGGACCTTCATATACATCAATAACGTAATATAACCTAACCTAACCCAACCTAACATCTCGGCGGTAATATTTGACAACATTCCTGGCGAGTTGGCCTCTACGTCTCTGTGGGAATTTTATATACATTAATAACGTAATATAATCAAACCTAACCCAACCTAACATTTCGGCGGTAATATTTGACAACATTCCTGACGAGTTGGCCTCTACGTCTCCGTGGGACTTTTATATACATCAATAACGGAATTTAACCTAACCTAAACCAACGTAACATCTCGGCAGTAATATTTGACAACATTCCTGGCGAGTTGGCCTCTACGTCTCCGTGGGACCTTCATATACATCAATAACGTAATATAACCTAACCTAACCTAACCTAACATCTCGACGGTAATATTTGAACACATTCCTGGCTTGATGGCCCCTACGTCTCCGTGGGACCTTCATATACATCAATAACGTAATATAACGTAACCTAAACCAACCTATCATATCGGCGGTAATTTTTGACAATATTCCTGGCGAGTTGGCCTCTACGTCTCCGTGGGACCTTCATATACATCAATAACGTAATATAGCCTCACCTAACCCAACCTAACATCTCGGCACTAATATTTGACAACATTCCTGGCGAGTTGGCCTCTATCTCTCCGTGCGACCTTCATATACATCAATAACGTAATATAACCTAACCTAACCCAACCTATCATATCGGCGGTAATATTTGACAACATTCCAGGCGAGTTGGCCTCTACCTCTCCGTGAGACCTTCATATACATCAATAACGTAATATAATCTAACCTAACCCAACCTATTATCTCGGCGGTAATATTTGGCAACATTCCTGGTCAGTTAGCCTCTGCGTCTCCGTGGAACCTTCATATACATCAATAACGTAATATAACCTAACCTAACCCAACCTATCATCTCGGCGGTAATATTTGACAACATTGCTGGCGAGTTGGCCTCTACGTCTCCGTGGGACTTTTATATACATCAATAACGTAACTTAACCTAACCTAAACCTACGTAACATCTGGGCCGTAATATTTGACAACATTCCTGGCTTGATGGCCTCTACGTCTCCGTGGGACCTTCATATACATCAATAACATAATATTACCTAACCTAACCCAACCTATCATCTCGGCGGTAATACTTGACAACATTCCTGGCGAGTTGGCCTCTACGTCTCCGTGGGACCTTCATATACATCAATAACGTAATATAACCTAACCTAACCCAACCTATCATCTCGGCGGTAATATTTGACAACATTCCTGACGAGTTGGCCTCTACGTCTCCGTGGGACCTTCATATACATCAATAACGTAATATAACCTAACCTAAACCAACCTATCATCTCGGCGGTAATATTTGACAGTATTCCTGACGAGTTGGCCTCTACGTCTCCGTCGGACTTTTATATACATCAATAACGTAATTTAACCTAACCTAAACCAACGTAACATCTCGGCAGTAATATTTGACAACATTCCTGGCTTGTTGGCCTCTATGTTTCCGTGGGACCTTTATATACATCAATAACGTAATATAACCTAACCTAACCCAATCTAACATCTCGGCGGTAATATTTGACAACATTCCTGGCGAGTTGGCCTCTACGTCTCCGTGGGACCTTCAGATACATCAATAACGTAATATAACCTAACCTAACCTAACCTAACATCTCGACGGTAATATTTGACAACATTCCTGGCTTGATGGCCCCTACGTCTCCGTGGGACCTTCATATACATCAATAACGTAATATAGCCTAACCTAACCCAACCTAACATCTCGGCACTAATATTTGACAACATTCCTGGCGAGTTGGCCTCTATCTCTCCGTGCGACCTTCATATACATCAATAACGTAATATAACGTAACCTAACCCAACCTATCATATCGGCGGTAATATTTGACAACATTCCTGGCGAGTTGGCCTCTACCTCTCCGTGAGACCTTCATATACATCAATAACGTAATATAATCTAACCTAACCCAACCTATCATCTCGGCGGTAATATTTGACAACATTCCTGGTCAGTTGGCCTCTGCGTCTCCGTGGAACCTTCATATACATCAATAACGTAATATAACCTAAGCTAACCCAACCTAACATCTCGGCACTAATATTTGACAACATTCCTGGCGAGTTGGCCTCTACCTCTCCGTGGGACCTTCATATACGTCAATAACGTAATATAATCTAACCTAACCCAACCTATCATCTCGGCGGTAATATTTGACAACATTCCTGGTCAGTTGGCCTCTGCGTCTCCGTGGAACCTTCATATACATCAATAACGTAATATAACCTAAGCTAACCCAACCTAACATCTCGGCACTAATATTTGACAACATTCCTGGCGAGTTGGCCTCTACCTCTCCGTGGGACCTTCATATACGTCAATAACGTAATATAATCTGGCCTAACCCAACCTATCATCTCGGCGGTAATATTTGATAACATTCCTGGTCAGTTGGCCTCTACGTCTCCGTGGAACCTTCATATACATCAATAACGTAATATAACCTAACCTAACCCAACCTATCATCTCGGCGGTAATATTTGACAACATTCCTGGCGAGTTGGCCTCTACGTCTCCGTGGGACTTTTATATACATCAATAACGTAATTTAACCTAACCTAAACCAACCTATCATCTCGGCGGTAATGTTTGACAACATTCCTCGCTTGATGGCCTCTACGTCTCCGTGGGACCTTCATATACACCAATAACGTAATATAACGTAACCTAAGCCAACCTATCGTATCGGCGGTAATATTTGACAACATTCCTGGCGAGTTGGCCTCTACCTCTCCGTGAGACCTTCATATACATCAATAACGTAATATAATCTAACCTAACCCAACCTATCATCTCGGCGGTAATATTTGACAACATTCCTGGTCAGTTGGCCTCTGCGTCTCCGTGGAACCTTCATATACATCAATAACGTAATATAACCTAACCTAACCCAACCTATCATCTCGGCGGTAATATTTGACAACATTCCTGTCGAGTTGGCCTCTACATCTCCGTGCGACCTTCATATACATCAATAACGTAATATCACCTAACGTAACCCAACCTAAGATCTCGGTACTGATATTTGACAACATTCCTGGCGAGTTGGCCTCTACGTCTCTGTGGGAATCTTATATACATCAATAACGTAATATCACCTAACCTAACCCAACCTAAGATCTCGGCACTAATATTTGACAACATTCCTGGCGAGTTGGCCTCTACGTCTCCGTGGGACCTTCATATACATCAATAACGTAATATAACCTAACCTAACCCAACCTAACATCTCGGCGGTAATATTTGACAACATTCCTGGCGAGTTGGCCTCTACGTCTCTGTGGGAATTTTATATACATCAATAACGTAATATAATCAAACCTAACCCAACCTAACATCTCGGCGGTAATATTTGACAACATTCCTGACGAGTTGGCCTCTACGTCTCCGTGGGACTTTTATATACATCAATAACGTAATTTAACCTAACCTAAACCAACGTAACATCTCGGCAGTAATATTTGACAACATTCCTGGCTTGTTGGCCTCTATGTTTCCGTGGGACCTTTATATACATCAATAACGTAATATAACCTAACCTAACCCAATCTAACATCTCGGCGGTAATATTTGACAACATTCCTGGCGAGTTGGCCTCTACGTCTCCGTGGGACCTTCATATACATCAATAACGCAATATAACCTAACCTAACCTAACCTAACATCTCGACGTTTATATTTGACAACATTCCTGGCTTGATGGCCCCTACGTCTCCGTGGGACCTTTATATACATCAATAACGTAATATAACGTAACCTAAACCAACCTATCATATCGGCGGTAATACTTGACAATATTCCTGGCGAGTTGGCCTCTACGTCTCCGTGGGACCTTCATATACATCAATAACGTAATATAGCCTAACCTAACCCAACCTAACATCTCGGCACTAATATTTGACAACATTCCTGGCGAGTTGGCCTCTATCTCTCCGTGCGACCTTCATATACATCAATAACGTAATATTACGTAACCTAACCCAACCTATCATATCGGCGGTAATATTTGACAACATTCCTGGCGAGTTGGCCTCTACCTCTCCGTGAGACCTTCATATACATCAATAACGTAATATAATCTAACCTAACCCAACCTATCATCTCGGCGGTAATATTTGACAACATTCCTGACGAGTTGGCCTCTATGTCTCCGTGGGACCTTCATATACTTCAATAACGAAATATAACCTAACCTAAACCAACCTATCATCTCGGCGGTAATATTTGACAACATTCCTGACGAGTTGGCCTCTACGTCTCCGTGGGACTTTTATATACATCAATAACGTAATTTAACCTAACCTAAACCAACGTAACATCTCGGCAGTAATATTTGACAACATTCCTGACGAGTTGGCCTCTACGTCTCCGTGGGGCCTTCATATACATCAATAACGTAATATAACCAAACCTAACACAACCTAACATCTCGGCGGTAATATTTGACAACATTCCTGGCGAGTTGGTCTCTACGCCTCCGTGCGACCTTCATATACATCAATAACGTAATATAACCTAACCTGAACCAACGTATCATCTCGGCGGTAATATTTGACAACATTCGTGGCGAGTTGAGCTCTACGTCTCCGTGGGACCTTCATATACATCAATAACGTAATATCACCTAACCTAACCCAACCTAAGATCTCGGCACTAATATTTGACAACATTCCTGGCGAGTTGGCCTCTACGTTTCTGTGGGAATTTTATATACATCAATAACGTAATATAACCTAACCTAACCCAACCTAACATCTCGGCGGTAATATATGGCAACATTCCTGGTCAGTTGGCCTCTACGTCTCCGTGGAACCTTCATATACATCAATAATGTAATGTAACCTAACCTAACCCAACCTATCATATCGGCGGTAATACTTGACAACATTCCTGGCGAGTTGGCCTCTACGTCTCCGTGGGACCTTCATATACATCAATAACGTAATATAACCTAACCTAACCCAACCTATCATCTCGGCGGTAATATTTGACAACATTGCTGGCGAGTTGGCCTCTACGTCTCCGTGGGACTTTTATATACATCAATAACGTAATTTAACCTAACCTAAACCTACGTAACATCTGGGCCGTAATATTTGACAACATTCCTGGCTTGATGGCCTCTACGTCTCCGTGGGACCTTCATATACATCAATAACATAATATTACCTAACCTAACCCAACCTATCATCTCGGCGGTAATACTTGACAACATTCCTGGCGAGTTGGCCTCTACGTCTCCGTGGGACCTTCATATACATCAAGAACGTAATATAACCTAACCTAACCCAACCTATCATCTCGGCGGTAATATTTGACAACATTCCTGACGAGTTGGCCTCTACGTCTGCGTGGGACCTTCATATACATCAATAACGTAATATAACCTAACCTAAACCAACCTATCATCTCGGCGGTAATATTTGACAGTATTCCTGACGAGTTGGCCTCTACGTCTCCGTCGGACTTTTATATACATCAATAACGTAATTTAACCTAACCTAAACCAACGTAACATCTCGGCAGTAATATTTGACAACATTCCTGGCTTGTTGGCCTCTATGTTTCCGTGGGACCTTTATATACATCACTAACGTAATATAACCTAGCCTAACCCAATCTAACATCTCGGCGGTAATATTTGACAACATTCCTGGCTTGATGGCCTCTACGTCTCCGTGGGACCTTCATATACATCAATAACATAATATTACCTAACCTAACCCAACATATCATCTCGGCGGTAATACTTGACAACATTCCTGGCGAGTTGGCCCCTACGTCTCCGTGGGACCTTCATATACATCAATAACGTAATATAGCCTAACCTAACCCAACCTAACATCTCGGCACTAATATTTGACAACATTCCTGGCGAGTTGGCCTCTATCTCTCCGTGCGACCTTCACAGACATCAATAACGTAATATAACGTAACCTAACCCAACCTATCATATCGGCGGTAATATTTGACAACATTCCTGGCGAGTTGGCCTCGACCTCTCCGTGAGACCTTCATATACATCAATAACGTAATATAATCTAACCTAACCCAACCTATCATCTCGGCGGTAATATTTGACAACATTCCTGGTCAGTTGGCCTCTGCGTCTCCGTGGAACATTCATATACATCAATAACGTAATATAACCTAACCTAACCCAACCTAACATCTCGGCACTAATATTTGACAACATTCCTGGCGAGTTGGCCTCTACCTCTCCGTGGGACCTTCATATACGTCAATAACGTAATATAATCTGGCCTAACCCAACCTATCATCTCGGCGGTAATATTTGACAACATTTCTGGCGAGTTGGCCTCTACGTCTCCGTGAGACTTTTATATACATCAATAACGTAATTTAACCTAACCTAAACCAACCTATCATCTCGGCGGTAATGTTTGACAACATTCCTCGCTTGATGGCCTCTACGTCTCCGTGGGACCTTCATATACATCAATAACATAATATTACCTATCCTAACCCAACCTATCATCTCGGCGGTAATACTTGACAACATTCCTGGCGAGTTGGCCTCTACGTCTCCGTGGGACCTTCATATACATCAATAACGTAATATAACCTAACCTAACCCAACCTATCATCTCGGCGGTAATATTTGACAACATTCCTGACGAGTTGGCCTCTACGTCTCCGTGGGACCTTCATATACATCAATAACGTAATATAACCTAACCTAACCCAACCTATCATCTCGGCGGTAATATTTGACAACATTCCTGTCGAGTTGGCCTCTACATCTCCGTGCGACCTTCATATACATCAATAACATAATATTACCTATCCTAACCCAACCTATCATCTCGGCGGTAATACTTGACAACATTCCTGGCGAGTTGGCCTCTACGTCTCCGTGGGACCTTCATATACATCAATAACGTAATATAACCTAACCTAACCCAACCTATCATCTCGGCGGTAATATTTGACAACATTCCTGGCGAATTGGCCTCTACGTCTCCGTGGGACCTTCATATACATCAATAACGTAATATCACCTAACGTAACCCAACCTAAGATCTCGGTACTAATATTTGACAACATTCCTGGCGAGTTGGTCTCTACGCCTCCGTGCGACCTTCATATACATCAATAACGTAATATAACCTAACCTGAACCAACGTATCATCTCGGCGGTAATATTTGACAACATTCGTGGCGAGTTGAGCTCTACGTCTCCGTGGGACCTTCATATACATCAATAACGTAATATCACCTAACCTAACCCAACCTAAGATCTCGGCACTAATATTTGACAACATTCCTGGCGAGTTGGCCTCTACGTCTCCGTGGGACCTTCATATACATCAATAACGTAATATAACCTAACCTAACCCAACCTAACATCTCGGCGGTAATATTTGACAACATTCCTGGCGAGTTGGCCTCTACGTCTCTGTGGGAATTTTATATACATCAATAACGTAATATAATCAAACCTAACCCAACCTAACATCTCGGCGGTAATATTTGACAACATTCCTGACGAGTTGGCCTCTACGTCTCCGTGGGACTTTTATATACATCAATAACGTAATTTAACCTAACCTAAACCAACGTAACATCTCGGCAGTAATATTTGACAACATTCCTGGCTTGTTGGCCTCTATGTTTCCGTGGGACCTTTATATACATCAATAACGTAATATAACCTAACCTAACCCAATCTAACATCTCGGCGGTAATATTTGACAACATTCCTGGCGAGTTGGCCTCTACGTCTCCGTGGGACCTTCATATACATCAATAACGCAATATAACCTAACCTAACCTAACCTAACATCTCGACGTTTATATTTGACAACATTCCTGGCTTGATGGCCCCTACGTCTCCGTGGGACCTTTATATACATCAATAACGTAATATAACGTAACCTAAACCAACCTATCATATCGGCGGTAATACTTGACAATATTCCTGGCGAGTTGGCCTCTACGTCTCCGTGGGACCTTCATATACATCAATAACGTAATATAGCCTAACCTAACCCAACCTAACATCTCGGCACTAATATTTGACAACATTCCTGGCGAGTTGGCCTCTATCTCTCCGTGCGACCTTCATATACATCAATAACGTAATATTACGTAACCTAACCCAACCTATCATATCGGCGGTAATATTTGACAACATTCCTGGCGAGTTGGCCTCTACCTCTCCGTGAGACCTTCATATACATCAATAACGTAATATAATCTAACCTAACCCAACCTATCATCTCGGCGGTAATATTTGACAACATTCCTGACGAGTTGGCCTCTATGTCTCCGTGGGACCTTCATATACTTCAATAACGAAATATAACCTAACCTAAACCAACCTATCATCTCGGCGGTAATATTTGACAACATTCCTGACGAGTTGGCCTCTACGTCTCCGTGGGACTTTTATATACATCAATAACGTAATTTAACCTAACCTAAACCAACGTAACATCTCGGCAGTAATATTTGACAACATTCCTGACGAGTTGGCCTCTACGTCTCCGTGGGGCCTTCATATACATCAATAACGTAATATAACCAAACCTAACACAACCTAACATCTCGGCGGTAATATTTGACAACATTCCTGGCGAGTTGGTCTCTACGCCTCCGTGCGACCTTCATATACATCAATAACGTAATATAACCTAACCTGAACCAACGTATCATCTCGGCGGTAATATTTGACAACATTCGTGGCGAGTTGAGCTCTACGTCTCCGTGGGACCTTCATATACATCAATAACGTAATATCACCTAACCTAACCCAACCTAAGATCTCGGCACTAATATTTGACAACATTCCTGGCGAGTTGGCCTCTACGTTTCTGTGGGAATTTTATATACATCAATAACGTAATATAACCTAACCTAACCCAACCTAACATCTCGGCGGTAATATATGGCAACATTCCTGGTCAGTTGGCCTCTACGTCTCCGTGGAACCTTCATATACATCAATAATGTAATGTAACCTAACCTAACCCAACCTATCATATCGGCGGTAATACTTGACAACATTCCTGGCGAGTTGGCCTCTACGTCTCCGTGGGACCTTCATATACATCAATAACGTAATATAACCTAACCTAACCCAACCTATCATCTCGGCGGTAATATTTGACAACATTGCTGGCGAGTTGGCCTCTACGTCTCCGTGGGACTTTTATATACATCAATAACGTAATTTAACCTAACCTAAACCTACGTAACATCTGGGCCGTAATATTTGACAACATTCCTGGCTTGATGGCCTCTACGTCTCCGTGGGACCTTCATATACATCAATAACATAATATTACCTAACCTAACCCAACCTATCATCTCGGCGGTAATACTTGACAACATTCCTGGCGAGTTGGCCTCTACGTCTCCGTGGGACCTTCATATACATCAAGAACGTAATATAACCTAACCTAACCCAACCTATCATCTCGGCGGTAATATTTGACAACATTCCTGACGAGTTGGCCTCTACGTCTGCGTGGGACCTTCATATACATCAATAACGTAATATAACCTAACCTAAACCAACCTATCATCTCGGCGGTAATATTTGACAGTATTCCTGACGAGTTGGCCTCTACGTCTCCGTCGGACTTTTATATACATCAATAACGTAATTTAACCTAACCTAAACCAACGTAACATCTCGGCAGTAATATTTGACAACATTCCTGGCTTGTTGGCCTCTATGTTTCCGTGGGACCTTTATATACATCACTAACGTAATATAACCTAGCCTAACCCAATCTAACATCTCGGCGGTAATATTTGACAACATTCCTGGCTTGATGGCCTCTACGTCTCCGTGGGACCTTCATATACATCAATAACATAATATTACCTAACCTAACCCAACATATCATCTCGGCGGTAATACTTGACAACATTCCTGGCGAGTTGGCCCCTACGTCTCCGTGGGACCTTCATATACATCAATAACGTAATATAGCCTAACCTAACCCAACCTAACATCTCGGCACTAATATTTGACAACATTCCTGGCGAGTTGGCCTCTATCTCTCCGTGCGACCTTCACAGACATCAATAACGTAATATAACGTAACCTAACCCAACCTATCATATCGGCGGTAATATTTGACAACATTCCTGGCGAGTTGGCCTCGACCTCTCCGTGAGACCTTCATATACATCAATAACGTAATATAATCTAACCTAACCCAACCTATCATCTCGGCGGTAATATTTGACAACATTCCTGGTCAGTTGGCCTCTGCGTCTCCGTGGAACATTCATATACATCAATAACGTAATATAACCTAACCTAACCCAACCTAACATCTCGGCACTAATATTTGACAACATTCCTGGCGAGTTGGCCTCTACCTCTCCGTGGGACCTTCATATACGTCAATAACGTAATATAATCTGGCCTAACCCAACCTATCATCTCGGCGGTAATATTTGACAACATTTCTGGCGAGTTGGCCTCTACGTCTCCGTGAGACTTTTATATACATCAATAACGTAATTTAACCTAACCTAAACCAACCTATCATCTCGGCGGTAATGTTTGACAACATTCCTCGCTTGATGGCCTCTACGTCTCCGTGGGACCTTCATATACATCAATAACATAATATTACCTATCCTAACCCAACCTATCATCTCGGCGGTAATACTTGACAACATTCCTGGCGAGTTGGCCTCTACGTCTCCGTGGGACCTTCATATACATCAATAACGTAATATAACCTAACCTAACCCAACCTATCATCTCGGCGGTAATATTTGACAACATTCCTGACGAGTTGGCCTCTACGTCTCCGTGGGACCTTCATATACATCAATAACGTAATATAACCTAACCTAACCCAACCTATCATCTCGGCGGTAATATTTGACAACATTCCTGTCGAGTTGGCCTCTACATCTCCGTGCGACCTTCATATACATCAATAACATAATATTACCTATCCTAACCCAACCTATCATCTCGGCGGTAATACTTGACAACATTCCTGGCGAGTTGGCCTCTACGTCTCCGTGGGACCTTCATATACATCAATAACGTAATATAACCTAACCTAACCCAACCTATCATCTCGGCGGTAATATTTGACAACATTCCTGGCGAATTGGCCTCTACGTCTCCGTGGGACCTTCATATACATCAATAACGTAATATCACCTAACGTAACCCAACCTAAGATCTCGGTACTAATATTTGACAACATTCCTGGCGAGTTGGTCTCTACGCCTCCGTGCGACCTTCATATACATCAATAACGTAATATAACCTAACCTGAACCAACGTATCATCTCGGCGGTAATATTTGACAACATTCGTGGCGAGTTGAGCTCTACGTCTCCGTGGGACCTTCATATACATCAATAACGTAATATCACCTAACCTAACCCAACCTAAGATCTCGGCACTAATATTTGACAACATTCCTGGCGAGTTGGCCTCTACGTTTCTGTGGGAATTTTATATACATCAATAACGTAATATAACCTAACCTAACCCAACCTAACATCTCGGCGGTAATATATGACAACATTCCTGGTCAGTTGGCCTCTACGTCTCCGTGGAACCTTCATATACATCAATAATGTAATGTAACCTAACCTAACCCAACCTATCATATCGGCGGTAATACTTGACAACATTCCTGGCGAGTTGGCCTCTACGTCTCCGTGGGACCTTCATATACATCAATAACGTAATATAACCTAACCTAACCCAACCTATCATCTCGGCGGTAATATTTGACAACATTGCTGGCGAGTTGGCCTCTACGTCTCCGTGGGACTTTTATATACATCAATAACGTAATTTAACCTAACCTAAACCTACGTAACATCTGGGCCGTAATATTTGACAACATTCCTGGCTTGATGGCCTCTACGTCTCCGTGGGACCTTCATATACATCAATAACATAATATTACCTAACCTAACCCAACCTATCATCTCGGCGGTAATACTTGACAACATTCCTGGCGAGTTGGCCTCTACGTCTCCGTGGGACCTTCATATACATCAAGAACGTAATATAACCTAACCTAACCCAACCTATCATCTCGGCGGTAATATTTGACAACATTCCTGACGAGTTGGCCTCTACGTCTGCGTGGGACCTTCATATACATCAATAACGTAATATAACCTAACCTGAACCAACCTATCATCTCGGCGGTAATATTTGACAGTATTCCTGACGAGTTGGCCTCTACGTCTCCGTCGGACTTTTATATACATCAATAACGTAATTTAACCTAACCTAAACCAACGTAACATCTCGGCAGTAATATTTGACAACATTCCTGGCTTGTTGGCCTCTATGTTTCCGTGGGACCTTTATATACATCATTAACGTAATATAACCTAGCCTAACCCAATCTAACATCTCGGCGGTAATATTTGACAACATTCCTGGCTTGATGGCCTCTACGTCTCCGTGGGACCTTCATATACATCAATAACATAATATTACCTAACCTAACCCAACATATCATCTCGGCGGTAATACTTGACAACATTCCTGGCGAGTTGGCCCCTACGTCTCCGTGGGACCTTCATATACATCAATAACGTAATATAGCCTAACCTAACCCAACCTAACATCTCGGCACTAATATTTGACAACATTCCTGGCGAGTTGGCCTCTATCTCTCCGTGCGACCTTCACAGACATCAATAACGTAATATAACGTAACCTAACCCAACCTATCATATCGGCGGTAATATTTGACAACATTCCTGGCGAGTTGGCCTCGACCTCTCCGTGAGACCTTCATATACATCAATAACGTAATATAATCTAACCTAACCCAACCTATCATCTCGGCGGTAATATTTGACAACATTCCTGGTCAGTTGGCCTCTGCGTCTCCGTGGAACATTCATATACATCACTAACGTAATATAACCTAACCTAACCCAACCTAACATCTCGGCACTAATATTTGACAACATTCCTGGCGAGTTGGCCTCTACCTCTCCGTGGGACCTTCATATACGTCAATAACGTAATATAATCTGGCCTAACCCAACCTATCATCTCGGCGGTAATATTTGACAACATTCCTGGCGAGTTGGCCTCTACGTCTCCGTGAGACTTTTATATACATCAATAACGTAATTTAACCTAACCTAAACCAACCTATCATCTCGGCGGTAATGTTTGACAACATTCCTCGCTTGATGGCCTCTACGTCTCCGTGGGACCTTCATATACATCAATAACATAATATTACCTATCCTAACCCAACCTATCATCTCGGCGGTAATACTTGACAACATTCCTGGCGAGTTGGCCTCTACGTCTCCGTGGGACCTTCATATACATCAATAACGTAATATAACCTAACCTAACCCAACCTATCATCTCGGCGGTAATATTTGACAACATTCCTGACGAGTTGGCCTCTACGTCTCCGTGGGACCTTCATATACATCAATAACGTAATATAACCTAACCTAACCCAACCTATCATCTCGGCGGTAATATTTGACAACATTCCTGTCGAGTTGGCCTCTACATCTCCGTGCGACCTTCATATACATCAATAACGTAATATCACCTAACGTAACCCAACCTAAGATCTCGGTACTAATATTTGACAACATTCCTGGCGAGTTGGCCTCTACGTCTCTGTTGGAATTTTATATACATCAATAACGTAATATCACCTAACCTAACCCAACCTAAGATCTCGGCACTAATATTTGACAACATTCCTGGCGAGTTGGCCTCTACGTCTCTGTGGGAATTTTATATACATCAATAACGTAATGTAACCTAACCTAACCCAACCTAACATCTCGGCACTAATATTTGACAACATTCCTGGCGAGTTGGCCTCTACCTCTCCGTGGGACCTTCATACACGTCAATAACGTAATATAATCTAGCCTAACCCAACCTATCATCTCGGCGGTAATATTTGACAGTATTCCTGACGAGTTGGCCTCTACGTCTCCGTGGGACTTTTATATACTATAATAACGTAATATAACCTAACCTAACCCAACCTATCATCTCGGCGGTAATATTTGACAACATTCCTGGCGAGTTGGCCTCTACGTCTCCGTGGGACTTTTATATACATCAATAACGTAATTTAACCTAAACTAAACCAACCTATCATCTCGGCGGTAATGTTTGACAACATTCCTCGCTTGATGGCCTCTACGTCTACGTGGGACCTTCATATACACCAGTAACGTAATATAACGTAACCTAAGCCAACCTATCATATCGGCGGTAATATTTGACAACATTCCTGGCGAGTTGGCCTCTACGTCTCCGTGGGACCTTCATATACACCAATAACGTAACATAACCTAACCTAACCCAACCTAACATCTCGGCGGTAATATTTGACAACATTCCTGGCGAGTTGGCTTCTACATCTCCGTGGGGCCTTCATATACATCAATAACGTAATATAATCAAACCTAACCAAACCTAACATCTCGGCGGTAATATTTGACAACATTCCTGACGAGTTGGCCTCTACGTCTCCGTGGGACTTTTATATACATCAATAACGTAATTCAACCTAACCTAAACCAACGTAACATCTCGGCAGTAATATTTGACAACATTCCTGGCTTGTTGGCCTCTATGTTTCCGTGGGACCTTTATATACATCAATAACGTAATTTAACCTAACCTAAACCAACGTAACATCTCGGCAGTAATATTTGACAACATTCCTGGCGAGCTGGCCTCTACGTCTCCGTGGAACCTTCATATACATCAATAACGTAATATAACCTAACCTAACCCAACCTATCATCTCGGCGGTAATATTTGACAACATTCCTGGCGAGTTGGCCTCTACGTCTCCGTGGGACTTTTATATACATCAATAACGTAATTTAACCTAACCTAAACCAACCTATCATCTCGGCGGTAATGTTTGACAACATTCCTCGCTTGATGGCCTCTACGTCTCCGTGGGACCTTCATATACACCAATAACGTAATATAACGTAACCTAAGTCAACCTATCATATCGGCGGTAATATTTGACAACATTCCTGGCGAGTTGGCCTCTACCTCTCCGTGAGACCTTCATATACATCAATAACGTAATATAATCTAACCTAACCCAACCTATCATCTCGGCGGTAATATTTGACAACATTCCTGGCGAGTTGGCCTCTACGTCTCCGTGGGACTTTTATATACATCAATAACGTAATTTAACCTAAACTAAACCAACCTATCATCTCGGCGGTAATGTTTGACAACATTCCTCGCTTGATGGCCTCTACGTCTACGTGGGACCTTCATATACACCAATAACGTAATATAACGTAACCTAAGCCAACCTATCATATCGGCGGTAATATTTGACAACATTCCTGGCGAGTTGGCCTCTACGTCTCCGTGGGACCTTCATATACACCAATAACGTAATATAACCTAACCTAACCCAACCTAACATCTCGGCGGTAATATTTGACAACATTCCTGGCGAGTTGGCTTCTACATCTCCGTGGGGCCTTCATATACATCAATAACGTAATATAACCTAACCTATCCCAAACTAATATCTCGGCACTAATATTTGACAACATTCCTGGCGAGTTGGCCTCTACGTCTCCGTGGGACCTTCATATACATCAATAACGTAATATAACCTAACCTAACCCAACCTAACATCTCGGCGGTAATATTTGACAACATTCCTGGCGTGTTGGCTTCTACGTCTCCGTGGGGCCTTCATATACATCAATAACGTAATATAATCAAACCTAACCCAACCTAACATCTCGGCGGTAATATTTGACAACATTCCCGACGAGTTGGCCTCTACGTCTCCGTGGGACTTTTATATACATCAATAACGTAATTTAACCTAACCTAAACCAACGTAACATCTCGGCAGTAATATTTGACAATATTCCTGGCTTGTTGGCCTCTATGTTTCCGTGGGACCTTTATATACATCAATAACGTAATTTAACCTAACCTAAACCAACGTAACATCTCGGCAGTAATATTTGACAACATTCCTGGCGAGTTGGCCTCTACGTCTCCGTGGAAACTTCATATACATCAATAACGTAATATAACCTAACCTAACCCAACCTATCATCTCGGCGGTAATATTTGACAACATTCCTGGCGAGTTGGCCTCTACGTCTCCGTGGGACTTTTATATACATCAATAACGTAATTTAACCTAACCTAAACCAACCTATCATCTCGGCGGTAATGTTTGACAACATTCCTCGCTTGATGGCCTCTACGTCTCCGTGGGATCTTCATATACACCAATAACGTAATATAACGTAACCTAAGCCAACCTATCATCTCGGCGGTAATATTTGACAACATTCCTGGCGAGTTGGCCTCTACGTCTCCGTGGGACCTTCATATACATCAATAACGTAATATAACCTAACCTAACCCAACCTATCATCTCGGCGGTAATATTTGACAACATTGCTGGCGAGTTGGCCTCTACGTCTCCGTGGGACTTTTATATACATCAATAACGTAATTTAACCTAACCTAAACCTACGTAACATCTGGGCCGTAATATTTGACAACATTCCTGGCTTGATGGCCTCTACGTCTCCGTGGGACCTTCATATACATCAATAACATAATATTACCTAACCTAACCCAACCTATCATCTCGGCGGTAATACTTGACAACATTCCTGGCGAGTTGGCCTCTACGTCTCCGTGGGACCTTCATATACATCAAGAACGTAATATAACCTAACCTAACCCAACCTATCATCTCGGCGGTAATATTTGACAACATTCCTGACGAGTTGGCCTCTACGTCTGCGTGGGACCTTCATATACATCAATAACGTAATATAACCTAACCTGAACCAACCTATCATCTCGGCGGTAATATTTGACAGTATTCCTGACGAGTTGGCCTCTACGTCTCCGTCGGACTTTTATATACATCAATAACGTAATTTAACCTAACCTAAACCAACGTAACATCTCGGCAGTAATATTTGACAACATTCCTGGCTTGTTGGCCTCTATGTTTCCGTGGGACCTTTATATACATCATTAACGTAATATAACCTAGCCTAACCCAATCTAACATCTCGGCGGTAATATTTGACAACATTCCTGGCTTGATGGCCTCTACGTCTCCGTGGGACCTTCATATACATCAATAACATAATATTACCTAACCTAACCCAACATATCATCTCGGCGGTAATACTTGACAACATTCCTGGCGAGTTGGCCCCTACGTCTCCGTGGGACCTTCATATACATCAATAACGTAATATAGCCTAACCTAACCCAACCTAACATCTCGGCACTAATATTTGACAACATTCCTGGCGAGTTGGCCTCTATCTCTCCGTGCGACCTTCACAGACATCAATAACGTAATATAACGTAACCTAACCCAACCTATCATATCGGCGGTAATATTTGACAACATTCCTGGCGAGTTGGCCTCGACCTCTCCGTGAGACCTTCATATACATCAATAACGTAATATAATCTAACCTAACCCAACCTATCATCTCGGCGGTAATATTTGACAACATTCCTGGTCAGTTGGCCTCTGCGTCTCCGTGGAACATTCATATACATCACTAACGTAATATAACCTAACCTAACCCAACCTAACATCTCGGCACTAATATTTGACAACATTCCTGGCGAGTTGGCCTCTACCTCTCCGTGGGACCTTCATATACGTCAATAACGTAATATAATCTGGCCTAACCCAACCTATCATCTCGGCGGTAATATTTGACAACATTCCTGGCGAGTTGGCCTCTACGTCTCCGTGAGACTTTTATATACATCAATAACGTAATTTAACCTAACCTAAACCAACCTATCATCTCGGCGGTAATGTTTGACAACATTCCTCGCTTGATGGCCTCTACGTCTCCGTGGGACCTTCATATACATCAATAACATAATATTACCTATCCTAACCCAACCTATCATCTCGGCGGTAATACTTGACAACATTCCTGGCGAGTTGGCCTCTACGTCTCCGTGGGACCTTCATATACATCAATAACGTAATATAACCTAACCTAACCCAACCTATCATCTCGGCGGTAATATTTGACAACATTCCTGACGAGTTGGCCTCTACGTCTCCGTGGGACCTTCATATACATCAATAACGTAATATAACCTAACCTAACCCAACCTATCATCTCGGCGGTAATATTTGACAACATTCCTGTCGAGTTGGCCTCTACATCTCCGTGCGACCTTCATATACATCAATAACGTAATATCACCTAACGTAACCCAACCTAAGATCTCGGTACTAATATTTGACAACATTCCTGGCGAGTTGGCCTCTACGTCTCTGTTGGAATTTTATATACATCAATAACGTAATATCACCTAACCTAACCCAACCTAAGATCTCGGCACTAATATTTGACAACATTCCTGGCGAGTTGGCCTCTACGTCTCTGTGGGAATTTTATATACATCAATAACGTAATGTAACCTAACCTAACCCAACCTAACATCTCGGCACTAATATTTGACAACATTCCTGGCGAGTTGGCCTCTACCTCTCCGTGGGACCTTCATACACGTCAATAACGTAATATAATCTAGCCTAACCCAACCTATCATCTCGGCGGTAATATTTGACAGTATTCCTGACGAGTTGGCCTCTACGTCTCCGTGGGACTTTTATATACTATAATAACGTAATATAACCTAACCTAACCCAACCTATCATCTCGGCGGTAATATTTGACAACATTCCTGGCGAGTTGGCCTCTACGTCTCCGTGGGACTTTTATATACATCAATAACGTAATTTAACCTAAACTAAACCAACCTATCATCTCGGCGGTAATGTTTGACAACATTCCTCGCTTGATGGCCTCTACGTCTACGTGGGACCTTCATATACACCAGTAACGTAATATAACGTAACCTAAGCCAACCTATCATATCGGCGGTAATATTTGACAACATTCCTGGCGAGTTGGCCTCTACGTCTCCGTGGGACCTTCATATACACCAATAACGTAACATAACCTAACCTAACCCAACCTAACATCTCGGCGGTAATATTTGACAACATTCCTGGCGAGTTGGCTTCTACATCTCCGTGGGGCCTTCATATACATCAATAACGTAATATAATCAAACCTAACCAAACCTAACATCTCGGCGGTAATATTTGACAACATTCCTGACGAGTTGGCCTCTACGTCTCCGTGGGACTTTTATATACATCAATAACGTAATTCAACCTAACCTAAACCAACGTAACATCTCGGCAGTAATATTTGACAACATTCCTGGCTTGTTGGCCTCTATGTTTCCGTGGGACCTTTATATACATCAATAACGTAATTTAACCTAACCTAAACCAACGTAACATCTCGGCAGTAATATTTGACAACATTCCTGGCGAGCTGGCCTCTACGTCTCCGTGGAACCTTCATATACATCAATAACGTAATATAACCTAACCTAACCCAACCTATCATCTCGGCGGTAATATTTGACAACATTCCTGGCGAGTTGGCCTCTACGTCTCCGTGGGACTTTTATATACATCAATAACGTAATTTAACCTAACCTAAACCAACCTATCATCTCGGCGGTAATGTTTGACAACATTCCTCGCTTGATGGCCTCTACGTCTCCGTGGGACCTTCATATACACCAATAACGTAATATAACGTAACCTAAGTCAACCTATCATATCGGCGGTAATATTTGACAACATTCCTGGCGAGTTGGCCTCTACCTCTCCGTGAGACCTTCATATACATCAATAACGTAATATAATCTAACCTAACCCAACCTATCATCTCGGCGGTAATATTTGACAACATTCCTGGCGAGTTGGCCTCTACGTCTCCGTGGGACTTTTATATACATCAATAACGTAATTTAACCTAAACTAAACCAACCTATCATCTCGGCGGTAATGTTTGACAACATTCCTCGCTTGATGGCCTCTACGTCTACGTGGGACCTTCATATACACCAATAACGTAATATAACGTAACCTAAGCCAACCTATCATATCGGCGGTAATATTTGACAACATTCCTGGCGAGTTGGCCTCTACGTCTCCGTGGGACCTTCATATACACCAATAACGTAATATAACCTAACCTAACCCAACCTAACATCTCGGCGGTAATATTTGACAACATTCCTGGCGAGTTGGCTTCTACATCTCCGTGGGGCCTTCATATACATCAATAACGTAATATAACCTAACCTATCCCAAACTAATATCTCGGCACTAATATTTGACAACATTCCTGGCGAGTTGGCCTCTACGTCTCCGTGGGACCTTCATATACATCAATAACGTAATATAACCTAACCTAACCCAACCTAACATCTCGGCGGTAATATTTGACAACATTCCTGGCGTGTTGGCTTCTACGTCTCCGTGGGGCCTTCATATACATCAATAACGTAATATAATCAAACCTAACCCAACCTAACATCTCGGCGGTAATATTTGACAACATTCCCGACGAGTTGGCCTCTACGTCTCCGTGGGACTTTTATATACATCAATAACGTAATTTAACCTAACCTAAACCAACGTAACATCTCGGCAGTAATATTTGACAATATTCCTGGCTTGTTGGCCTCTATGTTTCCGTGGGACCTTTATATACATCAATAACGTAATTTAACCTAACCTAAACCAACGTAACATCTCGGCAGTAATATTTGACAACATTCCTGGCGAGTTGGCCTCTACGTCTCCGTGGAAACTTCATATACATCAATAACGTAATATAACCTAACCTAACCCAACCTATCATCTCGGCGGTAATATTTGACAACATTCCTGGCGAGTTGGCCTCTACGTCTCCGTGGGACTTTTATATACATCAATAACGTAATTTAACCTAACCTAAACCAACCTATCATCTCGGCGGTAATGTTTGACAACATTCCTCGCTTGATGGCCTCTACGTCTCCGTGGGATCTTCATATACACCAATAACGTAATATAACGTAACCTAAGCCAACCTATCATCTCGGCGGTAATATTTGACAACATTGCTGGCGAGTTGGCCTCTACGTCTCCGTCGGACCTTCATATACATCAATAACGTAATATAACCTAGCCTAAACCAACGTATCATCTCGGCGGTAATATTTGACAACATTCCTGACGAGTTGGCCTCTACGTCTCCGTGGGACTTTTATATACATCAATAACGTAATTTAACCTAACCTAAACCAACGTAACATCTCGGCAGAAATATTTGACAACATTCCTGGCTTGTTGGCCTCTATGTTTCCGTGGGACCTTTATATACATCAATAACGTAATATAACCTAACCTAACCCAATCTAACATCTCGGCGGTAATATTTGACAACATTCCTGGCGAGTTGGCCTCTACCTCTCCGTGAGACCTTCATATACATCAATAACGTAATATAATCTAACCTAACCCAACCTATCATCTCGGCGGTAATATTTGACAACATTCCTGGTCAGTTGGCCTCTGCATCTCCGTGGAACCTTCATATACATCAATAACGTAATATAACCTAACCCAACCTATCATCTCGGCGGTAATATTTGACAACATTCCTGGCGAGTTGGCCTCTACGTCTCCGTGGGACTTTTATATACATCAATAACGTAATTTAACCTAACCTAAACCTACGTAACATCTCGGCGGTAATATTTGACAACATTCCTGGCTTGATGGCCTCTACGTCTCCGTGGGACCTTCATATACATCAATAACATAATATTACCTAACCTAACCCAACCTATCATCTCGGCGGTAATACTTGACAACATTCCTGGCGAGTTGGCCTCTACGTCTCCGTGGGACCTTCATATACATCAATAACGTAATATAACCTAACCTAACCCAACCTATCATCTCGGCGGTAATATTTGACAACATTCCTGACGAGTTGGCCTCTACGTCTCCGTGGGACCTTCATATACATCAATAACGTAATATAACCTAGCCTAGCCCAACCTATCATCACGGCGGTAATATTTGACAACATTCCTGACGAGTTGGCCTCTACGTCTCCGTGGGACTTTTATATACATCAATAACGTAATTTAACCTAACCTAAACCAACGTAACTTCTCGGCAGTAATATTTGACAACATTCCTGGCTTGTTGGCCTCTATGTTTCCGTGGGACCTTTATATACATCAATAACGTAATATAACCTAACCTAACCCAATCTAACATCTCGGCGGTAATATTTGACAACATTCCTGGCGAGTTGGCCTCTACGTCTCCGTGGGACCTTCATATACATCAATAACGTAATATAACCTAACCTAACCCAACCTAACATCTCGGCGGTAATATTTGACAACATTCCTGGTCAGTTGGCCTCTGCGTCTCCGTGGAACCTTCATATACATCAATAACGTAATATAACCTAACCCAACCTATCATCTCGGCGGTAATATTTGACAACATTCCTGGCGAGTTGGCCTCTACGTCTCCGTGGGACTTTTATATACATCAATAACGTAATTTAACCTAACCTAAACCTACGTGACATCTCGGCGGTAATATTTGACAACATTCCTGGCTTGATGGCCTCTACGTCTCCGTGGGACCTTCATATACATCAATAACATAATATTACCTAACCTAACCCAACCTATCATCTCGGCGGTAATACTTGACAACATTCCTGGCGAGTTGGCCTCTACGTCTCCGTGGGACCTTCATATACATCAATAACGTAATATAACCTAACCTAACCCAACCTATCATCTCGGCGGTAATATTTGACAACATTCCTGACGAGTTGGGCTCTACGTCTCCGTGGGACCTTCATATACATCAATAACGTAATACAACCTAACCTAACCCAACCTATCATCTCGGCGGTAATACTTGACAACATTCCTGGCGAGTTGGCCTCTACGTCTCCGTGGGACCTTCATATACATCAATAACGTAATATAACCTAACCTAACCCAACCTATCATATCGGCGGTAATATTTGACAACATTCCTGGCGAGTTGGCCTCTACGTCTCCGTGGGACTTTTATATACATCAATAACGTAATTTAACCTAACCTAAACCAACGTAACATCTCGGCAGTAATATTTGACAACATTCCTGGCGAGTTGGCCTCTATCTCTCCGTGCGACCTTCATATACATCAATAACGTAATATAACGTTAACCTAACCCAACCTATCATATCGGCGGTAATATTTGACAACATTCCTGGCGAGTTGGCCTCTACGTCTCCGTGGGACCTTCATATACATCAATAACATAATATTACCTAACCTAACCCAACCTATCATCTCGGCGGTAATACTTGACAACATTCCTGGCGAGTTGGCCTCTACGTCTCCGTGGGACCTTCATATACATCAATAACATAATATTACCTAACCTAACCCAACCTATCATCTCGGCGGTAATACTTGACAACATTCCTGGCGAGTTGGCCTCTACGTCTCCGTGGGACCTTCATATACATCAATAACGTAATATAACCTAACCTAACCCAACCTATCATCTCGGCGGTAATATTTGACAACATACCTGACGAGTTGGCCTCTACGTCTCCGTGGGACCTTCATATACATCAATAACGTAATATAACCTAACCTAAACCAACCTATCATCTCGGCGGTAATATTTGACAACATTCCTGGCGAGATGGCCACTACGTCTCCGTGGGACTTTTATATACATCAATAACGTAATTTAACCTAACCTAAACCAACGTAACATCTCGGCAGTAATATTTGACAACATTGCTGGCTTGTTGGCCTCTATGTTTCCGTGGGACCTTTATATACATCAATAACGTAATATAACCTAGCCTAACCCAATCTAACATCTCGGCGGTAATATTTGACAACATTCCTGGCCTGATGGCCTCTACGTCTCCGTGGGACCTTTATATACATCAATAACATAGTATTACCTAACCTAACACAACCTATCATCTCGGCAGTAATATTTGACAACATTCCTGGCGAGTTGGCCTCTATCTCTCCGTGCGACCTTCATATACATCAATAACGTAATATAACCTAACCTAACCCAACCTATCATCTCGGCGGTAATATTTGACAACATTCCTGACGAGTTGGCCTCTACGTCTCCGTGGGACCTTCATATACATCAATAACGTAATAAAACCTAACCTAAACCAACCTATCATCTCGGCGGTAATATTTGACAACATTCCTGACGAGTTGGCCTCTACGTCTCCGTGGGACCTTCATATACATCAATAACGTAATATAACCTGACCTAACCCAACCTATCATCTCGGCGGTAATATTGGACAACATTCCTGACGAGTTGGCCTCTACGTCTCCGTGGGACCTTCATATACATCAATAACATAATATTACCTGACCTAACCCAACCTATCATCCCGGCGGTAATACTTGACAACATTCCTGGCGAGTTGGCCTCTACGTCTCCGTGGGACCTTCATATACATCAATAACGTAATATAACCTAACCTAACCCAACCTATCATATCGGCGGTAATATTTGACAACATTCCTGGCTTGATGGCCTCTACGTCTCCGTGGGACCTTCATATACATCAATAACATAATATTACCTAACCTAACCCAACCTATCATCTCGGCGGTAATACTTGACAACATTCCTGGCGAGTTGGCCTCTACGTCTCCGTGGGACCTTCATATACATCAATAACGTAATATAACCTGACCTAACCCAACCTATCATCTCGGCGGTAATATTGGACAACATTCCTGACGAGTTGGCCTCTACGTATCCGTGGGACCTTCATATCCATCAATAATATAATATTACCTAACCTAACCCAACCTATCATCTCGGCGGTAATACTTGACAACATTCCTGGCTTGATGGCCTCTACGTCTCCGTGGGACCTTCATATACATCAATAACATAATATTACCTAACCTAACCCAACCTATCATCTCGGCGGTAATACTTGACAACATTCCTGGCGAGTTGGCCTCTACGTCTCCGTGGGACCTTCATATACATCAATAACGTAATATAACCTAACCTAACCCAACCTATCATCTCGGCGGTAATATTTGACAACATTCCTGACGAGTTGGCCTCTACGTCTCCGTGGGACCTTCATATACATCAATAACGTAATATAACCTAACCTAAACCAACCTATCATCTCGGTGGTAATATTTGACAGTATTCCTGACGAGTTGGCCTCTACGTCTCCGTGTGACTTTTATATACATCTATAACGTAATTTAACCTAACCTAAACCAACGTAACATCTCGGCAGTAATATTTGACAACATTCCTGGCTTGTTGGCCTCTATGTTTCCGTGGGACCTTTATATACATCAATAACGTAATATAACCTAGCCTAACCCAATCTAACATCTCGGCGGTAATATTTGACAACATTCCTGGCCTGATGGCCTCTACGTCTCCGTGGGACCTTCATATACATCAATAACATAATATTACCTAACCTAACCCAACCTATCATCTCGGCGGTAATACTTGACAACATTCCTGGCGAGTTGGCCTCTACGTCTCCGTGGGACCTTCATATACATCAATAACGTAATATAACCTAACCTAACCCAACCTATCATCTCGGCGGTAATATTTGACAACATTCCTGACGAGTTGGCCTCTACGTCTCCGTGGGACCTTCATTACATCAATAACGTAATATAACCTAGCCTAGCCCAACCTATCATCACGGCGGTAATATTTGACAACATTCCTGACGAGTTGGCCTCTACGTCTCCGTGGGACTTTTATATACATCAATAACGTAATTTAACCTAAACTAAACCTACGTAACATCTCGGCGGTAATATTTGACAACATTCCTGGCGAGTTGGCCTCTGCCTCTCCGTGGGACCTTCATATACGTCAATAACGTAATATAATCTAACCTAACCCAACCTATCATCTCAGCGGTAATATTTGACAACATTCCTGGCGAGTTGGCCTCTACGTCTCCGTGGAACCTTCATATACATCAATAACGTAATATAACCTAACCTAACCCAACCTATCATCTCGGCGGTAATATTTGACAACATTCCTGGCGATTTGGCCTCTACGTCTCCGTGGGGCCTTCATATACATCAATAACGTAATCTAACCTAACCTAACCCAACCTAACTTCTCGGCGGTAATATTTGACAACATTCCTGGCGAGTTGGCCTCTACGTCTCCGTGGGACCTTCATATACATCAATAACATAATATTACCTAACCTAACCCAACCTATCATCTCGGCGGTAATATTTGACAACATTCGTGGCGAGTTGGCCTCTACGTCTGCGTGGGACTTTTATATACATCAATAACGTAATTTAACCTAACCTAAACCGACGTAACATCTCGGCGGTAATATTTGACAACATTCCTGGCGAGTTGGCCTCTACGTCTCCGTGGGACCTTCATATACATCAATAACGTAATATAACCTAACCTAACCCAACCTAACATCTCGGCGGTAATATTTGACAACATTCCTGACGATTTGGCCTGTACGTCTCCGTGGGACTTTTATATACATCAATAACGTAATTTAACATAACCTAAACCAACGTAACATCTCGGCAGTAATATTTGACAACATTCCTGGCTTGTTGGCCTCTATGTTTCCGTGGGACCTTTATATACATCAATAACGTAATATAACCTAACCTAACCCAATCTAACATCTCGGCGGTAATATTTGACAACATTCCTGGCGAGTTGGCCTCTACGTCTCCGTGGGACCTTCATATACATCAATAACGTAATATAACCTAACCTAAACCAACCTAACATCTCGGCGGTAATATTTGACAACATTCCTGGCGAGTTGGCCTCTACGTCTCCGTGGGACCTTCATATACATCAATAACGTAATATAACCTAACCTAACCGAACCTAACATCTCGGCGGTAATATTTGACAACATTACTGACGAGTTGGCCTGTACGTCTCCGTGGGACTTTTATATACATCAATAACGTAATTCAACATAACCTAAACCAACGTAACATCTCGGCAGTAATATTTGACAACATTCCTGGCTTGTTGGCCTCTATGTTTCCGTGGGACCTTTATATACATCAATAACGTAATATAACCTAACCTAACCCAATCTAACATCTCGGCGGTAATATTTGACAACATTCCTGGCGAGTTGGCCTCTACGTCTCCGTGGGACCTTCATATACATCAATAACGTAATATAACCTAACCTAAACCAACCTAACATCTCGGCGGTAATATTTGACAACATTCCTGGTCAGTTGGCCTCTACGTCTCCGTGGAACCTTCATATACATCAATAACGTAATGTAACCTAACCTAACCCAACCTATCATCTCGGCGGTAATATTTGACAACATTCCTGGCGAGTTGGCCTCTACGTCTCCGTGGGACCTTCATATACATCAATAACGTAATATAACCTAACCTAACCCAATCTAACATCTCGGCGGTAATATTTGACAACATTCCTGGCGAGTTGGCCTCTACGTGTCCGTGGGACCTTCATATACATCAATAACGTAATATAACCTAACCTAACCCAACCTAACATCTCGGCGGTAATATTTGACAACATTCCTGACGAGTTGGCCTCTACGTCTCCGTGGGACTTTTATATACATCAATAACGTAATTTAACATAACCTAAACCAACGGAACATCTCGGCAGTAATATTTGACAACATTCCTGGCTTGTTGGCCTCTATGTTTCCGTGGGACCTTTATATACATCAATAACGTAATATAACCTAACCTAACCCAATCTAACATCTCGGCGGTAATATTTGACAACATTCCTGGCGAGTTGGCCTCTACGTCTCCGTGGGACCTTCATATACATCAATAACGTAATATAACCTAACCTAAACCAACCTAACATCTCGGCGGTAATATTTGACAACATTCCTGGTCAGTTGGCCTCTACGTCTCCGTGGAAACTTCATATACATCAATAACGTAATGTAACCTAACCTAACCCAACCTATCATCTCGGCGGTAATATTTGACAACATTCCTGACGAGTTGGCCTCTACGTCTCCGTGGGACCTTCATATACATCAATAACGTAATATAACCTAGCCTAGCCCAACCTATCATCACGGCGGTAATATTTGACAACATTCCTGACGAGTTGGCCTCTACGTCTCCGTGGGACTTTTATATACATCAATAACGTAATTTAACCTAACCTAAACCAACGTAACATCTCGGCAGTAATATTTGACAACATTGCTGGCTTGTTGGCCTCTATGTTTCCGTGGGACCTTTATATACATCAATAACGTAATATCACCTAACCTAACCCAACCTAACATCTCGGCACTAATATTTGACAACATTCCTGGCGAGTTGGCCTCTACCTCTCCGTGGGACCTTCATATACGTCAATAACGTAATATAACCTAACCTAACCCAACCTAACATCTCGGCACTAATATTTGACAACATTCCTGGCGAGTTGGCCTCAACCTCTCCGTGGGACCTTCATATACGTCAATAACGTAATATAATCTAACCTAACCCAACCTATCATCTCGGCGGTAATATTTGACAACATTCCTGGTCAGTTGGCCTCTACGTCTCCGTGGAACCTTCGTATACATCAATAACGTAATATAACCTAACCTAACCCAACCTATCATCTCGGCGGTAATATTTGACAACATTCCTGGCGAGTTGGCCTCTACCTCCCCGTGCTACCTTCATATACATCAATAACGTAATATAACCTAACCTAAACCTACGTAACATCTCGGCGGTAATGTTTGACAACATTCCTGGCTTGATGGCCTCTACGTCTCCGTGGGACCTTCATATACATCAATAACGTAATATAACGTAACCTAAACCAACCTATCATATCGGCGGTAATATTTGACAATATTCCTGGCGAGTTGGCCTCTACGTCTCCGTGGGACCTTCATATACATCAATAACGTAATATAACCTAACCTAACCCAACCTAACATCTCGGCACTAATATTTGACGACATTCCTGGCGAGTTGGCCTCTATTTCTCCGTGCGACCTTCATATACATCAATAACGTAATATAACGTAACCTAACCCAACCTATCATATCGGCGGTAATATTTGACAACATTCCTGGAGAGTTGGCCTCTACCTCTCCGTGCGACCTTCATATACATCAATAACGTAATATAACGTAACCGAAACCAACCTATCATATCGGCGGTAATATTTGAAAACATTCCTGTCGATGTTGGCCTCTACGTCTCCGTGGGACTTTTATATACATCAAAACGTAATTTAACCTAACCTAACCCAACGTAACATCTCGGCGGTAATATTTGACAACATTCCTGGGGAGTTGGCCTCTGCGTGTCCGTCGGACCTTCATATACATCAATAACGTAATATAACCTAACCTAACCCAACCTATCATCTCGGCAGTAATATTTGACAACATTCCTGGCGATTTGGCCTCTACGTCTCTGTGGGGCCTTCATATACATCAATAACGTAATCTAACCTAACCTAACCCAACCTAACTTCTCGGCGGTAATATTTCACAACATTCCTGGCGAGTTGGCCTCTACGCCTCCGTGGGACCTTCATATACATCAATAACGTAATATAATCTAACCTAACCCAACCTATCATCTCGGCGGTAATATTTGACAACATTCCTGGTCAGTTGGCCTCTACGTCTCCGTGGAACCTTCGTATACATCAATAACGTAATATAACCTAACCTAACCCAACCTATCATCTCGGCGGTAATATTTGACAACATTCCTGGCGAGTTGGCCTCTACGTCTCCGTGGGGCCTTCATATACATCAATAACGTAATATAACCAAACCTAACCCAACCTAAGATCTCGGCACTAATATTTGACAACATTCCTGGCATGATGGTCTCTAGGTCTCCGTGGGACCTTCATAAACATCAATAACGTAATATAACGTAACCTAAACCAACCTATCATATCGGCGGTAATATTTGACAATATTTCTGGCGAGTTGGCCTCTACGTCTCCGTGGGACCTTCATATACATCAATAACGTAATCTAACCTAACCTATCCCAACCTAACATCTCGGCACTAATATTTCACAACATTCCTGGCGAGTTGGCCTCTACCTCTCCGTGCGACCTTCATATACATCAATAACGTAATATAACGTAACCTAACCCAACCTATCATATCGGCGGTAATATTTGACAACATTCCTGGCGAGTTGGCCTCTACCTCCCCGTGCTACCTTCATATACATCAATAACGTAATATAACCTAACCTAAACCTACGTAACATCTCGGCGGTAATGTTTGACAACATTCCTGGCTTGATGGCCTCTACGTCTCCGTGGGACCTTCATATACATCAATAACGTAATATAACGTAACCTAAACCAACCTATCATATCGGCGGTAATATTTGACAATATTCCTGGCGAGTTGGCCTCTACGTCTCCGTGGGACCTTCATATACATCAATAACGTAATATAACCTAACCTAACCCAACCTAACATCTCGGCACTAATATTTGACGACATTCCTGGCGAGTTGGCCTCTATTTCTCCGTGCGACCTTCATATACATCAATAACGTAATATAACGTAACCTAACCCAACCTATCATATCGGCGGTAATATTTGACAACATTCCTGGAGAGTTGGCCTCTACCTCTCCGTGCGACCTTCATATACATCAATAACGTAATATAACGTAACCGAAACCAACCTATCATATCGGCGGTAATATTTGAAAACATTCCTGTCGAGTTGGCCTCTACGTCTCCGTGGGACTTTTATATACATCAAAACGTAATTTAACCTAACCTAACCCAACGTAACATCTCGGCGGTAATATTTGACAACATTCCTGGGGAGTTGGCCTCTGCGTGTCCGTCGGACCTTCATATACATCAATAACGTAATATAACCTAACCTAACCCAACCTATCATCTCGGCAGTAATATTTGACAACATTCCTGGCGATTTGGCCTCTACGTCTCCGTGGGGCCTTCATATACATCAATAACGTAATCTAACCTAACCTAACCCAACCTAACTTCTCGGCGGTAATATTTCACAACATTCCTGGCGAGTTGGCCTCTACGCCTCCGTGGGACCTTCATATACATCAATAACGTAATATAATCTAACCTAACCCAACCTATCATTTCGGCGGTAATATTTGACAACATTCCTGGTCATTTGGCCTCTACGTCACCGTGGAAACTTCATATACATCAATAACGTAATATAACCTAACCTAACCCAACCTATCATCTCGGCGGTAATATTTGACAACATTCCTGGCGAGTTGGCCTCTACGCCTCCGTGCGACCTTCATATACATCAATAACGTAATATAACCTAACCTGAACCAACCTATCATCACGGCGGTAATATTTGACAACATTCCTGGCGAGTTGCCCTCTACGTCTCCATGGGACTTTTATATACATCAATAACGTAATTTAACCTAACCTAAACCTACGTAACATCTCGGCGGTAAAATGTGACAACATTCCTGGCTTGATGGCCTCTACGTCTCCGTGGGACCTTCATATACATCAATAACGTAATATAACGTAACCTAAACCAACCTATCATATCGGCGGTAATATTTGACAACATTCCTGGCGAGTTGGCCTCTACGTCTCCGTGGGACCTTCATATACATCAATAACGTAACATAACCTGACCTAACCCAACCTAAGATCTCGGCACTAATATTTGACAACATTCCAGGCGAATTGGCCTCTACGTCTCCGTGGGAATTTTATATACATCAATAACGTAATATAACCTAACCTAACCCAACCTAACATCGCGGCACTAATATTTGACAACATTCCTGGTCAGTTGGCCTCTACGTCTCCGTGGAACCTTCGTATACATCAATAACGTAATATAACCTAACCTAACCCAACCTATCATCTCGGCGGTAATATTTGACAACATTCCTGGCGAGTTGGCCTCTACGTCTCCGTGGGGCCTTCATATACATCAATAACGTAATATAACCAAACCTAACCCAACCTAAGATCTCGGCACTAATATTTGACAACATTCCTGGCATGATGGTCTCTAGGTCTCCGTGGGACCTTCATAAACATCAATAACGTAATATAACGTAACCTAAACCAACCTATCATATCGGCGGTAATATTTGACAATATTTCTGGCGAGTTGGCCTCTACGTCTCCGTGGGACCTTCATATACATCAATAACGTAATCTAACCTAACCTATCCCAACCTAACATCTCGGCACTAATATTTCACAACATTCCTGGCGAGTTGGCCTCTACCTCTCCGTGCGACCTTCATATACATCAATAACGTAATATAACGTAACCTAACCCAACCTATCATATCGGCGGTAATATTTGACAACATTCCTGGCGAGTTGGCCTCTACCTCCCCGTGCTACCTTCATATACATCAATAACGTAATATAACCTAACCTAAACCTACGTAACATCTCGGCGGTAATGTTTGACAACATTCCTGGCTTGATGGCCTCTACGTCTCCGTGGGACCTTCATATACATCAATAACGTAATATAACGTAACCTAAACCAACCTATCATATCGGCGGTAATATTTGACAATATTCCTGGCGAGTTGGCCTCTACGTCTCCGTGGGACCTTCATATACATCAATAACGTAATATAACCTAACCTAACCCAACCTAACATCTCGGCACTAATATTTGACGACATTCCTGGCGAGTTGGCCTCTATTTCTCCGTGCGACCTTCATATACATCAATAACGTAATATAACGTAACCTAACCCAACCTATCATATCGGCGGTAATATTTGACAACATTCCTGGAGAGTTGGCCTCTACCTCTCCGTGCGACCTTCATATACATCAATAACGTAATATAACGTAACCGAAACCAACCTATCATATCGGCGGCAATATTTGAAAACATTCCTGTCGAGTTGGCCTCTACGTCTCCGTGGGACTTTTATATACATCAAAACGTAATTTAACCTAACCTAACCCAACGTAACATCTCGGCGGTAATATTTGACAACATTCCTGGGGAGTTGGCCTCTGCGTGTCCGTCGGACCTTCATATACATCAATAATGTAATATAACCTAACCTAACCCAACCTATCATCTCGGCAGTAATATTTGACAACATTCCTGGCGATTTGGCCTCTACGTCTCCGTGGGGCCTTCATATACATCAATAACGTAATCTAACCTAACCTAACCCAACCTAACTTCTCGGCGGTAATATTTCACAACATTCCTGGCGAGTTGGCCTCTACGCCTCCGTGGGACCTTCATATACATCAATAACGTAATATAATCTAACCTAACCCAACCTATCATTTCGGCGGTAATATTTGACAACATTCCTGGCGAGTTGGCCTCTACGTCTCCGTGGGACCTTCATATACATCAATAACGTAATATAACCTGACCTAACCCAACCTAAGATCTCGGCACTAATATTTGACAACATTCCAGGCGAATTGGCCTCTACGTCTCCGTGGGAATTTTATATACATCAATAACGTAATATAACCTAACCTAACCCAACCTAACATCGCGGCACTAATATTTGACAACATTCCTGGCGAGTTGGCCTCTACCTCTCCGTGGGACCTTCATATACATCAATAACGTAATATAATCTAACCTAACCCAACCTATCATCTCGGCGGTAATATTTGACAACATTCCTGGCGAGTTGGCCTCTACGTCTCCGTGGGGCCTTCATATACATCAATAACGTAATATAACCAAACCTAACCCAACCTAAGATCTCGGCACTAATATTTGACAACATTCCTGGCATGATGGTCTCTAGGTCTCCGTGGGACCTTCATAAACATCAATAACGTAATATAACGTAACCTAAACCAACCTATCATATCGGCGTTAATATTTGACAATATTTCTGGCGAGTTGGCCTCTACGTCTCCGTGGGACCTTCATATACATCAATAACGTAATATAACCTAACCTATCCCAACCTAACATCTCGGCACTAATATTTCACAACATTCCTGGCGAGTTGGCCTCTACCTCTCCGTGCGACCTTCATATACATCAATAACGTAATATAACGTAACCTAACCCATCCTATCATATCGGCGGTAATATTTGACAACATTCCTGGTCAGTTGGCCTCTACGTCTCCGTGGGACCTCTCATATACATCAATAACGTAATATAACGTAACCTAAACCAACCTATCATATCGGCGGTAATATTTGACAACATTCCTGGCGAGTTGGCCTCTACGTCTCCGTGGGACCTTCATATACATCAATAACGTAATATAACCTGACCTAACCCAACCTAAGATCTCGGCACTAATATTTGACAACATTCCAGGCGAATTGGCCTCTACGTCTCCGTGGGAATTTTATATACATCAATAACGTAATATAACCTAACCTATCCCAACCTAACATCGCGGCACTAATATTTGACAACATTCCTGGCGAGTTGGCCTCTACCTCTCCGTGGGACCTTCATATACATCAATAACGTAATATAATCTAACCTAACCCAACCTAACATCTCGGCGGTAATATTTGACAACATTCCTGGTCAGTTGGCCTCTACGTCTCCGTGGAACCTTCATATACATCAATAACGTAATATAACCTAACCTAGCCCAACCTATCATCTCGGCGGTAATATTCGACAACATTCCTGGCGAGTTGGCCTCTACGTCTCCGTGGGACCTTCATATACATCAATAACGTAATATAACGTAACCTAAACCAACCTATCATATCGGCGGTAATATTTGAAAACGTTCTTGTCGATGTTGGCCTCTACGTCTCCGTGGGACCTTCATATACATCAATAACGTAATATCACCTAACCTAACCCAACCTAAGATCTCGGCACTAATATTTGACAACATTCCTGGCGAGTTGGCCTCTACGTCTCTGTGGGAATTTTATATACATCATTAACGTAATATAACCTAACCTAACCCAACCTAACATCTCGGCACTAATATTTGACAACATTCCTGTCGAGTTGGCCTCTACGTCTCCGTGGGACTTTTATATACATCAATAACGTAATTTAACCTAACCTAACCCAACATTACATCTCGGCGGTAATATTTGACAACATTCCTGGCGAGTTGGCCTCTACGTCTCCGTGGGGCATTCATATACATCAATAACGTAATATAACCTAACATAACCCAGCCTAACATCTCGGCGGTAATATTTGAGAACATTCCTGGCGATTTGGCCTCTACGTCTCCGTGGGATCTTCATATACATCAATAACGTAAGATAACCTAACGTAACACAACTTATCCTCTCGGCAGTAATATTTGACAACATTCCTGGCTTGTTGGCCCCTATGTTTCCGTGGGACCTTTATATACATCAATAACGTAATATAACCTAACCTAGCCCAACCTATCATCTCGGCGGTAATATTTAACAACATTCCTGGTCAGTTGGCATCTACGTCACCGTGGAACCTTCATATACATCAATAACGTAATATAACCTAACCTAACCCAACCTATCATCTCGGCGGTAATATTTGACAACATTCCTGGCGAGTTGGCCTCTACGTCCCCGTGGGACTTTTATATACATCAATAACGTAATTTAACCTAACCTAAACCTACGTAACATCTCGGCGGTAATATGTGACAACATTCCTGGCTTGATGGCCTCTACGTGTCCGTGGGACATTCATATACATCAATAACGTAATATAACCTAACCCAACCCAACCTAACATCTCGGCACTAATATTTGACAACATTCCTGGCGAGTTGGCCTCTACCTCTCCGTGCGACCTTCATATACATCAATAACGTAATATAACGTAACCTAAATCAACCTATCATATCGGCGGTAATATCTGACAACAGTCCTGTCGAGTTGGCCTCTACGTCTCCGTGGGACTTTTATATACATCAATAACGTAATTTAACCTAACCTAACCCAACATTACATCTCGGCGGTAATATTTGACAACATTCCTGGCGAGTTGGTCTCTACGTCTCCGTGGGACCTTCATATACATCAATAACGTAATATAACCTAACCTATCCCAAACTAATATCTCGGCACTAATATTTGACAACATTCCTGGCGAGTTGGCCTCTACCTCTCCGTGCGACCTTCATATACATCAATAACGTAATATCACCTAACGTAACCCAACGTAACATCTCGGTGGTAATATTTGACAACATTCATGGCTTGTTGGCCTCTATGTTTCCGTGGGACCTTTATATAAATCAATAACGTAATATTACCTAACCTAACCCAACTTAACATCTCGGCACTAATATTTGAAAACATTCCTGGCGAGTTGGCCTCTACCTCTCCGTGCGACCTTCATATACATCAATAACGTAATATAACGTAACCTAACCCAACCTATCATATCGGCGGTAATATTTGACAACATTCCTGGCGAGTTGGCCTCTACGTCTCCGTGGGACCTTCATATACATCAATAACGTAATATAACCTGACCTAACCCAACCTAAGATCTCGGCACTAATATTTGACAACATTCCAGGCGAATTGGCCTCTACGTCTCCGTGGGAATTTTATATACATCAATAACGTAATATAACCTAACCTAACCCAACCTAACATCGCGGCACTAATATTTGAAAACATTCCTGGCGAGTTGGCCTCTACCTCTCCGTGGGACCTTCATATACATCAATAACGTAATATAATCTAACCTAACCCAACCTATCATCTCGGCGGTAATATTTGACAACATTGCTGGTCAGTTGGCCTCTACGTCTCCGTGGAACCTTCATATACATCAATAACGTAATATAACCTAACCTAGCCCAACCTATCATCTCGGCGGTAATATTCGACAACATTCCTGGCGAGTTGGCCTCTACGTCTCCGTGGGACCTTCATATACATCAATAACGTAATATAACGTAACCTAAACCAACCTATCATCTCGGCGGTAATATTTGACAACATTCCTGGCGAGTTGGCCTCTACCTCTCCGTGGGACCTTCATATACATCAATAACGTAATATAATCTAACCTAACCCAACCTATCATCTCGGCGGTAATATTTGACAACATTCCTGGCGAGTTGGCCTCTACGTCTCCGTGGGGCCTTCATATACATCAATAACGTAATATAACCAAACCTAACCCAACCTAAGATCTCGGCACTAATATTTGACAACATTCCTGGCATGATGGTCTCTAGGTCTCCGTGGGACCTTCATAAACATCAATAACGTAATATAACGTAACCTAAACCAACCTATCATATCGGCGTTAATATTTGACAATATTTCTGGCGAGTTGGCCTCTACGTCTCCGTGGGACCTTCATATACATCAATAACGTAATATAACCTAACCTATCCCAACCTAACATCTCGGCACTAATATTTCACAACATTCCTGGCGAGTTGGCCTCTACCTCTCCGTGCGACCTTCATATACATCAATAACGTAATATAACGTAACCTAACCCATCCTATCATATCGGCGGTAATATTTGACAACATTCCTGGTCAGTTGGCCTCTACGTCTCCGTGGGACCTCTCATATACATCAATAACGTAATATAACGTAACCTAAACCAACCTATCATATCGGCGGTAATATTTGACAACATTCCTGGCGAGTTGGCCTCTACGTCTCCGTGGGACCTTCATATACATCAATAACGTAATATAACCTGACCTAACCCAACCTAAGATCTCGGCACTAATATTTGACAACATTCCAGGCGAATTGGCCTCTACGTCTCCGTGGGAATTTTATATACATCAATAACGTAATATAACCTAACCTATCCCAACCTAACATCGCGGCACTAATATTTGACAACATTCCTGGCGAGTTGGCCTCTACCTCTCCGTGGGACCTTCATATACATCAATAACGTAATATAATCTAACCTAACCCAACCTAACATCTCGGCGGTAATATTTGACAACATTCCTGGTCAGTTGGCCTCTACGTCTCCGTGGAACCTTCATATACATCAATAACGTAATATAACCTAACCTAGCCCAACCTATCATCTCGGCGGTAATATTCGACAACATTCCTGGCGAGTTGGCCTCTACGTCTCCGTGGGACCTTCATATACATCAATAACGTAATATAACGTAACCTAAACCAACCTATCATATCGGCGGTAATATTTGAAAACGTTCTTGTCGATGTTGGCCTCTACGTCTCCGTGGGACCTTCATATACATCAATAACGTAATATCACCTAACCTAACCCAACCTAAGATCTCGGCACTAATATTTGACAACATTCCTGGCGAGTTGGCCTCTACGTCTCTGTGGGAATTTTATATACATCATTAACGTAATATAACCTAACCTAACCCAACCTAACATCTCGGCACTAATATTTGACAACATTCCTGTCGAGTTGGCCTCTACGTCTCCGTGGGACTTTTATATACATCAATAACGTAATTTAACCTAACCTAACCCAACATTACATCTCGGCGGTAATATTTGACAACATTCCTGGCGAGTTGGCCTCTACGTCTCCGTGGGGCATTCATATACATCAATAACGTAATATAACCTAACATAACCCAGCCTAACATCTCGGCGGTAATATTTGAGAACATTCCTGGCGATTTGGCCTCTACGTCTCCGTGGGATCTTCATATACATCAATAACGTAAGATAACCTAACGTAACACAACTTATCCTCTCGGCAGTAATATTTGACAACATTCCTGGCTTGTTGGCCCCTATGTTTCCGTGGGACCTTTATATACATCAATAACGTAATATAACCTAACCTAGCCCAACCTATCATCTCGGCGGTAATATTTAACAACATTCCTGGTCAGTTGGCATCTACGTCACCGTGGAACCTTCATATACATCAATAACGTAATATAACCTAACCTAACCCAACCTATCATCTCGGCGGTAATATTTGACAACATTCCTGGCGAGTTGGCCTCTACGTCCCCGTGGGACTTTTATATACATCAATAACGTAATTTAACCTAACCTAAACCTACGTAACATCTCGGCGGTAATATGTGACAACATTCCTGGCTTGATGGCCTCTACGTGTCCGTGGGACATTCATATACATCAATAACGTAATATAACCTAACCCAACCCAACCTAACATCTCGGCACTAATATTTGACAACATTCCTGGCGAGTTGGCCTCTACCTCTCCGTGCGACCTTCATATACATCAATAACGTAATATAACGTAACCTAAATCAACCTATCATATCGGCGGTAATATCTGACAACAGTCCTGTCGAGTTGGCCTCTACGTCTCCGTGGGACTTTTATATACATCAATAACGTAATTTAACCTAACCTAACCCAACATTACATCTCGGCGGTAATATTTGACAACATTCCTGGCGAGTTGGTCTCTACGTCTCCGTGGGACCTTCATATACATCAATAACGTAATATAACCTAACCTATCCCAAACTAATATCTCGGCACTAATATTTGACAACATTCCTGGCGAGTTGGCCTCTACCTCTCCGTGCGACCTTCATATACATCAATAACGTAATATCACCTAACGTAACCCAACGTAACATCTCGGTGGTAATATTTGACAACATTCATGGCTTGTTGGCCTCTATGTTTCCGTGGGACCTTTATATAAATCAATAACGTAATATTACCTAACCTAACCCAACTTAACATCTCGGCACTAATATTTGAAAACATTCCTGGCGAGTTGGCCTCTACCTCTCCGTGCGACCTTCATATACATCAATAACGTAATATAACGTAACCTAACCCAACCTATCATATCGGCGGTAATATTTGACAACATTCCTGGCGAGTTGGCCTCTACGTCTCCGTGGGACCTTCATATACATCAATAACGTAATATAACCTGACCTAACCCAACCTAAGATCTCGGCACTAATATTTGACAACATTCCAGGCGAATTGGCCTCTACGTCTCCGTGGGAATTTTATATACATCAATAACGTAATATAACCTAACCTAACCCAACCTAACATCGCGGCACTAATATTTGAAAACATTCCTGGCGAGTTGGCCTCTACCTCTCCGTGGGACCTTCATATACATCAATAACGTAATATAATCTAACCTAACCCAACCTATCATCTCGGCGGTAATATTTGACAACATTGCTGGTCAGTTGGCCTCTACGTCTCCGTGGAACCTTCATATACATCAATAACGTAATATAACCTAACCTAGCCCAACCTATCATCTCGGCGGTAATATTCGACAACATTCCTGGCGAGTTGGCCTCTACGTCTCCGTGGGACCTTCATATACATCAATAACGTAATATAACGTAACCTAAACCAACCTATCATCTCGGCGGTAATATTTGACAACATTCCTGGCGAGTTGGCCTCTACGTCCCCGTGGGACTTTTATATACATCAATAACGTAATTTAACCTAACCTAAACCTACGTAACATCTCGGCGGTAATATGTGACAACATTCCTGGCTTGATGGCCTCTACGTGTCCGTGGGACATTCATATACATCAATAACGTAATATAACCTAACCCAACCCAACCTAACATCTCGGCACTAATATTTGACAACATTCCTGGCGAGTTGGCCTCTACCTCTCCGTGCGACCTTCATATACATCAATAACGTAATATAACGTAACCTAAATCAACCTATCATATCGGCGGTAATATCTGACAACAGTCCTGTCGAGTTGGCCTCTACGTCTCCGTGGGACCTTTATATACATCAATAACGTAATTTAACCTAACCTAACCCAACATTACATCTCGGCGGTAATATTTGACAACATTCCTGGCGAGTTGGTCTCTACGTCTCCGTGGGACCTTCATATACATCAATAACGTAATATAACCTAACCTATCCCAAACTAATATCTCGGCACTAATATTTGACAACATTCCTGGCGAGTTGGCCTCTACCTCTCCGTGCGACCTTCATATACATCAATAACGTAATATCACCTAACGTAACCCAACGTAACATCTCGGTGGTAATATTTGACAACATTCATGGCTTGTTGGCCTCTATGTTTCCGTGGGACCTTTATATAAATCAATAACGTAATATTACCTAACCTAACCCAACTTAACATCTCGGCACTAATATTTGAAAACATTCCTGGCGAGTTGGCCTCTACCTCTCCGTGCGACCTTCATATACATCAATAACGTAATATAACGTAACCTAACCCAACCTATCATATCGGCGGTAATATTTGACAACATTCCTGGCGAGTTGGCCTCTACGTCTCCGTGGGACCTTCATATACATCAATAACGTAATATAACCTGACCTAACCCAACCTAAGATCTCGGCACTAATATTTGACAACATTCCAGGCGAATTGGCCTCTACGTCTCCGTGGGAATTTTATATACATCAATAACGTAATATAACCTAACCTAACCCAACCTAACATCGCGGCACTAATATTTGACAACATTCCTGGCGAGTTGGCCTCTACCTCTCCGTGGGACCTTCATATACATCAATAACGTAATATAATCTAACCTAACCCAACCTATCATCTCGGCGGTAATATTTGACAACATTGCTGGTCAGTTGGCCTCTACGTCTCCGTGGAACCTTCATATACATCAATAACGTAATATAACCTAACCTAGCCCAACCTATCATCTCGGCGGTAATATTCGACAACATTCCTGGCGAGTTGGCCTCTACGTCTCCGTGGGACCTTCATATACATCAATAACGTAATATAACGTAACCTAAACCAACCTATCATCTCGGCGGTAATATTTGACAACATTCCTGGCGAGTTGGCCTCTACGTCCCCGTGGGACTTTTATATACATCAATAACGTAATTTAACCTAACCTAAACCTACGTAACATCTCGGCGGTAATATGTGACAACATTCCTGGCTTGATGGCCTCTACGTCTCCGTGGGACATTCATATACATCAATAACGTAATATAACCTAACCCAACCCAACCTAACATCTCGGCACTAATATTTGACAACATTCCTGGCGAGTTGGCCTCTACCTCTCCGTGCGACCTTCATATACATCAATAACGTAATATAACGTAACCTAAATCAACCTATCATATCGGCGGTAATATCTGACAACAGTCCTGTCGAGTTGGCCTCTACGTCTCCGTGGGACTTTTATATACATCAATAACGTAATTTAACCTAACCTAACCGAACATTACATCTCGGCGGTAATATTTGACAACATTCCTGGCGAGTTGGTCTCTACGTCTCCGTGGGACCTTCATATACATCAATAACGTAATATAACCTAACCTATCCCAAACTAATATCTCGGCACTAATATTTGACAACATTCCTGGCGAGTTGGCCTCTACCTCTCCGTGCGACCTTCATATACATCAATAACGTAATATCACCTAACGTAACCCAACCTAAGATCTCGGTACTAATATTTGACAACATTCCTGGCGAGTTGGCCTCTACGTCTCTGTGGGAATTTTGTATACATCAATAACGTAATATAACCTAACCTAACCCAACCTAACATCTCGGCACTAATATTTGACAACATTCCTGACGAGTTGGCCTCTACCTCTCCGTGGGACCTTCATATACGTCAATAACGTAATATAATCTAACCTAACCCAAGCTATCATCTCGGCGGTAATATTTGACAACATTCCTGGTCAGTTGGCCTCTACGTCTCCGTGGAACCTTCATATACATCAATAACGTAATATAACCTAACCTAACCCAACCTATCATCTCGGCGGTAATATTTGACAGCATTCCTGGCGAGTTGGCCTCTACGTCTCCGTGGGGCCTTCATATACATCAATAACGTAATATAACCAAACCTAACCCAACCTAACATCTCGGCGGTAATTTTTGACAACATTCCTGGCGAGTTGGCCTCTACGCCTCCATGCGACCTTCATATACATCAATAACGTAATATAACCTAACCTGAACCAACCTATCATCACGGCGGTAATATTTGACAACATTCCTGGCGAGTTGGCCTCTACGTCTCCATGGGACTTTTATATACATCAATAACGTAATTTAACCTAACCTAAACCTACGTAACATCTCGGCGGTAAAATGTGACAACATTTCTGGCTTGATGGCCTCTACGTCTCCGTGGGACCTTCATATACATCAATAACGTAATATAACGTAACCTAAACCAACCTATCATATCGGCGGTAATATTTGACAATAATCCTGGCGAGTTGGCCTCTACGTATCCGTGGGACCTTTATATACATCAATAACGTAATATGACCTAACCTAACCCAACCTGTCATATCGGTGGTAATATTTGACAACATTCCTGGCTTGTTGGCCTCTACGTCTCCGTGGGACCTTCATATACATCAATAACGTAATTTAACCTAACCTAAACCAACGTAACATCTCGGTGGTAATATTTGACAACATTCATGGCTTGTTGGCCTCTATGTTTCCGTGGGACCTTTATATACATCAATAACGTAATATTACCTAACCTAACCCAACTTAACATCTCGGCACTAATATTTGAAAACATTCCTGGCGAGTTGGCCTCTACCTCTCCGTGCGACCTTCATATACATCAATAACGTAATATAACGTAACCTAACCCAACCTATCATATCGGCGGTAATATTTGACAACATTCCTGGCGAGTTGGCCTCTACGTCTCCGTGGGGCCTTCATATACATCAATAACGTAATATAACCAAACCTAACCCAACCTAAGATCTCGGCACTAATATTTGACAACATTCCTGGCATGATGGTCTCTAGGTCTCCGTGGGACCTTCATAAACATCAATAACGTAATATAACGTAACCTAAACCAACCTATCATATCGGCGTTAATATTTGACAATATTTCTGGCGAGTTGGCCTCTACGTCTCCGTGGGACCTTCATATACATCAATAACGTAATATAACCTAACCTATCCCAACCTAACATCTCGGCACTAATATTTCACAACATTCCTGGCGAGTTGGCCTCTACCTCTCCGTGCGACCTTCATATACATCAATAACGTAATATAACGTAACCTAACCCATCCTATCATATCGGCGGTAATATTTGACAACATTCCTGGTCAGTTGGCCTCTACGTCTCCGTGGGACCTCTCATATACATCAATAACGTAATATAACGTAACCTAAACCAACCTATCATATCGGCGGTAATATTTGACAACATTCCTGGCGAGTTGGCCTCTACGTCTCCGTGGGACCTTCATATACATCAATAACGTAATATAACCTGACCTAACCCAACCTAAGATCTCGGCACTAATATTTGACAACATTCCAGGCGAATTGGCCTCTACGTCTCCGTGGGAATTTTATATACATCAATAACGTAATATAACCTAACCTATCCCAACCTAACATCGCGGCACTAATATTTGACAACATTCCTGGCGAGTTGGCCTCTACCTCTCCGTGGGACCTTCATATACATCAATAACGTAATATAATCTAACCTAACCCAACCTAACATCTCGGCGGTAATATTTGACAACATTCCTGGTCAGTTGGCCTCTACGTCTCCGTGGAACCTTCATATACATCAATAACGTAATATAACCTAACCTAGCCCAACCTATCATCTCGGCGGTAATATTCGACAACATTCCTGGCGAGTTGGCCTCTACGTCTCCGTGGGACCTTCATATACATCAATAACGTAATATAACGTAACCTAAACCAACCTATCATATCGGCGGTAATATTTGAAAACGTTCTTGTCGATGTTGGCCTCTACGTCTCCGTGGGACCTTCATATACATCAATAACGTAATATCACCTAACCTAACCCAACCTAAGATCTCGGCACTAATATTTGACAACATTCCTGGCGAGTTGGCCTCTACGTCTCTGTGGGAATTTTATATACATCATTAACGTAATATAACCTAACCTAACCCAACCTAACATCTCGGCACTAATATTTGACAACATTCCTGTCGAGTTGGCCTCTACGTCTCCGTGGGACTTTTATATACATCAATAACGTAATTTAACCTAACCTAACCCAACATTACATCTCGGCGGTAATATTTGACAACATTCCTGGCGAGTTGGCCTCTACGTCTCCGTGGGGCATTCATATACATCAATAACGTAATATAACCTAACATAACCCAGCCTAACATCTCGGCGGTAATATTTGAGAACATTCCTGGCGATTTGGCCTCTACGTCTCCGTGGGATCTTCATATACATCAATAACGTAAGATAACCTAACGTAACACAACTTATCCTCTCGGCAGTAATATTTGACAACATTCCTGGCTTGTTGGCCCCTATGTTTCCGTGGGACCTTTATATACATCAATAACGTAATATAACCTAACCTAGCCCAACCTATCATCTCGGCGGTAATATTTAACAACATTCCTGTTCAGTTGGCATCTACGTCACCGTGGAACCTTCATATACATCAATAACGTAATATAACCTAACCTAACCCAACCTATCATCTCGGCGGTAATATTTGACAACATTCCTGGCGAGTTGGCCTCTACGTCCCCGTGGGACTTTTATATACATCAATAACGTAATTTAACCTAACCTAAACCTACGTAACATCTCGGCGGTAATATGTGACAACATTCCTGGCTTGATGGCCTCTACGTGTCCGTGGGACATTCATATACATCAATAACGTAATATAACCTAACCCAACCCAACCTAACATCTCGGCACTAATATTTGACAACATTCCTGGCGAGTTAGCCTCTACCTCTCCGTGCGACCTTCATATACATCAATAACGTAATATAACGTAACCTAAATCAACCTATCATATCGGCGGTAATATCTGACAACAGTCCTGTCGAGTTGGCCTCTACGTCTCCGTGGGACTTTTATATACATCAATAACGTAATTTAACCTAACCTAACCCAACATTACATCTCGGCGGTAATATTTGACAACATTCCTGGCGAGTTGGTCTCTACGTCTCCGTGGGACCTTCATATACATCAATAACGTAATATAACCTAACCTATCCCAAACTAATATCTCGGCACTAATATTTGACAACATTCCTGGCGAGTTGGCCTCTACCTCTCCGTGCGACCTTCATATACATCAATAACGTAATATCACCTAACGTAACCCAACGTAACATCTCGGTGGTAATATTTGACAACATTCATGGCTTGTTGGCCTCTATGTTTCCGTGGGACCTTTATATAAATCAATAACGTAATATTACCTAACCTAACCCAACTTAACATCTCGGCACTAATATTTGAAAACATTCCTGGCGAGTTGGCCTCTACCTCTCCGTGCGACCTTCATATACATCAATAACGTAATATAACGTAACCTAACCCAACCTATCATATCGGCGGTAATATTTGACAACATTCCTGGCGAGTTGGCCTCTACGTCTCCGTGGGACCTTCATATACATCAATAACGTAATATAACCTGACCTAACCCAACCTAAGATCTCGGCACTAATATTTGACAACATTCCAGGCGAATTGGCCTCTACGTCTCCGTGGGAATTTTATATACATCAATAACGTAATATAACCTAACCTAACCCAACCTAACATCGCGGCACTAATATTTGACAACATTCCTGGCGAGTTGGCCTCTACCTCTCCGTGGGACCTTCATATACATCAATAACGTAATATAATCTAACCTAACCCAACCTATCATCTCGGCGGTAATATTTGACAACATTGCTGGTCAGTTGGCCTCTACGTCTCCGTGGAACCTTCATATACATCAATAACGTAATATAACCTAACCTAGCCCAACCTATCATCTCGGCGGTAATATTCGACAACATTCCTGGCGAGTTGGCCTCTACGTCTCCGTGGGACCTTCATATACATCAATAACGTAATATAACGTAACCTAAACCAACCTATCATCTCGGCGGTAATATTTGACAACATTCCTGGCGAGTTGGCCTCTACGTCCCCGTGGGACTTTTATATACATCAATAACGTAATTTAACCTAACCTAAACCTACGTAACATCTCGGCGGTAATATGTGACAACATTCCTGGCTTGATGGCCTCTACGTGTCCGTGGGACATTCATATACATCAATAACGTAATATAACCTAACCCAACCCAACCTAACATCTCGGCACTAATATTTGACAACATTCCTGGCGAGTTGGCCTCTACCTCTCCGTGCGACCTTCATATACATCAATAACGTAATATAACGTAACCTAAATCAACCTATCATATCGGCGGTAATATCTGACAACAGTCCTGTCGAGTTGGCCTCTACGTCTCCGTGGGACTTTTATATACATCAATAACGTAATTTAACCTAACCTAACCCAACATTACATCTCGGCGGTAATATTTGACAACATTCCTGGCGAGTTGGTCTCTACGTCTCCGTGGGACCTTCATATACATCAATAACGTAATATAACCTAACCTATCCCAAACTAATATCTCGGCACTAATATTTGACAACATTCCTGGCGAGTTGGCCTCTACCTCTCCGTGCGACCTTCATATACATCAATAACGTAATATCACCTAACGTAACCCAACGTAACATCTCGGTGGTAATATTTGACAACATTCATGGCTTGTTGGCCTCTATGTTTCCGTGGGACCTTTATATAAATCAATAACGTAATATTACCTAACCTAACCCAACTTAACATCTCGGCACTAATATTTGAAAACATTCCTGGCGAGTTGGCCTCTACCTCTCCGTGCGACCTTCATATACATCAATAACGTAATATAACGTAACCTAACCCAACCTATCATATCGGCGGTAATATTTGACAACATTCCTGGCGAGTTGGCCTCTACGTCTCCGTGGGAAATTTATATACATCAATAACGTAATATAACCTAACCTAACCCAACCTAATATCTCGGCACTAATATTTGACATCATTCCTGGCGAGTTGGCCTCTACGTCTCCGTGGGACTTTTATATACATCAATAACGTAATATAACGTAACCTAACCCAACGTAACATCCCGGCGGTAATATTTGACAACATTCCTGGCGAGTTGGCCTCTACGTCTCCGTGGGACTTTTATATACATCAATAACGTAATATAACGTAACCTAACCCAACGTAACATCTCGGCGGTAATATTTGACAACATTCCTGGCGAGTTGGCCTCTACGTCTCCGTGGGGCATTCATATACATCAATAACGTAATATAACCTAACATCTCGGCGGTAATATTTGACAACATTCCTGGCGATTTGGCCTCTACGTCTCCGTGGGGCCTTCATATACATCAATAACGTAATCTAACCCAACCTAACCCAACCTATCATCTCGGCGGTAATATTTGACAACATTCCTGGCGAGTTGGCCTCTACGTCTCCGTGGGACCTTCATATACATCAATAACATAATATTACCTAACCTAACCCAACCTATCATCTCGGCGGTAATATTTGACAACATTTGTGGCGAGTTGGCCTCTACGTCTCCGTGGGACTTTTATATACAACAATAACGTAATTTAACCTAACCTAAACCGACGTAACATCTCGGCGGTAATATTTGACAATATTCCTGGCGAGTTGGCCTCTACGTCTCCGTGGGACCTTCGTATACATCAATAACGTAATTTAACCTAACCTAAACCAGCGTAACATCTTGGTGGTAATATTTGACAACATTCTTGGCGAGTTGGCCTCTACGTCTCTGTGGGAAATTTATATACATCAATAACGTAATATAACCTAACCTAACCTAACCTAATATCTCGGCACTAATATTTGACATCATTCCTGGCGAGTTGGCCTCTACGTCTCCGTGGGACTTTTATATACATCAATAACGTAATATAACGTAACCTAACCCAACGTAACATCTCGGCGGTAATATTTGACAACATTCCTGGCGAGTTGGCCTCTACGTCTCCGTGGGGCATTCATATACATCAATAACGTAATATAACCTAACATCTCGGCGGTAATATTTGACAACATTCCTGGCGAATTGGCCTCTACGTCTCCGTGGGACCTTCATATACATCAATAACATAATATTACCTAACCTAACCCAACCTATCATCTCGGCGGTAATATTTGACAACATTCGTGGCGAGTTGGCCTCTACGTCTCCGTGGGACCTTCATATACATCAATAACGTAATTTAACCTAACCTAAACCAACGTAACATCTCGGTGTTAATATGTGACAACATTCCTGGCTTGATGGCCTCTACGTCTCCGTGGGACCTTCATATACATCAATAACGTAATATAACGTAACCTAACCCAACCTATCATCTCGGCGGTAATATTTGACAACATTCCTGGCGAGTTGGACTCTACGTCTCCGTGGGACCTTCGTATACATCAATAACGTAATTTAACCTAACCAAAACCAACGTAACATCTCGGTGGTAATATTTGACAACATTCCTGGCTTGTTGTCCTCTACGTCTCCGTGGGACCTTCATATACATCAATAACGTAATTTAACCTAACCTAAACCAACGTAACATCTCGGTGTTAATATTTGACAACATTCCTGGCTTGTTGGCCTCTATCTTTCCGTGGGACCTTCATATTCATCAATAACGCAATATAACGTAACCTAAACCAACCTATCATATCGGCGGTAATATTTGAAAACATTCCTGCCGAGTTGGCCTCTACGACTCTGTGGGAAATTTATATACATCAATAACGTAATATAACCTAACCTAACCCAAACCTATCATCTCGGCGGTAATATTTGACAACATTCCTGGCGAGTTGGCCTCTACGTCTCCGTGGGACTTTTATATACATCAATAACGTAATATAACGTAACCTAACCCAACCTATCATCTCGGCGGTAATATTTGACAACATTCCTGGCGAGTTGGACTCTACGTCTCCGTGGGACCTTCATATACATCAATAACATAATATTACCTAACCTAACCCAACCTATCATCTCGGCGGTAATATTTGACAACATTCGTGGCGAGATGGCCTCTACGTCTCCGTGGAACCTTCATATACATCAATAACGTAATATAACCTAACCTAACCCAACGTATCATCTCGGCGGTAATATTTGACAACATTCCTGGCGAGTTGGCCTCTACGTCTCCGTGGGGCATTCATATACATCAATAACGTAATATAACCTAACATCTCGGCGGTAATATTTGACAACATTCCTGGCGATTTGGCCTCTACGTCTCCGTGGGGCCTTCATATACATCAATAACGTAATCTAACCTAACCTAACCCAACCTAACTTCTCGGCGGTAATATTTGACAACATTCCTGGCGAGTTGGCCTCTACGTCTCCGTGGGACCTTCATATACATCAATAACATAATATTACCTAACCTAACCCAACCTATCATCTCGGCGGTAATATTTGACAACATTTGTGGCGAGTTGGCCTCTACGTCTCCGTGGGACTTTTATATACAACAATAACGTAATTTAACCTAACCTAAACCGACGTAACATCTCGGCGGTAATATTTGACAATATTCCTGGCGAGTTGGCCTCTACGTCTCCGTGGGACCTTCGTATACATCAATAACGTAATTTAACCTAACCTAAACCAACGTAACATCTTGGTGGTAATATTTGACAACATTCTTGGCGAGTTGGCCTCTACGTCTCTGTGGGAAATTTATATACATCAATAACGTAATATAACCTAACCTAACCCAACCTAATATCTCGGCACTAATATTTGACATCATTCCTGGCGAGTTGGCCTCTACGCCTCCGTGGGACTTTTATATACATCAATAACGTAATATAACGTAACCTAACCCAACGTAACATCTCGGCGGTAATATTTGACAACATTCCTGGCGAGTTGGCCTCTACGTCTCCGTGGAGCATTCATATACATCAATAACGTAATATAACCTAACATCTCGGCGGTAATATTTGACAACATTCCTGGCGATTTGGCCTCTACGTCTCCGTGGGGCCTTCATATACATCAATAACGTAATCTAACCTAACCTAACCCAACCTATCATCTCGGCGGTAATATTTGACAACATTCCTGGCGAGTTGGCCTCTACGTCTCCGTGGGACCTTCATATACATCAATAACATAATATTACCTAACCTAACCCAACCTATCATCTCGACGGTAATATTTGACAACATTCGTGGCGAGTTGGCCTCTACGTCTGCGTGGGACTTTTATATACATCAATAACGTAATTTAACCTAACCTAAACCGACGTAACATCTCGGCGGTAATATTTGACAATATTCCTGGCGAGTTGGCCTCTACGTCTCCGTGGGACCTTCGTATACATCAATAACGTAATTTAACCTAACCAAAACCAACGTAACATCTCGGTGGTAATATTTGACAACATTCCTGGCTTGTTGTCCTCTACGTCTCCGTGGGACCTTCATATACATCAATAACGTAATTTAACCTAACCTAAACCAACGTAACATCTCGGTGTTAATATTTGACAACATTCCTGGCTTGTTGGCCTCTATCTTTCCGTGGGACCTTCATATTCATCAATAACGCAATATAACGTAACCTAAACCAACCTATCATATCGGCGGTAATATTTGAAAACATTCCTGCCGAGTTGGCCTCTACGAGTCTGTGGGAAATTTATATACATCAATACCGTAATATAACCTAACCTAACCCAAACCTATCATCTCGGCGGTAATATTTGACAACATTCCTGGCGAGTTGGCCTCTACGTCTCCGTGGGACTTTTATATACATCAATAACGTAATATAACGTAACCTAACCCAACCTATCATCTCGGCGGTAATATTTGACAACATTCCTGGCGAGTTGGACTCTACGTCTCCGTGGGACCTTCATATACATCAATAACATAATATTACCTAACCTAACCCAACCTATCATCTCGGCGGTAATATTTGACAACATTCGTGGCGAGATGGCCTCTACGTCTCCGTGGAACCTTCATATACATCAATAACGTAATATAACCTAACCTAACCCAACCTATCATCTCGGCGGTAATATTTGACAACATTCCTGGCGAGTTGGCCTCTACGCCTCCGTGCGACCTTCATATACATCAATAACGTAATATAACCTAACCTGAAGCAACCTATCATCTCGGCGGTAATATTTGACAACATTCCTGGCGAGTTGAGCTCTACGTCTCCGTGGGACCTTCATGTACATCAATAACGTAATATCACCTAACCTAACCCAACCTAAGATCTCGGCACTAATATTTGACAACATTCCTGGCGAGTTGGCCTCTACGTCTCCGTGGAACCTTCATATACATCAATAACATAATATAACCTAACCTAACCCAACCTATCATCTCGGCGGTAATATTTGACAACTTTCCTGGCGAGTTGGCCTCTACGTCTCCGTGGGACTTTTATATACATCAATAACTTAATTTAACATAACCTAAACCTACGTAACATCTCGGCGGTAATATGTGACAACATTCCTGGCGAGTTGGCCTCTACGTCTCCGTGGGACCTTCGTATACATCAATAACGTAATATAACGTAACCTAAACCAACCTATCATATCGGCGCTAATATTTGACAATATTCCTGGCGAGTTGGCCTCTACGTCTCCGTGGGACCTTTATATACATCAATAACGTAAGATAACCTAACCTAACCCAACCTATCATCTCGGCGGTAATATTTGACAACATTCCTGGCGAATTGGCCTCTACGTCTCCGTGGGACCTTCATATACATCAATAACATAATATTACCTAACCTAACCCAACCTATCATCTCGGCGGTAATATTTGACAACATTCGTGGCGAGTTGGCCTCTACGTCTCCGTGGGACTTTATTATACATCAATAACGTAATTTAACCTAACCTAAACCGACGTAACATCTCGGCGGTAATATTTGACAATATTCCTGGCGAGTTGGCCTCTACGTCTCCGTGGGACCTTCGTATACATCAATAACGTAATTTAACCTAACCTAAACCAACGTAACATCTCGGTGGTAATATTTGACAACATTCCTGGCTTGTTGGCCTCTACGTCTCCGTGGGACCTTCATATTCATCAATAACGCAATATAACGTAACCTAAACCAACCTATCATATCGGCGGTAATATTTGAAAACATTCCTGGCGAGTTGGCCTCTACGCCTCCGTGGGAAATTTATATACATCAATAACGTAATATAACCTAACCTAACCCAACCTAAGATCTCGGCACTAATATTTGACAACATTCCAGGCGAATTGGCCTCTACGTCTCCGTGGGAATTTTATATACATCAATAACGTAATATAACCTAACCTAACCCAACCTAACATCGCGGCACTAATATTTGACAACATTCCTGGCGAGTTCGCCTCTACCTCTCCGTGGGACCTTCATATACATCAATAACGTAATATAATCTAACCTAACCCAACCTATCATCTCGGCGGTAATATTTGACAACATTGCTGGTCAGTTGGCCTCTACGTCTCCGTGGAACCTTCATATACATCAATAACGTAATATAACCTAACCTAGCCCAACCTATCATCTCGGCGGTAATATTCGACAACATTCCTGGCGAGTTGGCCTCTACGTCTCCGTGGGACCTTCATATACATCAATAACGTAATATAACGTAACCTAAACCAACCTATCATCTCGGCGGTAATATTTGACAACATTCCTGGCGAGTTGGCCTCTACGTCCCCGTGGGACTTTTATATACATCAATAACGTAATTTAACCTAACCTAAACCTACGTAACATCTCGGCGGTAATATGTGACAACATTCCTGGCTTGATGGCCTCTACGTCTCCGTGGGACATTCATATACATCAATAACGTAATATAACCTAACCCAACCCAACCTAACATCTCGGCACTAATATTTGACAACATTCCTGGCGAGTTGGCCTCTACCTCTCCGTGCGACCTTCATATACATCAATAACGTAATATAACGTAACCTAAATCAACCTATCATATCGGCGGTAATATCTGACAACAGTCCTGTCGAGTTGGCCTCTACGTCTCCGTGGGACTTTTATATACATCAATAACGTAATTTAACCTAACCTAACCGAACATTACATCTCGGCGGTAATATTTGACAACATTCCTGGCGAGTTGGTCTCTACGTCTCCGTGGGACCTTCATATACATCAATAACGTAATATAACCTAACCTATCCCAAACTAATATCTCGGCACTAATATTTGACAACATTCCTGGCGAGTTGGCCTCTACCTCTCCGTGCGACCTTCATATACATCAATAACGTAATATCACCTAACGTAACCCAACCTAAGATCTCGGTACTAATATTTGACAACATTCCTGGCGAGTTGGCCTCTACGTCTCTGTGGGAATTTTGTATACATCAATAACGTAATATAACCTAACCTAACCCAACCTAACATCTCGGCACTAATATTTGACAACATTCCTGACGAGTTGGCCTCTACCTCTCCGTGGGACTTTCATATACGTCAATAACGTAATATAATCTAACCTAACCCAAGCTATCATCTCGGCGGTAATATTTGACAACATTCCTGGTCAGTTGGCCTCTACGTCTCCGTGGAACCTTCATATACATCAATAACGTAATATAACCTAACCTAACCCAACCTATCATCTCGGCGGTAATATTTGACAGCATTCCTGGCGAGTTGGCCTCTACGTCTCCGTGGGGCCTTCATATACATCAATAACGTAATATAACCAAACCTAACCCAACCTAACATCTCGGCGGTAATATTTGACAACATTCCTGGCGAGTTGGCCTCTACGCCTCCGTGCGACCTTCATATACATCAATAACGTAATATAACCTAACCTGAACCTACGTAACATCTCGGCGGTAATATGTGACAACATTCCTGGCTTGATGGCCTCTACGTCTCCGTGGGACATTCATATACATCAATAACGTAATATAACCTAACCCAACCCAACCTAACATCTCGGCGGTAATATTTGACAACATTCCTGGCGAGTTGGCCTCTACGCCTCCGTGCGACCTTCATATACATCAATAACGTAATATAACCTAACCTGAACCAACCTATCATCACGGCGGTAATATTTGACAACATTCCCGGCGAGTTGGCCTCTACGTCTCCATGGGACTTTTATATACATCAATAACGTAATTTAACCTAACCTAAACCTACGTAACATCTCGGCGGTAAAATGTGACAACATTTCTGGCTTGATGGCCTCTACGTCTCCGTGGGACCTTCATATACATCAATAACGTAATATAACGTAACCTAAACCAACCTATCATATCGGCGTTAATATTTGACAATAATCCTGGCGAGTTGGCCTCTACGTATCCGTGGGACCTTTATATACATCAATAACGTAATATAACCTAACCTAACCCAACCTGTCATATCGGTGGTAATATTTGACAACATTCCTGGCTTGTTGGCCTCTACGTCTCCGTGGGACCTTCATATACATCAATAACGTAATTTAACCTTACCTAAACCAACGTAACATCTCGGTGGTAATATTTGACAACATTCATGGCTTGTTGGCCTCTATGTTTCCGTGGGACCTTTATATACATCAATAACGTAATATTACCTAACCTAACCCAACTTAACATCTCGGCACTAATATTTGAAAACATTCCTGGCGAGTTGGCCTCTACCTCTCCGTGCGACCTTCATATACATCAATAACGTAATATAACGTAACCTAACCCAACCTATCATATCGGCGGTAATATTTGACAACATTCCTGGCGAGTTGGCCTCTACGTCTCCGTGGGACCTTCATATACATCAATAACGTAATATAACCTGACCTAACCCAACCTATGATCTCGGCACTAATATTTGACAACATTCCAAGCGAATTGGCCTCTACGTCTCCGTGGGAATTTTATATACATCAATAACGTAATATAACCTAACCTAACCCAACCTAACATCGCGGCACTAATATTTGACAACATTCCTGGCGAGTTGGCCTCTACCTCTCCGTGGGACCTTCATATACATCAATAACGTAATATAATCTAACCTAACCCAACCTATCATCTCGGCGGTAATATTTGACAACATTCCTGGTCAGTTGGCCTCTACGTCTCCGTGGAACCTTCATATACATCAATAACGTAATATAACCTAACCTAGCCCAACCTATCATCTCGGCGGTAATATTCGACAACATTCCTGGCGAGTTGGCCTCTACGTCTCCGTGGGACCTTCATATACATCAATAACGTAATATAACGTAACCTAAACCAACCTATCATATCGGCGGTAATATTTGAAAACATTCTTGTCGATGTTGGCTTCTACGTCTCCGTGGGACCTACATATACAACAATAACGTAATATCACCTAACCTAACCCAACCTAAGATCTCGGCACTAATATTTGACAACATTCCTGGCGAGTTGGCCTCTACGTCTCTGTGGGAATTTTATATACATCAATAACGTAATATAACCTAACCTAACCCAACCTAACATCTCGGCACTAATATTTGACAACATTCCTGGCGAGTTGGCCTCTACGTCTCTGTGGGAATTTTATATACATCAATAACGTAATATTACCTAACCTAACCCAACCTAACATCTCGGCACTAATATTTGACCACATTCCTGGCGAGTTGGCCTCTACCTCTCCGTGGGACCTTCATATAGGTCAATAACGTAATATAATCTAACCTAACCCAACCTATCATCTCGGCGGTAATATTTGACAACATTCCTGGTCAGTTGGCATCTACGTCTCCGTGGAACCTTCATATACATCAATAACGTAATATTACCTAACCTAACCCAACCTAACATCTCGGCACTAATATTTGACCACATTCCTGGCGAGTTGGCCTCTACCTCTCCGTGGGACCTTCATATAGGTCAATAACGTAATATAATCTAACCTAACCCAACCTATCATCTCGGCGGTAATATTTGACAACATTCCTGGCGAGTTGGTCTCTACGCCTCCGTGCGTCCTTCATATACTTCAATAACGTAATATAACCTAACCTGAACCAACCTATCATCTCGGCGGTAATATTTGACAACATTCCTGGCGAGTTGAGCTCTACGTCTCCGTGGGACCTTCATATACATCAATAACGTAATATCACCTAACCTAACCCAACCTAAGATCTCGGCACTAATATTTGACAACATTCCTGGCTTGATGGTCTCTACGTCTCCGTGGGACCTTCATATACATCAATAACGTAATATAACCTAACCTAACCCAACCTATCATCTCGGCGGTAATATTTGACAGCATTCCTGGCGAGTTGGCCTCTACCTCTCCGTGCGACCTTCATATACATCAATAACGTAATATAACGTAACCTAAACCAACCTATCATATCGGCGGTAATATCTGACAACAGTCCTGTCGAGTTGGCCTCTACGTCTCCGTGGGACTTTTATATACATCAATAACGTAATTTAACCTAACCTAACCCAACCTATCATCTCGGCGGTAATATTTGACAGCATTCCTGGCGAGTTGGTCTCTACGCCTCCGTGCAACCTTCATATACATCAATAACGTAATATAACCTAACCTGAACCAACCTATCATCTCGGCGGTAATATTTGACAACATTCCTGGCGAGTTGAGCTCTATGTCTCCGTGGGACCTTCATATACATCAATAACGTAATATCACCTAACGTAACCCAACCTAAGATCTCGGTACTAATATTTGACAACATTCCTGGCGAGTTGGCCACTACGTCTCTGTGGGAATTTCATATACATCAATAACGTAATATAACCTAACCTAACCCAACCTAACATCTCGGCACTAATATTTGACAACATTCCTGGCGAGTTGGCCTCAACCTCTCCGTGGGACCTTCATATACGTCAATAACGTAATATAATCTAACCTAACCCAACCTATCATCTCGGCGGTAATATTTGACAACATTCCTGGTCAGTTGGCCTCTACGTCTCCGTGGAACCTTCGTATACATCAATAACGTAATATAACCTAACCTAACCCAACCTATCATCTCGGCGGTAATATTTGACAACATTCCTGGCGAGTTGGACTCTACGTCTCGGTGGGGCCTTCATATACATCAATAACGTAATATAACCTAACCTAACCCAACCTAAGATCTCGGCACTAATATTTGACAACATTCCTGGCTTGATGGTCTCTACGTCTCCGTGGGACCTTCATATACATCAATAACGTAATATAACGTAACCTAAACCAACCTATCATATCGGCGGTAATATTTGACAATATTCCTGGCGAGTTGGCCTCTACGTCTCCGTGGGACCTTCATATACATCAATAACGTAATATCACCTAACCTAACCCAACCTAAGATCTCGGCACTAATATTTGACAACATTCCTGGCTTGATGGTCTCTACGTCTCCGTGGGACCTTCATAAACATCAATAACGTAATATAACGTAACCTAAACCAACCTATCATATCGGCGGTAATATTTGACAATATTCCTGGCGAGTTGGCCTCTACGTCTCCGTGGGACCTTCATATACATCAATAACGTAGTATATCCTAACCTATCCCAACCTAACATCTCGGCACTAATATTTCACAACATTCCTTGCGAGTTGGCCTCTACCTCTCCGTGCGACCTTCATATACATCAATAACGTAATATAACGTAACCTAACCCAACCTATCATATCGGCGGTAATATTTGACAACATTCCTGGCGAGTTGGCCTCTACCTCCCCGTGCTACCTTCATATACATCAATAACGTAATATAACCTAACCTAAACCTACGTAACATCTCGGCGGTAATGTTTGACAACATTCCTGGCTTGATGGCCTCTACGTCTCCGTGGGACCTTCATATACATCAATAACGTAATATAACGTAACCTAAACCAACCTATCATATCGGCGGTAATATTTGACAACATTCCTGGAGAGTTGGCCTCTACCTCTCCGTGCGACCTTCATATACATCAATAACGTAATATAACGTAACCGAAACCAACCTATCATATCGGCGGTAATATTTGAAAACATTCCTGTCGATGTTGGCCTCTACGTCTCCGTGGGACTTTTATATACATCAAAACGTAATTTAACCTAACCTAACCCAACGTAACATCTCGGCGGTAATATTTGACAACATTCCTGGGGAGTTGGCCTCTACGTGTCCGTCGGACCTTCATATACATCAATAACGTAATATAACCTAACCTAACCCAACCTATCATCTCGGCAGTAATATTTGACAACATTCCTGTCGAGTTGGCCTCTACGTCTCCGTGGGACTTTTATATACATCAATAACGTAATTTAACCTAACCTAACCCAACATTACATCTCGGCGGTAATATTTGACAACATTCCTGGCGAGTTGGCCTCTACGTCTCCGTGGGGCATTCATATACATCAATAACGTAATATAACCTAACATAAACCCACCTAACATCACGGCGGTAATATTTGAGAACATTCCTGGCGATTTGGCCTCTACGTCTCCGTGGGGCCTTCATATACATCAATAACGTAATCTAACCTAACCTAACCCAACCTAACTTCTCGGCGGTAATATTTCACAACATTCCTGGCGAGTTGGCCTCTACGCCTCCGTGGGACCTTCATATACATCAATACCGTAATATAATCTAACCTAACCCAACCTATCATTTCGGCGGTAATATTTGACAACATTCCTGGTCATTTGGCCTCTATGTCTCCGTGGAACCTTCATATACATCAATAACGTAATATAACCTAACCTAACCCAACCTATCATCTCGGCGGTAATATTTGACAACATTCCTGGCGAGTTGGCCTCTACGCCTCCGTGCGACCTTCATATACATCAATAACGTAATATAACCTAACCTGAACCAACCTATCATCACGGCGGTAATATTTGACAACATTCCTGGCGAGTTGGCCTCTACGTCTCCATGGGACTTTTATATACATCAATAACGTAATTTAACCTAACCTAAACCTACGTAACATCTCGGCGGTAAAATGTGACAACTTTTCTGGCTTGATGGCCTCTACGTCTCCGTGGGACCTTCATATACATCAATAACGTAATATAACGTAACCTAAACCAACCTATCATATCGGCGGTAATATTTGACAATAATCCTGGCGAGTTGGCCTCTACGTATCCGTGGGACCTTTATATACATCAATAACGTAATATAACCTAACCTAACCCAACCTGTCATATCGGTGGTAATATTTGACAACATTCCTGGCTTGTTGGCCTCTACGTCTCCGTGGGACCTTCATATACATCAATAACGTAATTTAACCTAACCTAAACCAACGTAACATCTCGGTGGTAATATTTGACAACATTCATGGCTTGTTGGCCTCTATGTTTCCGTGGGACCTTTATATACATCAATAACGTAATATTACCTAACCTAACCCAACTTAACATCTCGGCACTAATATTTGAAAACATTCCTGGCGAGTTGGCCTCTACCTCTCCGTGCGACCTTCATATACATCAATAACGTAATATAACGTAACCTAACCCAACCTATCATATCGGCGGTAATATTTGACAACATTCCTGGCGAGTTGGCCTCTACGTCTCCGTGGGACCTTCATATACATCAATAACGTAATATAACCTGACCTAACCCAACCTAAGATCTCGGCACTAATATTTGACAACATTCCAGGCGAATTGGCCTCTACGTCTCCGTGGGAATTTTATATACATCAATAACGTAATATAACCTAACCTAACCCAACCTAACATCGCGGCACTAATATTTGACAACATTCCTGGCGAGTTGGCCTCTACCTCTCCGTGGGACCTTCATATACATCAATAACGTAATATAATCTAACCTAACCCAACCTATCATCTCGGCGGTAATATTTGACAACATTCCTGGTCAGTTGGCCTCTACGTCTCCGTGGAACCTTCATATACATCAATAACGTAATATAACCTAACCTAGCCCAACCTATCATCTCGGCGGTAATATTCGACAACATTCCTGGCGAGTTGGCCTCTACGTCTCCGTGGGACCTTCATATACATCAATAACGTAATATAACGTAACCTAAACCAACCTATCATATCGGCGGTAATATTTGAAAACATTCTTGTCGATGTTGGCCTCTACGTCTCCGTGGGACCTTCATATACATCAATAACGTAATATCACCTAACCTAACCCAACCTAAGATCTCGGCACTAATATTTGACAACATTCCTGGCGAGTTGGCCTCTACGTCTCTGTGGGAATTTTATATACATCAATAACGTAATATAACCTAACCTAACCCAACCTAACATCTCGGCACTAATATTTGACAACATTCCTGGCGAGTTGGCCTCTACGTCTCTGTGGGAATTTTATATACATCAATAACGTAATATTACCTAGCCTAACCCAACCTAACATCTCGGCACTAATATTTGACAACATTCCTGGCGAGTTGGCCTCTACCTCTCCGTGGGACCTTCATATAGGTCAATAACGTAATATAATCTAACCTAACCCAACCTATCATCTCGGCGGTAATATTTGACAACATTCCTGGTCAGTTGGCATCTACGTCTCCGTGGAACCTTCATATACATCAGTAACGTAATATAACCTAACCTAACCCAACCTATCATCTCGGCGGTAATATTTGACAACATTCCTGGCGAGTTGGCCTCTACGTTTCCGTGGGGCCTTCATATACATCAATAACGTAATATAACCTAACCTAACCCAACCTAACATCTCGGCGGTAATATTTGACAACATTCCTGGCGAGTTGGTCTCTACGCCTCCGTGCGTCCTTCATATACTTCAATAACGTAATATAACCTAACCTGAACCAACCTATCATCTCGGCGGTAATATTTGACAACATTCCTGGCGAGTTGAGCTCTACGTCTCCGTGGGACCTTCATATACATCAATAACGTAATATCACCTAACCTAACCCAACCTAAGATCTCGGCACTAATATTTGACAACATTCCTGGCTTGATGGTCTCTACGTCTCCGTGGGACCTTCATATACATCAATAACGTAATATAACCTAACCTAACCCAACCTATCATCTCGGCGGTAATATTTGACAGCATTCCTGGCGAGTTGGCCTCTACCTCTCCGTGCGACCTTCATATACATCAATAACGTAATATAACGTAACCTAAACCAACCTATCATATCGGCGGTAATATCTGACAACAGTCCTGTCGAGTTGGCCTCTACGTCTCCGTGGGACTTTTATATACATCAATAACGTAATTTAACCTAACCTAACCCAACCTATCATCTCGGCGGTAATATTTGACAGCATTCCTGGCGAGTTGGTCTCTACGCCTCCGTGCAACCTTCATATACATCAATAACGTAATATAACCTAACCTGAACCAACCTATCATCTCGGCGGTAATATTTGACAACATTCCTGGCGAGTTGAGCTCTATGTCTCCGTGGGACCTTCATATACATCAATAACGTAATATCACCTAACGTAACCCAACCTAAGATCTCGGTACTAATATTTGACAACATTCCTGGCGAGTTGGCCACTACGTCTCTGTGGGAATTTCATATACATCAATAACGTAATATAACCTAACCTAACCCAACCTAACATCTCGGCACTAATATTTGACAACATTCCTGGCGAGTTGGCCTCAACCTCTCCGTGGGACCTTCATATACGTCAATAACGTAATATAATCTAACCTAACCCAACCTATCATCTCGGCGGTAATATTTGACAACATTCCTGGTCAGTTGGCCTCTACGTCTCCGTGGAACCTTCGTATACATCAATAACGTAATATAACCTAACCTAACCCAACCTATCATCTCGGCGGTAATATTTGACAACATTCCTGGCGAGTTGGACTCTACGTCTCGGTGGGGCCTTCATATACATCAATAACGTAATATAACCTAACCTAACCCAACCTAAGATCTCGGCACTAATATTTGACAACATTCCTGGCTTGATGGTCTCTACGTCTCCGTGGGACCTTCATATACATCAATAACGTAATATAACGTAACCTAAACCAACCTATCATATCGGCGGTAATATTTGACAATATTCCTGGCGAGTTGGCCTCTACGTCTCCGTGGGACCTTCATATACATCAATAACGTAATATCACCTAACCTAACCCAACCTAAGATCTCGGCACTAATATTTGACAACATTCCTGGCTTGATGGTCTCTACGTCTCCGTGGGACCTTCATAAACATCAATAACGTAATATAACGTAACCTAAACCAACCTATCATATCGGCGGTAATATTTGACAATATTCCTGGCGAGTTGGCCTCTACGTCTCCGTGGGACCTTCATATACATCAATAACGTAGTATATCCTAACCTATCCCAACCTAACATCTCGGCACTAATATTTCACAACATTCCTTGCGAGTTGGCCTCTACCTCTCCGTGCGACCTTCATATACATCAATAACGTAATATAACGTAACCTAACCCAACCTATCATATCGGCGGTAATATTTGACAACATTCCTGGCGAGTTGGCCTCTACCTCCCCGTGCTACCTTCATATACATCAATAACGTAATATAACCTAACCTAAACCTACGTAACATCTCGGCGGTAATGTTTGACAACATTCCTGGCTTGATGGCCTCTACGTCTCCGTGGGACCTTCATATACATCAATAACGTAATATAACGTAACCTAAACCAACCTATCATATCGGCGGTAATATTTGACAACATTCCTGGAGAGTTGGCCTCTACCTCTCCGTGCGACCTTCATATACATCAATAACGTAATATAACGTAACCGAAACCAACCTATCATATCGGCGGTAATATTTGAAAACATTCCTGTCGATGTTGGCCTCTACGTCTCCGTGGGACTTTTATATACATCAATAACGTAATTTAACCTAACCTAACCCAACATTACATCTCGGCGGTAATATTTGACAACATTCCTGGCGAGTTGGCCTCTACGTCTCCGTGGGGCATTCATATACTTCAATAACGTAATATAACCTAACATAAACCCACCTAACATCTCGGCGGTAATATTTGAGAACATTCCTGGCGAGTTGGCCTCTACGTCTCCATGGGACTTTTATATACATCAATAACGTAATTTAACCTAACCTAAACCTACGTAACATCTCGGCGGTAAAATGTGACAACATTTCTGGCTTGATGGCCTCTACGTCTCCGTGGGACCTTCATATACATCAATAACGTAATATAACGTAACCTAAACCAACCTATCATATCGGCGGTAATATTTGACAATAATCCTGGCGAGTTGGCCTCTACGTATCCGTGGGACCTTTATATACATCAATAACGTAATATAACCTAACCTAACCCAACCTGTCATATCGGTGGTAATATTTGACAACATTCCTGGCTTGTTGGCCTCTACGTCTCCGTGGGACCTTCATATACATCAATAACGTAATTTAACCTAACCTAAACCAACGTAACATCTCGGTGGTAATATTTGACAACATTCATGGCTTGTTGGCCTCTATGTTTCCGTGGGACCTTTATATACATCAATAACGTAATATTACCTAACCTAACCCAACTTAACATCTCGGCACTAATATTTGAAAACATTCCTGGCGAGTTGGCCTCTACCTCTCCGTGCGACCTTCATATACATCAATAACGTAATATAACGTAACCTAACCCAACCTATCATATCGGCGGTAATATTTGACAACATTCCTGGCGAGTTGGCCTCTACGTCTCCGTGGGACCTTCATATACATCAATAACGTAATATAACCTGACCTAACCCAACCTAAGATCTCGGCACTAATATTTGACAACATTCCAGGCGAATTGGCCTCTACGTCTCCGTGGGAATTTTATATACATCAATAACGTAATATAACCTAACCTAACCCAACCTAACATCGCGGCACTAATATTTGACAACATTCCTGGCGAGTTGGCCTCTACCTCTCCGTGGGACCTTCATATACATCAATAACGTAATATAATCTAACCTAACCCAACCTATCATCTCGGCGGTAATATTTGACAACATTGCTGGTCAGTTGGCCTCTACGTCTCCGTGGAACCTTCATATACATCAATAACGTAATATAACCTAACCTAGCCCAACCTATCATCTCGGCGGTAATATTCGACAACATTCCTGGCGAGTTGGCCTCTACGTCTCCGTGGGACCTTCATATACATCAATAACGTAATATAACGTAACCTAAACCAACCTATCATATCGGCGGTAATATTTGAAAACATTCTTGTCGATGTTGGCCTCTACGTCTCCGTGGGACCTTCATATACATCAATAACGTAATATCACCTAACCTAACCCAACCTAAGATCTCGGCACTAATATTTGACAACATTCCTGGCGAGTTGGCCTCTACGTCTCTGTGGGAATTTTATATACATCAATAACGTAATATAACCTAACCTAACCCAACCTAACATCTCGGCACTAATATTTGACAACATTCCTGGCGAGTTGGCCTCTACGTCTCTGTGGGAATTTTATATACATCAATAACGTAATATTACCTAGCCTAACCCAACCTAACATCTCGGCACTAATATTTGACAACATTCCTGGCGAGTTGGCCTCTACCTCTCCGTGGGACCTTCATATAGGTCAATAACGTAATATAATCTAACCTAACCCAACCTATCATCTCGGCGGTAATATTTGACAACATTCCTGGTCAGTTGGCATCTACGTCTCCGTGGAACCTTCATATACATCAGTAACGTAATATAACCTAACCTAACCCAACCTATCATCTCGGCGGTAATATTTGACAACATTCCTGGCGAGTTGGCCTCTACGTTTCCGTGGGGCCTTCATATACATCAATAACGTAATATAACCTAACCTAACCCAACCTAACATCTCGGCGGTAATATTTGACAACATTCCTGGCGAGTTGGTCTCTACGCCTCCGTGCGTCCTTCATATACTTCAATAACGTAATATAACCTAACCTGAACCAACCTATCATCTCGGCGGTAATATTTGACAACATTCCTGGCGAGTTGAGCTCTACGTCTCCGTGGGACCTTCATATACATCAATAACGTAATATCACCTAACCTAACCCAACCTAAGATCTCGGCACTAATATTTGACAACATTCCTGGCTTGATGGTCTCTACGTCTCCGTGGGACCTTCATATAAATCAATAACGTAATATAACGTAACCTAAACCAACCTATCATATCGGCGGTAATATTTGACAACATTCCTGGCGAGTTGGCCTCTACGTCTCCGTGGGACCTTCATATACATCAATAACGTAATATAACCTGACCTAACCCAACCTAAGATCTCGGCACTAATATTTGACAACATTCCAGGCGAATTGGCCTCTACGTCTCCGTGGGAATTTTATATACATCAATAACGTAATATAACCTAACCTAACCCAACCTAACATTGCGGCACTAATATTTGACAACATTCCTGGCGAGTTGGCCTCTACCTCTCCGTGGGACCTTCATATACATCAATAACGTAATATAATCTAACCTAACCCAACCTATCATCTCGGCGGTAATATTTGACAACATTGCTGGTCAGTTGGCCTCTACGTCTCCGTGGAACCTTCATATACATCAATAACGTAATATAACCTAACCTAGCCCAACCTATCATCTCGGCGGTAATATTCGACAACATTCCTGGCGAGTTGGCCTCTACGTCTCCGTGGGACCTTCATATACATCAATAACGTAATATAACGTAACCTAAACCAACCTATCATATCGGCGGTAATATTTGAAAACATTCTTGTCGATGTTGGCCTCTACGTCACCGTGGGACCTTCATATACATCAATAACGTAATATCACCTAACCTAACCCAACCTAAGATCTCGGCACTAATATTTGACAACATTCCTGGCGAGTTGGCCTCTACGTCTCTGTGGGAATTTTATATACATCAATAACGTAATATAACCTAACCTAACCCAACCTAACATCTCGGCACTAATATTTGACAACATTCCTGGCGAGTTGGCCTCTACGTCTCTGTGGGAATTTTATATACATCAATAACGTAATATTACCTAGCCTAACCCAACCTAACATCTCGGCACTAATATTTGACAACATTCCTGGCGAGTTGGCCTCTACCTCTCCGTGGGACCTTCATATAGGTCAATAACGTAATATAATCTAACCTAACCCAACCTATCATCTCGGCGGTAATATTTGACAACATTCCTGGTCAGTTGGCATCTACGTCTCCGTGGAACCTTCATATACATCAGTAACGTAATATAACCTAACCTAACCCAACCTAACATCTCGGCGGTAATATTTGACAACATTCCTGGCGAGTTGGTCTCTACGCCTCCGTGCGTCCTTCATATACTTCAATAACGTAATATAACCTAACCTGAACCAACCTATCATATCGGCGGTAATATTTGACCATATTCCTGGCTAGTTGGCCTCTACGTCTCCGTGGGACCTTCATATACATCAATAACGTAATATAACCTAACCTATCCCAACCTACCATCTCGGCGGTAATATTTGACAACATTCCTGGCGAGTTGGTTTCTACGCATCCGTGCGACCTTCATATACTTCAATAACGTAATATAACCTAACCTGAACCAACCTATCATCTCGGCGGTAATATTTGACAACATTCCTGGCGAGTTGAGCTCTACGTCTCCGTGGGACCTTCATATACATCAATAACGTAATATCACCTAACCTAACCCAACCTAAGATCTCGGCACAAATATTTGACAACATTCCTGGCTTGATGGTCTCTACGTCTCCGTGGGACCTTCATATACATCAATAACGTAATATAACGTAACCTAAACCAACCTATCATATCGGTGGTAATATTTGACAATATTCCTGGCGAGTTGGCCTCTACCTCTCCGTGCAACCTTCATATACTTCAATAACGTAATATAACGTAACCTAACCCAACCTATCATATCGGCGGTAATATTTGACAACATTCCTGGCGAGTTGGCCTCTACCTCTCCGTGCGACCTTCTTATACATCAATAACGTAATATAACGTAACCTAAACCAACCTATCATATCGGCGGTAATATTTGGAAACATTCCTGTCGATGTTGGCCTCTACGTCTCCGTGGGACTTTTATATACATCAAAACGTAATTTAACCTAACCTAACCCAACGTAACATCTCGGCTGTAATATTTGACAACATTCCTGGGGAGTTGGCATCTACGTGTCCGTCGGACCTTCATATACATCAATAACGTAATATAACCTAACTTAACCCAACCTATCATCTCGGCAGTAATATTTGACAACATTCCTGTCGAGTTGGCCTCTACGTCTCCGTGGGACCTTCATATACATCAATAACGTAATATAACGTAACCTAAACCAACCTATCATATCGGCGGTAATATTTGACAATATTCCTGCCGAGTTGGCCTCTACGTCTCCGTGGGACCTTTATATACACCAATAACGTAATATAACCTAACCTAACCCAACCTAACATCTCGGCACTAATATTTGACAACATTCCTGGCGAGTTGGCCTCTACGTCTCCGTGGGACTTTTATATACATCGATAACATAATATAACACAACCTAACCCAACATAACATCTCGGCGGTAATATTTGACAACATTCCTGGCGAGTTGGCCTCTACGTCTCCGTGGGGCATTCATAAACATCAATAACGTAATATAACCTAACATCTCGGCGGTAATATTTGACAACATTCCTGGCGATTTGGCCTCTGCGTCTCCGTGGGGCCTTCATATACATCAGTAACGTAATCTAACCTAACCTAACCCAACCTAACTTCTCGGCGGTAATGTGTAACAACATTCCTGGCGAGTTGGCCTCTACGCCTCCGTGGGACCTCCATATACATCAATAACGTAATATAACCTAACCCAACCCAACCTAACATCTCGGCACTAATATTTGACAACATTCCTGGCGAGTTGGCCTCTACGTCTCCGTGGGACTTTTATATACATCAATAACATAATATAACATAACCTAACCCAACATAACATCTCGGCGGTAATATTTGACAACATTCCTGGCGAGTTGGCCTCTACGTCTCCGTGGGGCATTCATATACATCAATAACGTAATATAACCTAACATCTCGGCGGTAATATTTGACAACATTCCTGGCGATTTGGCCTCTACGTCTCCGTGGGGCCTTCATATACATCAATAACGTAATCCAACCTAACCTAACCCAACCTAACTTCTCGGCGGTAATGTGTAACAACATTCCTGGCGAGTTGGCCTCTACGCCTCCGTGGGACCTCCATATACATCAATAACGTAATATAACCTAACCCAACCCAACCTAACATCTCGGCACTAATATATGACAACATTCCTGGCGAGTTGGCCTCTACCTCTCCGTGCGACCTTCATATACATCAATAACGTAATATAACGTAACCTAAACCAACCTATCATATCGGCGGTAATATTTGACAACAGTCCTGTCGAGTTGGCCTCTACGTCTCCGTGGGACTTTTATATACATCAATAACGTAATTTAACCTAACCTAACCCAACATTAGATCTCGGCGGTAATAATTGACAACATTCCTGGCGAGTTGGTCTCTACGTCTCCGTGGGACCTTCATATACATCAATAACGTAATATAACTTAACCTAAACCAACCTATCGTATCGGCGGTAATATTTGACAATATTCCTGGCGAATTGGCCTCTACGTCTCCGTGGGACCTTTATATATATCAATAACGTAATATAACCTAACCTAAACCAACCTATCATCTCGGCGGTAATATTTGACAACATTCCTGGCGAGATGGCCTCTACGCCTCCGTGCGACCTTCATATACATCAATAACGTAATATAACCTAACCTGAACCAACCTATCATCTCGGCGGTAATATTTGACAACATTCCTGGCGAGTTGGCCTCTACGTCTCCGTGGGATCTTCATATACATCAATAACGTAATATAACCTAACGTAACACAACTTATCCTCTCGGCACTAATATTTGACAACATTCCTGGCGAGTTGGCCTCTACGTCTCCGTGGGACTTTTATATACATCAATAACATAATATAACATAACCTAACCCAACATAACATCTCGGCGGTAATATTTGACAACATTCCTGGCGAGTTGGCCTCTACGTCTCCGTGGGGCCTTCATATACATCAATAACGTTATCTAACCTAACCTAACCCAACCTAACTTATCGGCGGTAATGTGTAACAACATTCCTGGCGAGTTGGCCTCTACGCCTCCGTGGGACCTCCATATACATCAATAACGTAATTTAACCTAACCTAACCCAACATTACATCTCGGCGGTAATATTTGACAACATTCCTGGCTTGTTGGCCTCTATGTTTCCGTGGGACCTTTATATACATCAATAACGTAATATAACCTAACATCTCGGCGGTAATATTTGACAACATTCCTGGCGATTTGGCCTCTACGTCTCCGTGGGGCCTTCATATACGTCAATAACGTAATCTAACCTAACCTAACCCAACCTAACTTCTCGGCGGTAATATGTAACAACATTCCTGGCGAGTTGGCCTCTACGCCGCCGTGGGACCTCCATATACATCAATAACGTAATTTAACCTAACCTAACCCAACATTACATCTCGGCGGTAATATTTGACAACATTCCTGGCTTGTTGGCCTCTATGTTTCCGTGGGACCTTTATATACATCAATAACGTAATATAACCTAACATCTCGGCGGTAATATTTGACAACATTCCTGGCGATTTGGCCTCTACGTCTCCGTGGGGCCTTCATATACGTCAATAACGTAATCTAACCTAACCTAACCCAACCTAACTTCTCGGCGGTAATATGTAACAACATTCCTGTCGAGTTGGCCTCTACGCCTCCGTGGGACCTCCATATACATCAATAACGTAATATAACCTAACCCAACCCAACCTATCATCTCGGCACTAATATTTGACAACATTCCTGGCGAGTTGGCCTCTACCTCTCCGTGCGACCTTCATATACATCAATAACGTAATATAACGTAACCTAAACCAACCTATCATATCGGCGGTAATATTTGACAATATTCCTGGCGAGTTGGCCTCTACGTCTCCGTGGGACCTTTATATACATCAATAACGTAATATAACCTAACCTAACCCAACCTATCATCTCGGCGGTAATATTTGACAACATTCCTGGCGAGTTGGCCTCTACACCTCCGTGCGACCTTCATATACATCAATAACGTAATATAACCTAACCCAACCCAACCTAACATCTCGGCACTAATATTTGACAACATTCCTGGCGAGTGGGCCTCTACGTCTCCGTGGGATCTTCATATACATCAATAACGTAATATAACCTAACGTAACACAACTTATCCTCTCGGCAGTAATATTTGACGACATTCCTGGCTTGTTGGCCTCTACGTCTCCGTGGGACTTTTATATACATCAATAACGTAATATAACCTAACCCAACCCAACCTAACATCTCGGCACTAATATGTGACAACATTCCTGGCGAGTTGGCCTCTACGTCTCCGTGGGACTTTTATATACATCAATAACATAATATAACATAACCTAACCCAACATAACATCTCGGCGGTAATATTTGACAACATTCCTGGCGAGTTGGCCTCTACGTCTCCGTGGGGCCTTCATATACATCAATAACGTTATCTAACCTAACCTAACCCAACCTAACTTATCGGCGGTAATGTGTAACAACATTCCTGGCGAGTTGGCCTCTACGCCTCCGTGGGACCTCCATATACATCAATAACGTAATTTAACCTAACCTAACCCAACATTACATCTCGGCGGTAATATTTGACAACATTCCTGGCTTGTTGGCCTCTATGTTTCCGTGGGACCTTTATATACATCAATAACGTAATATAACCTAACATCTCGGCGGTAATATTTGACAACATTCCTGGCGATTTGGCCTCTACGTCTCCGTGGGGCCTTCATATACGTCAATAACGTAATCTAACCTAACCTAACCCAACCTAACTTCTCGGCGGTAATATGTAACAACATTCCTGGCGAGTTGGCCTCTACGCCGCCGTGGGACCTCCATATACATCAATAACGTAATTTAACCTAACCTAACCCAACATTACATCTCGGCGGTAATATTTGACAACATTCCTGGCTTGTTGGCCTCTATGTTTCCGTGGGACCTTTATATACATCAATAACGTAATATAACCTAACATCTCGGCGGTAATATTTGACAACATTCCTGGCGATTTGGCCTCTACGTCTCCGTGGGGCCTTCATATACGTCAATAACGTAATCTAACCTAACCTAACCCAACCTAACTTCTCGGCGGTAATATGTAACAACATTCCTGGCGAGTTGGCCTCTACGCCTCCGTGGGACCTCCATATACATCAATAACGTAATATAACCTAACCCAACCCAACCTATCATCTCGGCACTAATATTTGACAACATTCCTGGCGAGTTGGCCTCTACCTCTCCGTGCGACCTTCATATACATCAATAACGTAATATAACGTAACCTAAACCAACCTATCATATCGGCGGTAATATTTGACAATATTCCTGGCGAGTTGGCCTCTACGTCTCCGTGGGACCTTTATATACATCAATAACGTAATATAACCTAACCTAACCCAACCTATCATCTCGGCGGTAATATTTGACAACATTCCTGGCGAGTTGGCCTCTACACCTCCGTGCGACCTTCATATACATCAATAACGTAATATAACCTAACCCAACCCAACCTAACATCTCGGCACTAATATTTGACAACATTCCTGGCGAGTGGGCCTCTACGTCTCCGTGGGATCTTCATATACATCAATAACGTAATATAACCTAACGTAACACAACTTATCCTCTCGGCAGTAATATTTGACGACATTCCTGGCTTGTTGGCCTCTATGTTTCCGTGGGACCTTTATATACATCAATAACGTAATATAACCTAACCTAACCCAACCTATCATCTCGGCGGTAATATTTGACAACATTCGTGGCGAGTTGGCCTCTACGTCTCCGTGGGACTTTTATATACATCAATAACGTAATATAACCTAACCCAACCCAACCTAACATCTCGGCACTAATATGTGACAACATTCCTGGCGAGTTGGCCTCTACGTCTCCGTGGGACCTTTATATACATCAATAACGTAATATAACCTAACCTAACCCAACCTATCATCTCGGCGGTAATATTTGACAACATTCCTGGCGAGTTGGCCTCTACGCCTCCGTGCGACCTTCATATACATCAATAACGTAATATAACCTAACCTGAACCAACCTATCATCTCGGCGGTAATATTTGACAACATTCCTGGCGAGTTGGCCTCTACGTCTCCGTGGGATCTTCATATACATCAATAACGTAATATAACCTAACATCTCGGCGGTAATATTTGACAACATTCCTGGCGATTTGGCCTCTACGTCTCCGTGGGTCCTTCATATACATCAATAACGTAATATAACCTAACATCTCGGCGGTAATATTTGACAACATTCCTGGCGATTTGGCCTCTACGTCTCCGTGGGGCCTTCATATACATCAATAACGTAATCTAACCTAACCTAACCCAACCTAACTTCTCGGCGGTAATATGTAACAACATTCCTGGCGAGTTGGCCTCTACGCCTCCGTGGGACCTCCATATACATCAATAACGTAATATAACCTAACCCAACCCAACCTAACATCTCGGCACTAATATTTGACAACATTCCTGGCGAGTTGGCCTCTACGTCTCCGTGGGACTTTTATATACATCAATAACATAATATAACATAACCTAACCCAACATAACATCTCGGCGGTAATATTTGACAACATTCCTGGCGAGTTGGCCTCTACGTCTCCGTGGGGCATTCATATACATCAATAACGTAATATAACCTAACATCTCGGCGGTAATATTTGACAACATTCCTGGCGATTTGGCCTCTACGTCTCCGTGGGGCCTTCATATACATCAATAACGTAATCTAACCTAACCTAACCCAACCTAAATTCTCGGCGGTAATATGTAACAACATTCCTGGCGAGTTGGCCTCTACGTCTCCGTGGGACTTTTATATACATCAATAACGTAATTTAACCTAACCTAACCCAACATTACATATCGGCGGTAATATTTGACAATATTCCTGGCGAGTTGGCCCCGACGTCTCCGTGGGGCATTCATATACATCACTAACGTAATCTAACCTAACCTAACCCAACCTAACTTCTCGGCGGTAATACTTAACAACATTCCTGGCGAGTTGGCCTCTACGCCTCCGTGGGACCTTCATATACATCAATAACGTAATATAATCTAACCTAACCCAACCTATCATCTCGGCGGTAATATTTGACAACATTCCTGGTCATTTGGCCTCTACGTCTCCGTGGAACCTTCATATACATCAATAACGTAATATAACCTAACCTAACCCAACCTATCATCTCGGCGGTAATATTTGACAACATTCCTGGTCATTTGGCCTCTACGTCTCCGTGGAACCTTCATATACATCAATAACGTAATATAACCTAACCTAACCCAACCTATCATCTCGGCGGTAATATTTGACAACATTCCTGGCGAATTGGCCTCTACGCCTCCGTGGGACCTCCATATACATCAATAACGTAATATAACCTAACATCTCGGCGGTAATATTTGACAACATTCCTGGCGATTTGGCCTCTACGTCTCCGTGGGGCCTTCATATACATCAATAACGTAATCCAACCTAACCTATCCCAACCTAACTTCTCGGCGGTAATGTGTAACAACATTCCTGGCGAGTTGGCCTCTACGCCTCCGTGGGACCTCCATATACATCAATAACGTAATATAACCTAACCCAACCCAACCTAACATCTCGGCACTAATATATGACAACATTCCTGGCGAGTTGGCCTCTACCTCTCCGTGCGACCTTCATATACATCAATAACGTAATATAACGTAACCTAAACCAACCTATCATATCGGCGGTAATATTTGACAACAGTCCTGTCGAGTTGGCCTCTACGTCTCCGTGGGACTTTTATATACATCAATAACGTAATTTAACCTAACCTAAACCAACCTATCATCTCGGCGGTAATATTTGACAACATTCCTGGCGAGTTGGCCTCTACGCCTCCGTGCGACCTTCATATACATCAATAACGTAATATAACCTAACCTGAACCAACCTATCATCTCGGCGGTAATATTTGACAACATTCCTGGCGAGTTGGCCTCTACGTCTCCGTGGGATCTTCATATACATCAATAACGTAATATAACCTAACGTAACACAACTTATCCTCTCGGCACTAATATTTGACAACATTCCTGGCGAGTTGGCCTCTACGTCTCCGTGGGACTTTTATATACATCAATAACATAATATAACATAACCTAACCCAACATAACATCTCGGCGGTAATATTTGACAACATTCCTGGCGAGTTGGCCTCTACGTCTCCGTGGGGCCTTCATATACATCAATAACGTTATCTAACCTAACCTAACCCAACCTAACTTATCGGCGGTAATGTGTAACAACATTCCTGGCGAGTTGGCCTCTACGCCTCCGTGGGACCTCCATATACATCAATAACGTAATTTAACCTAACCTAACCCAACATTACATCTCGGCGGTAATATTTGACAACATTCCTGGCTTGTTGGCCTCTATGTTTCCGTGGGACCTTTATATACATCAATAACGTAATATAACCTAACATCTCGGCGGTAATATTTGACAACATTCCTGGCGATTTGGCCTCTACGTCTCCGTGGGGCCTTCATATACGTCAATAACGTAATCTAACCTAACCTAACCCAACCTAACTTCTCGGCGGTAATATGTAACAACATTCCTGGCGAGTTGGCCTCTACGCCTCCGTGGGACCTCCATATACATCAATAACGTAATATAACCTAACCCAACCCAACCTATCATCTCGGCACTAATATTTGACAACATTCCTGGCGAGTTGGCCTCTACCTCTCCGTGCGACCTTCATATACATCAATAACGTAATATAACGTAACCTAAACCAACCTATCATATCGGCGGTAATATTTGACAATATTCCTGGCGAGTTGGCCTCTACGTCTCCGTGGGACCTTTATATACATCAATAACGTAATATAACCTAACCTAACCCAACCTATCATCTCGGCGGTAATATTTGACAACATTCCTGGCGAGTTGGCCTCTACACCTCCGTGCGACCTTCATATACATCAATAACGTAATATAACCTAACCCAACCCAACCTAACATCTCGACACTAATATTTGACAACATTCCTGGCGAGTGGGCCTCTACGTCTCCGTGGGATCTTCATATACATCAATAACGTAATATAACCTAACGTAACACAACTTATCCTCTCGGCAGTAATATTTGACGACATTCCTGGCTTGTTGGCCTCTATGTTTCCGTGGGACCTTTATATACATCAATAACGTAATATAACCTAACCTAACCCAACCTATCATCTCGGCGGTAATATTTGACAACATTCCTGGCGAGTTGGCCTCTACGTCTCCGTGGGACCTTCATATACATCAATAACATAATATTACCTAACCTAACCCAACCTATCATCTCGGCGGTAATATTTGACAACATTCGTGGCGAGTTGGCCTCTACGTCTCCGTGGGACTTTTATATACATCAATAACGTAATATAACCTAACCCAACCCAACCTAACATCTCGGCACTAATATGTGACAACATTCCTGGCGAGTTGGCCTCTACGTCTCCGTGGGACCTTTATATACATCAATAACGTAATATAACCTAACCTAACCCAACCTATCATCTCGGCGGTAATATTTGACAACATTCCTGGCGAGTTGGCCTCTACGCCTCCGTGCGACCTTCATATACATCAATAACGTAATATAACCTAACCTGAACCAACCTATCATCTCGGCGGTAATATTTGACAACATTCCTGGCGAGTTGGCCTCTACGTCTCCGTGGGATCTTCATATACATCAATAACGTAATATAACCTAACATCTCGGCGGTAATATTTGACAACATTCCTGGCGATTTGGCCTCTACGTCTCCGTGGGTCCTTCATATACATCAATAACGTAATATAACCTAACATCTCGGCGGTAATATTTGACAACATTCCTGGCGATTTGGCCTCTACGTCTCCGTGGGGCCTTCATATACATCAATAACGTAATCTAACCTAACCTAACCCAACCTAACTTCTCGGCGGTAATATGTAACAACATTCCTGGCGAGTTGGCCTCTACGCCTCCGTGGGACCTCCATATACATCAATAACGTAATATAACCTAACCCAACCCAACCTAACATCTCGGCACTAATATTTGACAACATTCCTGGCGAGTTGGCCTCTACGTCTCCGTGGGACTTTTATATACATCAATAACATAATATAACATAACCTAACCCAACATAACATCTCGGCGGTAATATTTGACAACATTCCTGGCGAGTTGGCCTCTACGTCTCCGTGGGGCATTCATATACATCAATAACGTAATATAACCTAACATCTCGGCGGTAATATTTGACAACATTCCTGGCGATTTGGCCTCTACGTCTCCGTGGGGCCTTCATATACATCAATAACGTAATCTAACCTAACCTAACCCAACCTAACTTCTCGGCGGTAATATGTAACAACATTCCTGGCGAGTTGGCCTCTACGTCTCCGTGGGACTTTTATATACATCAATAACGTAATTTAACCTAACCTAACCCAACATTACATCTCGGCGGTAATATTTGACAATATTCCTGGCGAGTTGGCCCCGACGTCTCCGTGGGGCATTCATATACATCACTAACGTAATCTAACCTAACCTAACCCAACCTAACTTCTCGGCGGTAATACTTAACAACATTCCTGGCGAGTTGGCCTCTACGCCTCCGTGGGACCTTCATATACATCAATAACGTAATATAATCTAACCTAACCCAACCTATCATCTCGGCGGTAATATTTGACAACATTCCTGGTCATTTGGCCTCTACGTCTCCGTGGAACCTTCATATACATCAATAACGTAATATAACCTAACCTAACCCAACCTATCATCTCGGCGGTAATATTTGACAACATTCCTGGTCATTTGGCCTCTACGTCTCCGTGGAACCTTCATATACATCAATAACGTAATATAACCTAACCTAACCCAACCTATCATCTCGGCGGTAATATTTGACAACATTCCTGGCGAATTGGCCTCTACGCCTCCGTGCGACCTTCGTATACATCAATAACGTAATATAACCTAACCTGAACCAACCTATCATCTCGGCGGTAATATTTGAGAACATACCTGGCTTGATGGCCTCTACGTCTCCGTGGGACCTTCATATACATCAATAACGTAATATAACGTAACCTAAACCAACCTATCATATCGGCGGTAATATTTGACAACATTCCTGGCGAGTTGGCCTCTACGTCTCCGTGGGACCTTCATATACATCAATAACGTAATATTACCTAACCTAACCCAACTTAACACCTCGGCACTAATATTTGAAAACATTCCTGGCGAGTTGGCCTGTACCTCTCCGTGCGACCTTCATATACACCAATAACGCAATATAACCTAACGTAACACAACTTATCCTCTCGGCAGTAATATTTGACAACATTCCTGGCTTGTTGGCCTCTATGTTTCCGTGGGACCTTTATATACATAAATAACGTAATATAACCTAACCTAACCCAACCTATCATCTCGGCGGTAATATTTGACAACATTCCTGGCGATTTGGCCTCTACGTCTCCGTGGGACCTTCATATACATCAATAACATAATATTACCTAACATAACCCAACCTATCATCTCGGCGGTAATATTTGACAACATTCGTGGCGAGTTGGCCTCTACGTCTCCGTGGGTCCTTCATATACATCAATAACGTAATATAACCTAACATCTCGGCGGTAATATTTGACAACATTCCTGGCGATTTGGCCTCTACGTCTCCGTGGGGCCTTCATATACATCAATAACGTAATCTAACCTAACCTAACCCAACCTAACTTCTCGGCGGTAATATGTAACAACATTCCTGGCGAGTTGGCCTCTACGCCTCCGTGGGACCTCCATATACATCAATAACGTAATATAACCTAACCCAACCCAACCTAACATCTCGGCACTAATATTTGACAACATTCCTGGCGAGTTGGCCTCTACGTCTCCGTGGGACTTTTATATACATCAATAACATAATATAACATAACCTAACCCAACATAACATCTCGGCGGTAATATTTGACAACATTCCTGGCGAGTTGGCCTCTACGTCTCCGTGGGGCATTCATATACATCAATAACGTAATATAACCTAACATCTCGGCGGTAATATTTGACAACATTCCTGGCGATTTGGCCTCTACGTCTCCGTGGGGCCTTCATATACATCAATAACGTAATCTAACCTAACCTAACCCAACCTAACTTCTCGGCGGTAATATGTAACAACATTCCTGGCGAGTTGGCCTCTACGTCTCCGTGGGACTTTTATATACATCAATAACGTAATTTAACCTAACCTAACCCAACATTACATCTCGGCGGTAATATTTGACAATATTCCTGGCGAGTTGGCCCCGACGTCTCCGTGGGGCATTCATATACATCACTAACGTAATCTAACCTAACCTAACCCAACCTAACTTCTCGGCGGTAATACTTAACAACATTCCTGGCGAGTTGGCCTCTACGCCTCCGTGGGACCTTCATATACATCAATAACGTAATATAATCTAACCTAACCCAACCTATCATCTCGGCGGTAATATTTGACAACATTCCTGGTCATTTGGCCTCTACGTCTCCGTGGAACCTTCATATACATCAATAACGTAATATAACCTAACCTAACCCAACCTATCATCTCGGCGGTAATATTTGACAACATTCCTGGTCATTTGGCCTCTACGTCTCCGTGGAACCTTCATATACATCAATAACGTAATATAACCTAACCTAACCCAACCTATCATCTCGGCGGTAATATTTGACAACATTCCTGGCGAATTGGCCTCTACGCCTCCGTGGGACCTCCATATACATCAATAACGTAATATAACCTAACATCTCGGCGGTAATATTTGACAACATTCCTGGCGATTTGGCCTCTACGTCTCCGTGGGGCCTTCATATACATCAATAACGTAATCCAACCTAACCTATCCCAACCTAACTTCTCGGCGGTAATGTGTAACAACATTCCTGGCGAGTTGGCCTCTACGCCTCCGTGCGACCTTCATATACATCAATAACGTAATATAACCTAACCTGAACCAACCTATCATCTCGGCGGTAATATTTGACAACATTCCTGGCGAGTTGGCCTCTACGTCTCCGTGGGATCTTCATATACATCAATAACGTAATATAACCTAACGTAACACAACTTATCCTCTCGGCACTAATATTTGACAACATTCCTGGCGAGTTGGCCTCTACGTCTCCGTGGGACTTTTATATACATCAATAACATAATATAACATAACCTAACCCAACATAACATCTCGGCGGTAATATTTGACAACATTCCTGGCGAGTTGGCCTCTACGTCTCCGTGGGGCCTTCATATACATCAATAACGTTATCTAACCTAACCTAACCCAACCTAACTTATCGGCGGTAATGTGTAACAACATTCCTGGCGAGTTGGCCTCTACGCCTCCGTGGGACCTCCATATACATCAATAACGTAATTTAACCTAACCTAACCCAACATTACATCTCGGCGGTAATATTTGACAACATTCCTGGCTTGTTGGCCTCTATGTTTCCGTGGGACCTTTATATACATCAATAACGTAATATAACCTAACATCTCGGCGGTAATATTTGACAACATTCCTGGCGATTTGGCCTCTACGTCTCCGTGGGGCCTTCATATACGTCAATAACGTAATCTAACCTAACCTAACCCAACCTAACTTCTCGGCGGTAATATGTAACAACATTCCTGGCGAGTTGGCCTCTACGCCTCCGTGGGACCTCCATATACATCAATAACGTAATATAACCTAACCCAACCCAACCTATCATCTCGGCACTAATATTTGACAACATTGCTGGCGAGTTGGCCTCTACCTCTCCGTGCGACCTTCATATACATCAATAACGTAATATAACGTAACCTAAACCAACCTATCATATCGGCGGTAATATTTGACAATATTCCTGGCGAGTTGGCCTCTACGTCTCCGTGGGACCTTTATATACATCAATAACGTAATATAACCTAACCTAACCCAACCTATCATCTCGGCGGTAATATTTGACAACATTCCTGGCGAGTTGGCCTCTACACCTCCGTGCGACCTTCATATACATCAATAACGTAATATAACCTAACCCAACCCAACCTAACATCTCGGCACTAATATTTGACAACATTCCTGGCGAGTGGGCCTCTACGTCTCCGTGGGATCTTCATATACATCAATAACGTAATATAACCTAACGTAACACAACTTATCCTCTCGGCAGTAATATTTGACGACATTCCTGGCTTGTTGGCCTCTATGTTTCCGTGGGACCTTTATATACATCAATAACGTAATATAACCTAACCTAACCCAACCTATCATCTCGGCGGTAATATTTGACAACATTCCTGGCGAGTTGGCCTCTACGTCTCCGTGGGACCTTCATATACATCAATAACATAATATTACCTAACCTAACCCAACCTATCATCTCGGCGGTAATATTTGACAACATTCGTGGCGAGTTGGCATCTACGTCTCCGTGGGACTTTTATATACATCAATAACGTAATATAACCTAACCCAACCCAACCTAACATCTCGGCACTAATATTTGACAACATTCCTGGCGAGTTGGCCTCTACGCCTCCGTGCGACCTTCATATACATCAATAACGTAATATAACCTAACCTGAACCAACCTATCATCTCGGCGGTAATATTTGACAACATTCCTGGCGAGTTGGCCTCTACGTCTCCGTGGGATCTTCATATACATCAATAACGTAATATAACCTAACATCTCGGCGGTAATATTTGACAACATTCCTGGCGATTTGGCCTCTACGTCTCCGTGGGTCCTTCATATACATCAATAACGTAATATAACCTAACATCTCGGCGGTAATATTTGACAACATTCCTGGCGATTTGGCCTCTACGTCTCCGTGGGGCCTTCATATACATCAATAACGTAATCTAACCTAACCTAACCCAACCTAACTTCTCGGCGGTAATATGTAACAACATTCCTGGCGAGTTGGCCTCTACGCCTCCGTGGGACCTCCATATACATCAATAACGTAATATAACCTAACCCAACCCAACCTAACATCTCGGCACTAATATTTGACAACATTCCTGGCGAGTTGGCCTCTACGTCTCCGTGGGACTTTTATATACATCAATAACATAATATAACATAACCTAACCCAACATAACATCTCGGCGGTAATATTTGACAACATTCCTGGCGAGTTGGCCTCTACGTCTCCGTGGGGCATTCATATACATCAATAACGTAATATAACCTAACATCTCGGCGGTAATATTTGACAACATTCCTGGCGATTTGGCCTCTACGTCTCCGTGGGGCCTTCATATACATCAATAACGTAATCTAACCTAACCTAACCCAACCTAACTTCTCGGCGGTAATATGTAACAACATTCCTGGCGAGTTGGCCTCTACGTCTCCGTGGGACTTTTATATACATCAATAACGTAATTTAACCTAACCTAACCCAACATTACATCTCGGCGGTAATATTTGACAATATTCCTGGCGAGTTGGCCCCGACGTCTCCGTGGGGCATTCATATACATCACTAACGTAATCTAACCTAACCTAACCCAACCTAACTTCTCGGCGGTAATACTTAACAACATTCCTGGCGAGTTGGCCTCTACGCCTCCGTGGGACCTTCATATACATCAATAACGTAATATAATCTAACCTAACCCAACCTATCATCTCGGCGGTAATATTTGACAACATTCCTGGTCATTTGGCCTCTACGTCTCCGTGGAACCTTCATATACATCAATAACGTAATATAACCTAACCTAACCCAACCTATCATCTCGGCGGTAATATTTGACAACATTCCTGGTCATTTGGCCTCTACGTCTCCGTGGAACCTTCATATACATCAATAACGTAATATAACCTAACCTAACCCAACCTATCATCTCGGCGGTAATATTTGACAACATTCCTGGCGAATTGGCCTCTACGCCTCCGTGCGACCTTCGTATACATCAATAACGTAATATAACCTAACCTGAACCAACCTATCATCTCGGCGGTAATATTTGACAACATACCTGGCTTGATGGCCTCTACGTCTCCGTGGGACCTTCATATACATCAATAACGTAATATAACGTAACCTAAACCAACCTATCATATCGGCGGTAATATTTGACAACATTCCTGGCGAGTTGGCCTCTACGTCTCCGTGGGACCTTCATATACATCAATAACGTAATATTACCTAACCTAACCCAACTTAACACCTCGGCACTAATATTTGAAAACATTCCTGGCGAGTTGGCCTGTACCTCTCCGTGCGACCTTCATATACACCAATAACGCAATATAACCTAACGTAACACAACTTATCCTCTCGGCAGTAATATTTGACAACATTCCTGGCTTGTTGGCCTCTATGTTTCCGTGGGACCTTTATATACATAAATAACGTAATATAACCTAACCTAACCCAACCTATCATCTCGGCGGTAATATTTGACAACATTCCTGGCGATTTGGCCTCTACGTCTCCGTGGGACCTTCATATGCATCAATAACATAATATTACCTAACATAACCCAACCTATCATCTCGGCGGTAATATTTGACAACATTCGTGGCGAGTTGGCCTCTACGTCTCCGTGGGTCCTTCATATACATCAATAACGTAATATAACCTAACATCTCGGCGGTAATATTTGACAACATTCCTGGCGATTTGGCCTCTACGTCTCCGTGGGGCCTTCATATACATCAATAACGTAATCTAACCTAACCTAACCCAACCTAACTTCTCGGCGGTAATATGTAACAACATTCCTGGCGAGTTGGCCTCTACGCCTCCGTGGGACCTCCATATACATCAATAACGTAATATAACCTAACCCAACCCAACCTAACATCTCGGCACTAATATTTGACAACATTCCTGGCGAGTTGGCCTCTACGTCTCCGTGGGACTTTTATATACATCAATAACATAATATAACATAACCTAACCCAACATAACATCTCGGCGGTAATATTTGACAACATTCCTGGCGAGTTGGCCTCTACGTCTCCGTGGGGCATTCATATACATCAATAACGTAATATAACCTAACATCTCGGCGGTAATATTTGACAACATTCCTGGCGATTTGGCCTCTACGTCTCCGTGGGGCCTTCATATACATCAATAACGTAATCTAACCTAACCTAACCCAACCTAACTTCTCGGCGGTAATATGTAACAACATTCCTGGCGAGTTGGCCTCTACGTCTCCGTGGGACTTTTATATACATCAATAACGTAATTTAACCTAACCTAACCCAACATTACATCTCGGCGGTAATATTTGACAATATTCCTGGCGAGTTGGCCCCGACGTCTCCGTGGGGCATTCATATACATCACTAACGTAATCTAACCTAACCTAACCCAACCTAACTTCTCGGCGGTAATACTTAACAACATTCCTGGCGAGTTGGCCTCTACGCCTCCGTGGGACCTTCATATACATCAATAACGTAATATAATCTAACCTAACCCAACCTATCATCTCGGCGGTAATATTTGACAACATTCCTGGTCATTTGGCCTCTACGTCTCCGTGGAACCTTCATATACATCAATAACGTAATATAACCTAACCTAACCCAACCTATCATCTCGGCGGTAATATTTGACAACATTCCTGGTCATTTGGCCTCTACGTCTCCGTGGAACCTTCATATACATCAATAACGTAATATAACCTAACCTAACCCAACCTATCATCTCGGCGGTAATATTTGACAACATTCCTGGCGAATTGGCCTCTACGCCTCCGTGCGACCTTCGTATACATCAATAACGTAATATAACCTAACCTGAACCAACCTATCATCTCGGCGGTAATATTTGACAACATACCTGGCTTGATGGCCTCTACGTCTCCGTGGGACCTTCATATACATCAATAACGTAATATAACGTAACCTAAACCAACCTATCATATCGGCGGTAATATTTGACAACATTCCTGGCGAGTTGGCCTCTACGTCTCCGTGGGACCTTCATATACATCAATAACGTAATATTACCTAACCTAACCCAACTTAACACCTCGGCACTAATATTTGAAAACATTCCTGGCGAGTTGGCCTGTACCTCTCCGTGCGACCTTCATATACACCAATAACGCAATATAACCTAACGTAACACAACTTATCCTCTCGGCAGTAATATTTGACAACATTCCTGGCTTGTTGGCCTCTATGTTTCCGTGGGACCTTTATATACATAAATAACGTAATATAACCTAACCTAACCCAACCTATCATCTCGGCGGTAATATTTGACAACATTCCTGGCGATTTGGCCTCTACGTCTCCGTGGGACCTTCATATACATCAATAACATAATATTACCTAACATAACCCAACCTATCATCTCGGCGGTAATATTTGACAACATTCGTGGCGAGTTGGCCTCTACGTCTCCGTGGCACTTTTATAAACATCAATAACGTAATTTAACCTAACCTAAACCGACGTAACATCTCGGCGGTAATATTTGACAATATTCCTGGCGAGTTGGCCTCTACGTTCCCGTGGGACCTTCATATACATCAATAACGTAATATTACCTAACCTAACCCATCTTAACACCTCGGCACTAATATTTGAAAACATTCCTGGCGAGTTGGCCTGTACCTCTCCGTGCGACCTTCATATACACCAATAACGCAATATAACCTAACGTAACACAACTTATCCTCTCGGCAGTAATATTTGACAACATTCCTGGCGAGTTGGCCTCTACGTCTCCGTGGGGCATTCATATACATCAATAACGTAATATAACCTAACATCTCGGCGGTAATATTTGACAACATTCCTGGCGATTTGGCCTCTACGTCTCCGTGGGGCCTTCATATACATCAATAACGTAATCTAACCTAACCTAACCCAACCTAACTTCTCGGCGGTAATATGTAACAACATTCCTGGCGAGTTGGCCTCTACGTCTCCGTGGGACTTTTATATACATCAATAACGTAATTTAACCTAACCTAACCCAACATTACATCTCGGCGGTAATATTTGACAATATTCCTGGCGAGTTGGCCCCGACGTCTCCGTGGGGCATTCATATACATCACTAACGTAATCTAACCTAACCTAACCCAACCTAACTTCTCGGCGGTAATACTTAACAACATTCCTGGCGAGTTGGCCTCTACGCCTCCGTGGGACCTTCATATACATCAATAACGTAATATAATCTAACCTAACCCAACCTATCATCTCGGCGGTAATATTTGACAACATTCCTGGTCATTTGGCCTCTACGTCTCCGTGGAACCTTCATATACATCAATAACGTAATATAACCTAACCTAACCCAACCTATCATCTCGGCGGTAATATTTGACAACATTCCTGGTCATTTGGCCTCTACGTCTCCGTGGAACCTTCATATACATCAATAACGTAATATAACCTAACCTAACCCAACCTATCATCTCGGCGGTAATATTTGACAACATTCCTGGCGAATTGGCCTCTACGCCTCCGTGCGACCTTCGTATACATCAATAACGTAATATAACCTAACCTGAACCAACCTATCATCTCGGCGGTAATATTTGACAACATACCTGGCTTGATGGCCTCTACGTCTCCGTGGGACCTTCATATACATCAATAACGTAATATAACGTAACCTAAACCAACCTATCATATCGGCGGTAATATTTGACAACATTCCTGGCGAGTTGGCCTCTACGTCTCCGTGGGACCTTCATATACATCAATAACGTAATATTACCTAACCTAACCCAACTTAACACCTCGGCACTAATATTTGACAACATTCCTGGCGAGTTGGCCTCTACGTCTCCGTGGGACTTTTATATACATCAATAACATAATATAACATAACCTAACCCAACATAACATCTCGGCGGTAATATTTGACAACATTCCTGGCGAGTTGGCCTCTACGTCTCCGTGGGGCATTCATATACATCAATAACGTAATATAACCTAACATCTCGGCGGTAATATTTGACAACATTCCTGGCGATTTGGCCTCTACGTCTCCGTGGGGCCTTCATATACATCAATAACGTAATCTAACCTAACCTAACCCAACCTAACTTCTCGGCGGTAATATGTAACAACATTCCTGGCGAGTTGGCCTCTACGTCTCCGTGGGACTTTTATATACATCAATAACGTAATTTAACCTAACCTAACCCAACATTACATCTCGGCGGTAATATTTGACAATATTCCTGGCGAGTTGGCCCCGACGTCTCCGTGGGGCATTCATATACATCACTAACGTAATCTAACCTAACCTAACCCAACCTAACTTCTCGGCGGTAATACTTAACAACATTCCTGGCGAGTTGGCCTCTACGCCTCCGTGGGACCTTCATATACATCAATAACGTAATATAATCTAACCTAACCCAACCTATCATCTCGGCGGTAATATTTGACAACATTCCTGGTCATTTGGCCTCTACGTCTCCGTGGAACCTTCATATACATCAATAACGTAATATAACCTAACCTAACCCAACCTATCATCTCGGCGGTAATATTTGACAACATTCCTGGTCATTTGGCCTCTACGTCTCCGTGGAACCTTCATATACATCAATAACGTAATATAACCTAACCTAACCCAACCTATCATCTCGGCGGTAATATTTGACAACATTCCTGGCGAATTGGCCTCTACGCCTCCGTGCGACCTTCGTATACATCAATAACGTAATATAACCTAACCTGAACCAACCTATCATCTCGGCGGTAATATTTGACAACATACCTGGCTTGATGGCCTCTACGTCTCCGTGGGACCTTCATATACATCAATAACGTAATATAACGTAACCTAAACCAACCTATCATATCGGCGGTAATATTTGACAACATTCCTGGCGAGTTGGCCTCTACGTCTCCGTGGGACCTTCATATACATCAATAACGTAATATTACCTAACCTAACCCAACTTAACACCTCGGCACTAATATTTGAAAACATTCCTGGCGAGTTGGCCTGTACCTCTCCGTGCGACCTTCATATACATCAATAACATAATATTACCTAACATAACCCAACCTATCATCTCGGCGGTAATATTTGACAACATTCGTGGCGAGTTGGCCTCTACGTCTCCGTGGGTCCTTCATATACATCAATAACGTAATATAACCTAACATCTCGGCGGTAATATTTGACAACATTCCTGGCGATTTGGCCTCTACGTCTCCGTGGGGCCTTCATATACATCAATAACGTAATCTAACCTAACCTAACCCAACCTAACTTCTCGGCGGTAATATGTAACAACATTCCTGGCGAGTTGGCCTCTACGCCTCCGTGGGACCTCCATATACATCAATAACGTAATATAACCTAACCCAACCCAACCTAACATCTCGGCACTAATATTTGACAACATTCCTGGCGAGTTGGCCTCTACGTCTCCGTGGGACTTTTATATACATCAATAACATAATATAACATAACCTAACCCAACATAACATCTCGGCGGTAATATTTGACAACATTCCTGGCGAGTTGGCCTCTACGTCTCCGTGGGGCATTCATATACATCAATAACGTAATATAACCTAACATCTCGGCGGTAATATTTGACAACATTCCTGGCGATTTGGCCTCTACGTCTCCGTGGGGCCTTCATATACATCAATAACGTAATCTAACCTAACCTAACCCAACCTAACTTCTCGGCGGTAATATGTAACAACATTCCTGGCGAGTTGGCCTCTACGTCTCCGTGGGACTTTTATATACATCAATAACGTAATTTAACCTAACCTAACCCAACATTACATCTCGGCGGTAATATTTGACAATATTCCTGGCGAGTTGGCCCCGACGTCTCCGTGGGGCATTCATATACATCACTAACGTAATCTAACCTAACCTAACCCAACCTAACTTCTCGGCGGTAATACTTAACAACATTCCTGGCGAGTTGGCCTCTACGCCTCCGTGGGACCTTCATATACATCAATAACGTAATATAATCTAACCTAACCCAACCTATCATCTCGGCGGTAATATTTGACAACATTCCTGGTCATTTGGCCTCTACGTCTCCGTGGAACCTTCATATACATCAATAACGTAATATAACATAACCTAACCCAACCTATCATCTCGGCGGTAATATTTGACAACATTCCTGGTCATTTGGCCTCTACGTCTCCGTGGAACCTTCATATACATCAATAACGTAATATAACCTAACCTAACCCAACCTATCATCTCGGCGGTAATATTTGACAACATTCCTGGCGAATTGGCCTCTACGCCTCCGTGCGACCTTCGTATACATCAATAACGTAATATAACCTAACCTGAACCAACCTATCATCTCGGCGGTAATATTTGACAACATACCTGGCTTGATGGCCTCTACGTCTCCGTGGGACCTTCATATACATCAATAACGTAATATAACGTAACCTAAACCAACCTATCATATCGGCGGTAATATTTGACAACATTCCTGGCGAGTTGGCCTCTACGTCTCCGTGGGACCTTCATATACATCAATAACGTAATATTACCTAACCTAACCCAACTTAACACCTCGGCACTAATATTTGAAAACATTCCTGGCGAGTTGGCCTGTACCTCTCCGTGCGACCTTCATATACACCAATAACGCAATATAACCTAACGTAACACAACTTATCCTCTCGGCAGTAATATTTGACAACATTCCTGGCTTGTTGGCCTCTATGTTTCCGTGGGACCTTTATATACATAAATAACGTAATATAACCTAACCTAACCCAACCTATCATCTCGGCGGTAATATTTGACAACATTCCTGGCGATTTGGCCTCTACGTCTCCGTGGGACCTTCATATACATCAATAACATAATATTACCTAACATAACCCAACCTATCATCTCGGCGGTAATATTTGACAACATTCGTGGCGAGTTGGCCTCTACGTCTCCGTGGCACTTTTATAAACATCAATAACGTAATTTAACCTAACCTAAACCGACGTAACATCTCGGCGGTAATATTTGACAATATTCCTGGCGAGTTGGCCTCTACGTTCCCGTGGGACCTTCATATACATCAATAACGTAATATTACCTAACCTAACCCATCTTAACACCTCGGCACTAATATTTGAAAACATTCCTGGCGAGTTGGCCTCTACCTCTCCGTGCGACCTTCATATACACCAATAACGTAATATAACCTAACGTAACACAACTTATCCTCTCGGCAGTAATATTTGACAACATTCCTGGCTTGTTGGCCTCTATGTTTCCGTGGGACCTTTATATACATCAATAACGTAATATAACCTAACCTAACCCAACCTCTCATCTCGGCGGTAATATTTGACAACATTCCTGGCGATTTGGCCTCTACGTCTCCGTGGGACCTTCATATACATCAATAACATAATATTACCGAACCTAACCCAACCTATCATCTCGGCGGTAATATTTGACAACATTCGTGGCGAGTTGGCCTCTACGTCTCCGTGGCACTTTTATATACATCAATAACGTAATTTAACCTAACCTAAACCGACGTAACATCTCGGCGGTAATATTTGACAATATTCCTGGCGAGTTGGCCTCTACGTTCCCGTGGGACCTTCATATACATCAATAACGTAATATTAACTAACCTAACCGAACCTAACATCTCGGCACTAATATTTGAAAACATTCCTGGCGAGTTGGCCTCTACCACTCCGTGCGACCTTCATATACATCAATAACGTAATATAACGTAACCTAGCCCAACCTATCATATCGGCGGTAATATTTGACAACATTCCTGGAGAGTTGGTCTCTACGTCTCCGTGGGACATTCATATACATCAATAACGTAATATAACATAACATAACCCAACCTATCATCTCGGCACTAATATTTGAAAACATTCCTGGCGAGTTGGCCTGTACCTCTCCGTGCGACCTTCATATACACCAATAACGCAATATAACCTAACGTAACACAACTTATCCTCTCGGCAGTAATATTTGACAACATTCCTGGCGAGTTGGCCTCTACGTCTCCGTGGGGCATTCATATACATCAATAACGTAATATAACCTAACATCTCGGCGGTAATATTTGACAACATTCCTGGCGATTTGGCCTCTACGTCTCCGTGGGGCCTTCATATACATCAATAACGTAATCTAACCTAACCTAACCCAACCTAACTTCTCGGCGGTAATATGTAACAACATTCCTGGCGAGTTGGCCTCTACGTCTCCGTGGGACTTTTATATACATCAATAACGTAATTTAACCTAACCTAACCCAACATTACATCTCGGCGGTAATATTTGACAATATTCCTGGCGAGTTGGCCCCGACGTCTCCGTGGGGCATTCATATACATCACTAACGTAATCTAACCTAACCTAACCCAACCTAACTTCTCGGCGGTAATACTTAACAACATTCCTGGCGAGTTGGCCTCTACGCCTCCGTGGGACCTTCATATACATCAATAACGTAATATAATCTAACCTAACCCAACCTATCATCTCGGCGGTAATATTTGACAACATTCCTGGTCATTTGGCCTCTACGTCTCCGTGGAACCTTCATATACATCAATAACGTAATATAACCTAACCTAACCCAACCTATCATCTCGGCGGTAATATTTGACAACATTCCTGGTCATTTGGCCTCTACGTCTCCGTGGAACCTTCATATACATCAATAACGTAATATAACCTAACCTAACCCAACCTATCATCTCGGCGGTAATATTTGACAACATTCCTGGCGAATTGGCCTCTACGCCTCCGTGCGACCTTCGTATACATCAATAACGTAATATAACCTAACCTGAACCAACCTATCATCTCGGCGGTAATATTTGACAACATACCTGGCTTGATGGCCTCTACGTCTCCGTGGGACCTTCATATACATCAATAACGTAATATAACGTAACCTAAACCAACCTATCATATCGGCGGTAATATTTGACAACATTCCTGGCGAGTTGGCCTCTACGTCTCCGTGGGACCTTCATATACATCAATAACGTAATATTACCTAACCTAACCCAACTTAACACCTCGGCACTAATATTTGAAAACATTCCTGGCGAGTTGGCCTGTACCTCTCCGTGCGACCTTCATATACACCAATAACGCAATATAACCTAACGTAACACAACTTATCCTCTCGGCAGTAATATTTGACAACATTCCTGGCTTGTTGGCCTCTATGTTTCCGTGGGACCTTTATATACATAAATAACGTAATATAACCTAACCTAACCCAACCTATCATCTCGGCGGTAATATTTGACAACATTCCTGGCGATTTGGCCTCTACGTCTCCGTGGGACCTTCATATACATCAATAACATAATATTACCTAACATAACCCAACCTATCATCTCGGCGGTAATATTTGACAACATTCGTGGCGAGTTGGCCTCTACGTCTCCGTGGCACTTTTATAAACATCAATAACGTAATTTAACCTAACCTAAACCGACGTAACATCTCGGCGGTAATATTTGACAATATTCCTGGCGAGTTGGCCTCTACGTTCCCGTGGGACCTTCATATACATCAATAACGTAATATTACCTAACCTAACCCATCTTAACACCTCGGCACTAATATTTGAAAACATTCCTGGCGAGTTGGCCTCTACCTCTCCGTGCGACCTTCATATACACCAATAACGTAATATAACCTAACGTAACACAACTTATCCTCTCGGCAGTAATATTTGACAACATTCCTGGCTTGTTGGCCTCTATGTTTCCGTGGGACCTTTATATACATCAATAACGTAATATAACCTAACCTAACCCAACCTATCATCTCGGCGGTAATATTTGACAACATTCCTGGCGATTTGGCCTCTACGTCTCCGTGGGACCTTCATATACATCAATAACATAATATTACCGAACCTAACCCAACCTATCATCTCGGCGGTAATATTTGACAACATTCGTGGCGAGTTGGCCTCTACGTCTCCGTGGCACTTTTATATACATCAATAACGTAATTTAACCTAACCTAAACCGACGTAACATCTCGGCGGTAATATTTGACAATATTCCTGGCGAGTTGGCCTCTACGTTCCCGTGGGACCTTCATATACATCAATAACGTAATATTAACTAACCTAACCGAACCTAACATCTCGGCACTAATATTTGAAAACATTCCTGGCGAGTTGGCCTCTACCACTCCGTGCGACCTTCATATACATCAATAACGTAATATAACGTAACCTAGCCCAACCTATCATATCGGCGGTAATATTTGACAACATTCCTGGAGAGTTGGTCTCTACGTCTCCGTGGGACATTCATATACATCAATAACGTAATATAACATAACATAACCCAACCTATCATCTCGGCGGTAATATTTGACAACATTCCTGGCGAGTTGAGATCTACGTCTCCGTGGGACCTTCATATACATCAATAACGTAATATCACCTAACCTAACCCAACATAAGATCTCGGCACTAATATTTGACAACATTCCTGGTCATTTGGCCTCTACGTCTCTGTGGGAATATTATATACACCAATAACGTAATATAACCTAACGTAACACAACTTATCCTCTCGGTAGTAATATTTGACAACATTCCTGGCGAATTGGCCTCTACCTCTCCGTGGGACCTTCATATACGTCAATAACGTAATATAATCTAACCTAACCCAACCTATCATCTCGGCGGTAATATTTGACAACATTCCTGGCGATTTGGCCTCTACGTCTCCGTGGGACCTTCATATACATCAATAACATAATATTACCTAACCTAACCCAACCTATCATCTCGGCGGTAATATTTGACAACATTCGTGGCGAGTTGGCCTCTACGTCTCCGTGGCACTTTTATATACATCAATAACGTAATTTAACCTAACCTAAACCGACGTAACATCTCGGCGGTAATATTTGACAATATTCCTGGCGAGTTGGCCTCTACGTCTCCGTGGGACCTTCGTATACATCAATAACGTAATTTAACCTAACCTAAACCAACGTAACATCTCGGTGGTAATATTTGACAACATTCCTGGCGTGTTGGCCTCCACGTCTCCGTGGGACCTTCATATACATCAATAACGTAATTTAACCTAACCTAAACCAACGTAACATCTCGGTGGTAATATTTGACAACATT